>OW203768.1:5636271-6049667 GCA_934045905.1 Leuctra nigra
AGAAAAAGATTATTGAAAAAAATGCTGTTTGAATTTCCAGAATCGGGATTCGTTTGAATCGTTTATTGAAACCTAACCCCCCCCCCCCCCCCCCCATCATACCTATATGGTTATTGTGAAAAAATATTAATAGATGGATAATTATAATGCATGTGAATTGTAAGAAAACAATGGAGCGATTGTAAAGCTCTTCATGAAATAATGGCCCTCTATCTCTAACATTGTTGCGTTCAAATAGCAAATCACACGCGAGCCACGATTTGTGTGACCTTGAAGCGACAAACTCGCGATTTACAGAGATTTCATCAGAAAGCTCAAATAATAAGATCCACATTATAAACTAGCATATGATCGATAAAACAGTAAACTGCAAAACTACTTGACTGCCCTCTGTAGTTACTTTGGTGCACTGAGTCACAAGATATCGCGTCAGTTGTAGAAAGTCACTTGTGTCGTAAACTTACCCCCTATCGCGACTACTAGTCGTACACAAAAGTAGTATAAGTTGCCTAAAATACAGATAATTGTTTACAGAGGGGTGATTTGCAAGACTGGTTTTATCACTGGCTTTTATCACGAGCGTTGGCTGTACACTTGGCCAAACAAAAATTGAACGTTCAATAAATCTGATAGGCTGATAAATGTATGATCGCACCATCAGAAGTCAGTCTAAGCGATCTCATTGTCTCACTCTAGTAGATGACCTCACTTTTCAATGATAATAACAAGCTTTGATTGGTTATGGGACATGACCAGCAGTCATTCAAATTTGGTCAACGTTCAAGTTTTGTTTGGCCGAGTGTAAATTTTTTCATGTTCCATTATTTAATTGCTCAACAATATTTTATTTAGATGCCTTCTATATTAATGTCATTTTTACAAATTTTAAATTAAAATATGCATAAATCATGCACGTCTCTCATATTGAGGTATTGCTTTTGCATGATTCATATAAATTGCAAGCCCTGATTTATTGTATATGATGCAGTAAGAAATCAATTAGGTAATTGTTTACATTATCAACAGATCGAGGTAATTAACTAAAGGTTAATCCTCATGTGATGCCTTCGACTGTAAAGTCAACCTATTGATAACCCACTGTATAAACCCTATTTATTATCATATCGTAATTAATCTACTGCACTTGATTGCATTATTCATGGCTAGGATTTGTTTGACGACTTTGCTCAAGACACGAAACATTCTGTCGTTGTAGGGGGGGGGGGGGGGGGGGGGGGGGAGGGCAAAGCCCCAAAAATCTATATTACACGTTTTGAAGTGTATTTTGTTGAAATATTCAATATTTTTTAAAATTTAACAGTTGCCCCGCAGGGCATTATTTTTGTTTTTTGCTACTTTGAAATTATTTATTTTTTGTTTACAAAATGCAACTAGGTATACTTAAAAAAACACACAACATTTTTATGTTTTCCTGACATCCAGGGGGTGGAGGGTAAGAACCCCCCCCCCCCCCCCCCTTGCCCCCCCCCCCCCCCCCCCCCCCCCCCTCGCTGCGTCCATGGAAGCAACATGTGTTTCTTAGTGTTGAAGCAGACTCCAGAGGAATAGATACAATGAAACTCATAATATCTTTGCCAGAGGCCAGAGGTGGCAGAAACCAATGCGGTTCATGTTCTTGGAGCAAGTTGGCTCTGGCTGGACACGCACTCTATGGTCCGGGTTCGATTGCCGCGGCTAGCCATTGTGATTGTGATTGCTCGTGAATACTGTTTGCCACGTATGAGGGGGGCTGGGCTCCTTCTTTTCCAAACAGAGTGATTTGACAACTATTTGAGAGGTAATATTTGAGAGTAGGTACTTTATTTACATAAATAAAACTAATTTTTAAATTCAATTTAATTATTACAGAATTTATTTTTTCAGGCATCCAGATGGAGGGGGGCTCCCCCACGACCGCCTGTTTCCCACATTCCTTCTCTGCCATCATCACAATCTCCCAATCATCTTCATAATCATCATCCAACACTGACGTCAAGACTCAGCACGTGGTTGTCCGCTGGACACGATCACGTGATCATCATCATCGTGATGATCATGATGATGATCGTGATCGTCATGTGGATGTGTCAGCCAAGTCTCTTCAAGTAGGTAAACAAAAAAAATACAAAACTTCAGCACTGAAAAGCACTGAAAAGAATGGGCGAAGACAAAAATTTATCTTAAAAATCAAAAAATACTTTGCGCATCAAGTATAAAATGTACGATGAGTGCAAACTCCATATTAATTGAATGGTAGGACAGGGAACCCCTCATTGAAGGGCTATGAGTCAAATTTTTGAAAAAATGAGTTTAAGGTGAAATCTTGCAGTGATCTAGCTTTAAGAAATATTGCCACAAAGTCTTGAAAAACGCAATCGAAATATCGATTTGTATGGATGATAGCTACAAGTTTCAACATAAAACTTCGTCTATCTCAGTTTCATCCGAATGTGACTCATAGCGTTCTTTCCCTGTACCCTTCAAGTGTTTTGGAAATGGAACTACCGAGATATTTTTAAGCCTTTCATTTAGGATTCAAAAAATATATATTACAATTAATCGTAGGATTAATTTGACTATCAACTGGCGAATTCAGTTATTGTCAAAATATCTTCCCATTAACATAAAAAATCTTTTATTCCATCATTTATAATACACTTTGGTGAGATTCCAATACTGCGAACTCATTGAGAGTCTGTCATGGTCACAGAACTTCCTGATGAAGTGTCTCGTAATCATCACAATCGGAAAGAGACACACCGTCATCGCCACGATAAGCGCGATCACGATAACGTGTCCCGCTGAGAGCAATCTCACTGCCGTGTAGCTCAGCATCTGCCCCGGATAATGCACCGTCCGAGTCAGCCAAGTGCCCAGGCTGGCATTGAGGCCACTGTGGCAAACGTCATCACCGTTCCACCAGTCGTCCAGATCTGATTTCACACTCGACTCCTTGTCTACACTTAGTTTCTCACACACCTGGCACACGATATTCATACTGTCGTTCACAGTGTAATACTTCTTCCACCAAAAGTATTTGGAATACTCGTTAGGATTTTGGTCAAGGTAGAGAAGATATTTAGCTAGTTCTTTGGGGGAGGCATAATCGTTGGCGTTTATATATGACATGGGAGGAGCAACAGTTTCGTAATCAGCTCCCCCGAAAACAACAGGAACCACGTTTAATTTCATAATTTTAAAGAACTTCTCCGTGACGTAGTCTTGACACGCTGAATTCTCGAATGCTAAATAAAACTTGTAAGTCTTTTCTAGTTCACCTTCACTGCATCTTCGGTCACAACTCTGTCCACACGCTCCGAAAACGTCAATTGCGATGTGTTTCGAAAGTTCCTCGACGTAAATGTCTCGATTGCTGGGGACTTTAACACAATTCGACACCAACCAAGCAGCAAGCCGGGTTTTGTTTCCAGTTACAGTAGTGTTCTCGAAAGAAGGCTCCATCCAGATTGGACCGTCCGGTACATCCGTGTCTTTTCGTTTTACAATTCCGTAGGGATGATAAATATCAGAATCACGCCGATATGTCGCAGTCCAATTAAAAAACCCGTCCAACCGTGACAAATCGAAGTTGAAAGTCGAAGGTGCTTCCAAAAGGTAGAACAAATACCTTTGATGTGGTTTTCTTACAGCAGGCTTTGTCCTTAGTAACTTGCCATGTGGTATGTCGATCCCGTGGAACCAGACCAAGTCGAAGTCTTCTACTGGTAGTTTGGGGACGCCGTCGGCGATGTCCCAGATGTAACAGTCTGTAACTAGACAGTAGTTCTCGAGGAAGATGTCGTGACCGACGCCCTGGCCCATGTGACGGTACTCGAAGAAGTTGTTCCAGAGCAGGATGGTCTTGATGGAGCGGTTGTGGAAGTACGGCGAATCGTTTTCCAGGGAGGAGATTTGAGGAGAATACGCGAACCAGAACAGAAACACGGTGGATGTTAAGATGACGAACACTACTGCATGTGATTTACGCATTTTTCAATACTTCTTAAAATTTGAAAACTATTCACAAATAGATCTTACCTAATTGAAAAATGACGCTGAGAAATCCAAACGCCATAGACCATAGACGCTACAAAATACACTTCGAAACTCGTCTTTCGCATTTCCTGATATTTATGAAATATTTGAGGAGATCTAAAATGCACAAGCGAAACGTCACACTTGAAACCGATCTTGAGTCAGGGTGTGAAATAAAGTGACTACAGCTGTGGTGGTGCGTGTCCTGCCGCTTGAATGTGTGAGAGTGAAATAAGCTTGGTGCCTTGCCGACGATTGACAACTGCATTGTGAAACAGAGATAACGACTTTGCATGTAATAGACCAAAACAGAAATGACTAGCGCTCTCGTTCGGTACTAAAACCGACCTCGCTGGCTCGGTCGGAATCCGTGTGAAACCGCCCCTCCTCCGTGTTCTTAGTAGCAGATTTAGGTATTTTGTACACTTATTTAATAAATATTAGGAGAAATGTTTTGGTATTACGTTTACACTCAAATAATCTGCACCTTTTGCAAGACAAATGACCACTATCAGCTTGTATTTCCAATAACCATATCTGTTGTTATTTCAAAACAAAACTTCGTAATTTAACAAGAGACAGCTGCCGGGAATGGTTCCCGCGTCGAGGTATCACACACTTGACCTTGCGGTAGCGCATGCGCAGACACATCTTACTTAGTTCATGTGGTGGCGCTGGCAACTTTCCGTTATGGTCTATTCCAGGTATGCCTATCGACTCAGGCCAATGAGCAATCGATTTCAGCGCTCTACTTCGTCTCGTGTAAAAGTGTTAAACATTACAGATATGAGTTTCCTGATAGGTGTATTTTCAAGGACTAAGCTGATAGATAAGATAAATATTAGTCGTCTACCGTCTTAATCCCACTAATAGAATTGCCAATAGACAATAACACAGGAGTCAGTGATGATTTCAGACATTTTCATATGAAAGTCAACACAAACCAAAAGCAAACCAAAACGTTGGGTGGTTACAACTAAAAAAAGATAGCAAAACAGATGGAGCTCTTGAAATTTGAAACGGGACAAATATTTTCACAATCAATGCGTAGGTACACATGAAAATAATCAGGTAACACGAAGTTCATGCAAATTTGTAATTTCTTTATATTTTTAAAGTATTTCTGACTTTCAATTGTATTAAAATACGTATCACTTCGGAACCCCTGGATCTCTTTAAAAAAAACACATTTAGAGTGAAAATATATTTTTTTCTCAATTAATGCACGATTATTATTGGAATGAATTGAACATTCTATGCGTACACATTGTATACACTAGTAGCCAAAACAGGTTGAATAAAAACCAGCTAAAGGTAAGCCAAAACAGCTTAATTAATTCATTAATTAACTTATTTTGGCTCAAATTTTAGGGGATGTTTCAGGCAAAATGAGATTCAAAATACACTTGAACTATTCGTGATTGTTAATTCTTCAATTGACCTAATTCAAATTAATATTTTGAAAGTTCGAATTACATTCTCTTTCTCGAATCCAATTGTAACTACATCATTCATTGTCCACCCCGATTGGTTTATCTCTCGTGGCCCCGCCCCGCACCCCTAGCTCCGCCAATGAGCGGCCTGGGGGTGAGATCACGCAGCATCCCTCGCTGTACCAACATCACTGACAGCTCGCTCGCGATCATGGCTGGACCGTTTCTCTCGCCGATGCCGGGAGATCTACTCTCCGAGTACATGTTCGGGAGGCGGAGGCAGGTGAGGCAACTGATGGTTAATTTATTCTCAAATTACTTTTCAATCATTCATTCGATCATTCAATCATTTCATTTTAGTAGTGGAGTGTCAAGGGCAAAGAAAAAAACAATGTACTTTGCAAAATTTTAAAATATTCAATAAAAAGTACAAACTATTTACCAAATTGAAGGATTATATATTATGTTTTTATCAACCCATTAAAATATATAAAAACAATCTTCTTACTAATCACAAGATTAAATTAAAAACATACGTATTAAAATTTAATTTAAATACTATATTTTAAAATCACAAATAAAAGAAGCATGTGTTTACATTACAAGGGCTAATATAAATTAGAAATACCCATCGCAAATTTAAAAGAAATCCAATTCGTCTTCAATTTTCCGACGATATTGTCAATTTTCTTCACTATACTCCCTTCGTGTTACTATAATGCTCGGACTGATTAGTAAAGATGATGGGTGCTGAGTGATGACCGTCTGAGTGAGAATCAATCAATAATGTTGTCATTGCCAGTTGTAAATCCTGAAATACAAGATCAATCAAGACTGAAGATCAAGTCAAACTTTTATCCAGTCTTAACCGAAATTCTTCTGGTTTGGTTTCACTTTTTATTCTTGAATTTACGCACTGTTATCCATAGTAGTTTGTTAAATTTCGTCTTAATCTTAGTAGGATTCTTGCGTATAGGAGTGAAATTTCACATTAATTGACCAAACCGTCAACATTTATAAAATTACGCATCTTTTTGTGTATAGTTTTAAATACTTTATATAACACGTTTTCAATTGCATGTGCTGTGGATATGGTGTAGTATTGGCAGTAGACTAAGTTCAAATATTACTATAGGAAAACGCTCAGTGTAACGCGTTGATGAGCGAGCCTTTGCATCCGATTTGATATGAGTTTGTAAGTCTCTGCTCTAACGGCCTTGGAACTGAAGCATCTAGAAGGCAGGGATGAACATTTTGTATACATTTTTCAAACATTTCAAGATTAAAGAATAAAAAGTCCTTAAAATGGCAATTACTTTTAAGTTGATCGGTAAATCGGTTCTAGTTTAAATTTCAAAAATCACATGAAATATGGGTTTAAATTTTAAGAGGCAAACGGAAGAGAACGGAAATCGCACGGTTCGTCAAAGCGTTTTTTGAAATTTTGTCTTCGCACTTAATAATTTTAAAAAATCAGATAGTAACGACCCATAACAGCCTAATAGACTAAATAATGCCGCAAACTGGAGTTCATTTAGACCTCAGGTGCGACCTCAAAGTGTTAAATACGATATTTTTAATAAAAATATCTAAAATAATCGTATTTAACACTATGAGGTCGTACCAGAGGTCATAAAGTACTCCAGTGTGTGGCATTATTTAGTCTATTAGGCTGTAATGGGTCGTTACTATCTGATTTTTTAAAATTATTAAGTGGGAAGACACAATTTCAAAAAAACGCTCTGACGAACCGTGCGATTCCCGTTCGCTTCCGTTTGCCTCTTAACTAATGGAAGGATTTCTCTGAAACTTTGTAAGATTGGGGACAATGTTGGTTGCAATGACTTTGTAAAATTTTGATCTGACTAACCAATCGAAAGATATATATATATTTTTTAAATTTGAACCAATCACAGGATCCCTTTCAAAAACGATCCCAGAGACCGCATAGATTATGTTAGTATGTGTACAAAATTTCATATCGATTGGTTGTGCGGTTTGACCTGGGCAGTGCAGGCAAAAAAACAAACACCCAAAGAAAGTGCCATAAGAGTACCGTGGTGACGCTCGCTACGCTCGCTCAACAATTACCTCAGGTCTGAAGTGGGTGTGAGGGAGAGGCCCTCATAGGAACACTCGAGTAAAGACCGCGCAGGCTCGGAAAAAAATCGTGATTTAAACATAAATTTCGGTCGATTTGATCATTTCTTCAAATTTCTACTATTTTCAAAACATCATTTTTCGATATTTTTTGGATTTTCGAAAGAAATCTTCCCTCCCCCTCCCTCCCTTTATAGCCTTTCCCCTTAGCCCCCCCCCCCCTCCGACTGCGGGGGGATGCAACATCGAATTTACGTACTAGGAAAACGCTCTGTGTAACGCGTTGATGAGCGAGCACGGCTACGCGCAACACCTCGAACCGAAATTCTGTCTATCGAAAATATCATTAAAAGCCAATAATTCTTGAATTTCGTCAAACTTTTATAAAAATCTCCAAATATTCCTAAAATATTAGTCCCAATAACCATACAAAGTTTTAAGTTGATCGATTGAACCTTTATGATAGTTGAACTGTTCCTTGTTAATATTAAAAAATCACAGGTATACTCTTTAAAAAAATATACCTGGGACCACTCATATGATATAAGTGTGTGAACACAATATTAGATCGATCTGTTGAACGGTCATATCAGTTTCATACGTTTGAAAGTTTCTGCTCTAACTTCCTTCGAACTATGAAGATTCGAAGTTGCCGTGATCAACATTTTCGAGACATTTGACGGCCAACACGAAAAATATCCGTAAAATGTCAATAACTTTTGGATTTAAACACAGACTACAACCACAGACCACAGACTACACAGACTTGTAGTCTGAAAATTGTAAAAAAAATACAGATAATGTTGGTCCCAATGACCATGCCCATGCCCAGTTGATCGGTCATGGTTCTAGTTTAAATTTCAAAAAACATATGAAATATGGTTTTATATTTTAACCAATGGATTGATTTGGCTGAAACTTCAAATGATTGGGGACATTGTTGGTCGTAATGACTTCTCAAAATTTCAAATTGATCGAACCAACCAATCGATTTTTTTTAAATTTGAACCAATCACAGGATCCCTTTCAAAAACGACCCCAGAGACCGCATAGATTACGTTAGTATGTGTACAAAATTTCAGATCGATTGGTTGTGCGGTTTGACCTGGGCATTGCTGGAAAAAAACACACAGAGAAAGTGCCATAAGAGTACAAGGAAACACTCACTACACTCGCTCAATATTGATGTCTTTTTCCTAGCGAATCAGCTCCAGATGCTGGAGTCGCTGTTCCAGAAGACGCATTATCCAGACGTCTTCCTGAGGGAGTGTCGGGATCATGTTGACAATGTTCTCTTGTTCTTCCTAGCGACGCAATCGCACGACCTTCACGCCGCAACAGCTCCAGGAGCTGGAGTCGCTGTTCCAGAAGACGCATTATCCAGACGTCTTCCTGAGGGAGTGTCGGGATCATGTTGACAATGTTCTCTTGTTCTTCCTAGCGACGCAATCGCACGACCTTCACGCCGCAACAGCTCCAGGAGCTGGAGTCGCTGTTCCAGAAGACGCATTATCCAGACGTCTTCCTGAGGGAGTGTCGGGATCATGTTGACAATGTTCTCTTGTTCTTCCTAGCGACGCAATCGCACGACCTTCACGCCGCAACAGCTCCAGGAGCTGGAGTCGCTGTTCCAGAAGACGCATTATCCAGACGTCTTCCTGAGGGAGGAGGTGGCGCTCAGGATCACGTTGTCGGAGGCTAGAGTTCAGGTACACACAGGTTATACCATCAACAACTTCCGGTCATATGTTTGCGGATTCTCCAAGTGATCGGAGTAGAAATATTTGGTTATATATGAGTATTTGTATTCTGTTGATTTGTTGCATTTGTTTGTATTTAATTGCTATTTGAATTATTGATTTTCTAATTTTGTATAATATATTTTGTAATTTTTAGTTTTTTTTTTATTTCTTTATATTTTTTTTGGCTTTTTGGGGTTTTGAAAACTTTTTGTAACTTTGTTTTCCTTATATAGACAGCAAACAATATATTTTTTTTACATTTTTTGGTTCATTTTGATATTTTTATTTTCCTACAAATGTCAGATCGCGACAATCTATTGTTTTTTTTGTGTTTATGGGTTTTTGTGAATATTTTGTTAAAGTAAATTCTTCAGCTTTCCACCTCTTCTTTCATCTCTGCCAGTAACCATGTACTGCTGGTTGCATAATCGTGTGTTGCGGGTTGCAGGTGTGGTTCCAGAACAGGCGCGCCAAGTGGAGGAAGCAGGCGCGACTCCAGCTGCTGCAGGATGCCTGGCGCATGCGCTGTCTCGGCCTGGGATCACCCCCGCTCATGCTCAGTGAGTGCATTCTTGAAATGTACCTGTCCAAATTCATCTATTTAAAAGTATAAACTCTCTGGTCCTCGAACAAATAAGAGATACGCGATGGAGCCACTTCTGGCAGGAAACTTTTTAGATGCACTTTTTTATTTTGAAGTTTCTGTGTTCATAGCTGGCAGTGAAAATAGAGACACAATTGAAATTGAAATTTAGTTACAAGTTTACTTTTTCAGCCATAACAAACAACAAGCAAATTTAATATAATTTATTTATATTAATATCCCCCTGATATCCTCCATTATTCCCCTTATGGCTAGTACCAAAGAATCCACCAGAGGTCAGTCATGTTCCTTATTTTCTCAAGACCAATTTAAAAATTATCTATTGTGGCTCTGTTTTTAATAAATATCGTATTCAGTTTGATATCTAGGTACCTAAGTCCCTCTTTCAACAATAAAGAGGTACCTATCTGATCTTTGCTATCTGGAAATCAAACTACATATGGTTTTTGTTAGAAAGCAGAGCCACCGAGATAATTTTTAAATCGGTCTATTTAGCTCACTGCATCTGGGTTATCTCTGATCAGAGTGTATAAGTGCTCGTAGATGATATCAAAGTGACACCGAGTGGAGATGTGGGCGTTTTGCAAGTTTTAGATTGTATTATTGTGATGAGTTAAAGATGTTAAAGGCTACACTAGCTGTTTATGTGCTCACACGTGGTGTAGCACACTGTAATGATGTTGCCCCCCCCCCCCTGCCAGGTCGCGGTCCGCCACTGCACGGCGACGCCGCCTCCGCCGACGCCGGCGCCAAGGAGTGTCGCGACTACCGCGACATGCTCACCGCCTACCACCACCACCACGACGTCGTCAGCTGTCCCTGCACGCGTCCCGACGCAAGTCTCACGCCGCCGTCGCCAGCCGTCAAGGACGTCGACGTGGACGCCGATGAGGAGGATCGACGCCGTCCTCGGAGTGTGACCCCAGAGAAGACAACTTAAGAGGGAGCAAATTGTTGATTGTCCTTGAATGGAACTTTAACGTTTTCCATTGACATTGCAATTGGTATTATTAATTGGTTTCATTTTCCTATTTGTATTAAATTAAAAGAACGTTTATTTTTTTGGTCTTTAACGTCGCACTGTTCTGCAATGGCTGCGGATGCTTATGAATATGATTATAGGATGGAAGGTGATAGTCGTGGCCTATTAGTAGGGGACCTTCCCAGCATTTGCCTCTCGACTGTTGGAAAACGAGAAGAATTCTCAGTCAGGAACGACGCTCGCGGGAATCGCACACTTGACCAAAGTAAAAACGTTACACGAACGAAAAGGATTGGCCCCTTGATAATCGATCCATGATTTTAACCATTAAATCAGAGCTCACTTACTAGTTAGCAGCATAGACTTCCTCGGATGAATATGATGCCAATCCTAAGATCAACAAATTCAATTTTATTGAATATCGTTTTTACTTTGGCCAAGTGTTCATAAACGAGTATAAGATCGTTATTCAGCCACACGAGTTCGGAATGGAACAAATGTAAACCTTCGTTTGAATAATGGTATGAATAAATTCATTCGATTCATTTATTACCAATTTAATATTGATTAACAGGATTTTGAAATACGGTTTATTTATATTATTTTCTGCGAGATTTGAGCGTATAAGTAAAATTCCACGAAATTTAATTGTATGCAACAAGTATTAAATAAACACACTTATAGTTTATTTAGAAATACGATGTAGGCTTATGCTGTAACTAGACTCTTGAAGAGTCTACAGTCATTGTTATATACTCGTTCTAGTCAAGTAACAGGACTTGCTTCAGGAAGTTGTGAAAAGAAAGTGTAGTATAAAAAGCAACGGTACATTTTATTTCTGGAAAATGTAGATATTTTCTCCTGCATGACTGTGATATTGATTTTTTTCAATCCAATAACTGATCACGTGTATAAATAGTCTGTAATCAGAAACCCGCAAATAATATTTGATGTACCAATGACATTTTTCAATAAATCATTCCACAGACAAATCATGAGCATATCCTTGTGTCCCGTAGATATTTTTAATAAGATTGTAAGTGCCACTTGGGCGTCACAAAATTAAGAACTTTATTTCTTCATGGTGAGCATTTGTACCATGACAAATCATGGACTTTAACTTATTAGTCCTTGAACAGGGAAGTATACCGTGAAAATTGATTTCAGAATAATAGTTATTGTTTAAAAGTTGTGAATTTACAGAACACAGATGTGGTATTATTTTTTGTGGGGTGAATAGTTTTTAAGGAATTAATTTCGATTGATGTATTCTAATTTTAAAACAGGAAAATTTTCAATTATATGACAATTTGCTATATTGCCATGGCAACAAAGTATTCACCATGGTATCACATTGTTGGGAACTTGGAATTGATATCACAGTTCAGATTCTTGTCATGTCATGCCGTTTTCCCGCTAATATGTCCCATGGTATTTGAATTTGATTTTTATGAAAATATTCCATTTCTCGGGCAATAAGTGGTCGAATTTACTTGAATAAAATTTCACGAGACTTGCCTATTATCTTCAAATAGCAACGCAGGAAGGAGACGGTTGTGGCTTGCAGTGGCGCCGCCTACGTGGGTGCTCCGGGGATCGAGCACCCAATCATCAAATTAATCGGGAATCATCAAATTAAATTATATATTTCTCACTTAAAATATGTATTAAAATTATACCTGCTCAATTTATCAATCGTATTATTAAGTCATTAAAATTCAGAGAGAATATACTTTTTCTATATTTGATACCTTATTAATTTATAATAATTTTAATATGCCCTCTTTTTGATATTTTTTAAAATTGGGTATTGTTATTAAGGCCCGGTCTTTCAATAATCTGCTAAAGTCTCAATTAGCTCTTAACAGTTAGTTAGTGGTCATTCTAGGAATGTCATTGGTTGTTGCCATGGCAATATAGTCCTAATTGACTGTATAAAAGTTAGCAAGGCATTGAAAGACCGGCCCTAAATGTTGAAAAAATTAAAAAACATACTAAAATAAGTGATGATATGCACACAAAAAAAACAGGGCTGTGCGCCCCGGACCTGCCTGCATGCCATCTTCCTCCCTTCAGTCCCACAAAATTAGTTATAATACATTATTTGTCGGGCCTCTCTACTATTCGGTCATGATCGAGAAAGTGGAGAGTTACTTGAAAGTGTGTCCGGACAATTTTAAACCGAGATAATATCGAATTTACTCTCCGCTTTTTGATCATGACCGAATAGCAGAGAGGCAAGTAGAGATAAGGTCACATGACAGCTGTCAGCCAATGAGAGAGCTGCTCTTCACACTGAATTCAGACATTTAAGTAGAGGGGGGGGGGGGGGGGGAAATATGATTAAAAAATAAAGGGTCATAGCCGGACCTAAAAGTGAATTTTTTGAAAACTGGATGTCTGTCAGATCTGCAATCTAAAGAAGGTCTAGAATTACAAGATTGACAGTGCAAAAGGTGTCCAAGTAGGAGAAAAAAGTTAGATCGAGAATCGATGTCATGCTGAAAATTGCTTATTCGCAAATAATTGCTAATAATTGCTAATTGAAAATTGCTTAGATTATTCGAAATAATCTAAAACTGTTTGATGTTTCTTTGTAATTTAAAAAGACACGTGACTAAGTTGTGAATTGAGAACTACGGAATAAAGTTTCAGTTTCAGTTTCAGCTTCAGCGATCTGTATTTTGTATGTTTACAAAAAAGGCGGCATTCATGTTTAATCCTAGGATTACATTGCTGTTCCATGCAAACCTCCTAACTATAAGTAATATTTCTATGGCTATAATTTGAATATTTACAAAATAGAATATAATATATATTGAAAATCTAGTGGAGCGGTCGCTCCACCCAGCCAAGTCGTACCGTACACTCACACGCACTCAACATACCGTAAATGCCTAATAACTGAGGAGCAGACCAACCACTTTTACTGTAAGCAACAACATGGCATTTTCGGCCTACTGGATCATAAAATTGGAAAATCTCACATTGTTGTGAAATATCTTAATTTCGAGCTATGGCCCACCCCACTCCATATACTAAATTTGGGAACAATAGGTTATGCCATTTGCGTGCTAGAGGGCCGTGAAAACAGTGAAATTACACCCCTTTTAAAACCTATCTGATGATGATGATATCAGGAAACAACGCTATCACCGCCACAGCCTAAACGGCTGAACCGATCGATCTGAAATTTTTACCACATGTGCACTTTTGGCGTCTGAGGTGCCTTTTTATAAATCAAACCGGTAGTCGCCATTTTGAAACCGGAAGTGACGTCATATCTCAAAAACGGCTTAACCGATCGGAACGAAATTTGCGCCAATCGATTCAGACGGTCCTCTTTATGAAATAACAATAGTTAAATTAAAGTTTTCTAATTACTGAAACCGGAAATGACGTCATAGTTTAGCGAAATCTGCTTAAATTCACTTCCCTTTATATAAAAACCAACTATATATTCAGAAGGCTTATAATGAAATATTAGTATTTATATACATATTAATACCTACAATGTGTAAGAGCTTTCAGCCGCCATTTTGAAAACCGGAAGTGATGCCATATCTCGAAAACGGCTGGACCTATTGGAACGATGCTTTCGCAATTCTTCATGGCATATCACTTTAAGTTTAAATTTAGCTCCAAACAATATTTTTTTAGTAACTAATTCGGAAATGGCGTATTTTTTTAAAGGAATTAGCCATTGTTGCCCTAATAAGTTTTACAAGTTGTGTAAATAAACTAAAAAAATAAGTGATATCCCCATAAAAAACACTCCGTGTAAAAAAACAGCCAAGTCTCTTCAACTAAAAAAAAAAAATTATGAAATCTAAAAATTCTGCACTGAAACGTAGTGATATCAAAAAATGAGCCAAGTCAAAACTTTATTTGAAAATTAAAAAATACTTGGCGCATCGTTTTTTTAGGGCATTGTAGGTATAGGTACTATAAGTATATGTATTTATATCTAGCCTATACTTCTAAGCTATTTATATACACGATGCGCCAAGTATTTTTTAATTTTCAAATAAAGTTTTGACTTGGCTCATTTTTTGATATCACTATAGACCATGAGCCAGCCGTAGTGGACCCTCCCCCCCCCTGCTCCATGAGGTCTGAAAGTGGTTTTGGGTACCTCAAGGTACGCACATTACACTTTCACTTGTTTGACATCTGCCCGGTGGTGGAACAACCCCCCAGGGGGGCGCAAAGGGTGACTTTTGGGGTATTTTGTCACACGTTTTATTTTTTTGTGGGCTAACGGGACATGATAATTACAATCAGTTTGCATATTTGAATGAAGGTTGACATAAGTAAATATTTCCATATTTGTTTGTAAGGGCAATACCCTTAAATCAAAATTTTGGATTTTTTGGAAGTTAGGGGGGAATTACCCAAAAATGTTTTTTTGGTAGTCAATCGATTCGTATTTAAAAGTTGTTCATGAATTTATTCCATCAATTATGCCAAATTTTGTGTTTACAACCTGTTTTAACGGGATTAAGTGTCTGTTATGGGCTTATAATGTTAAATATTTGATTTTTTTTTAGGGTCAAAAGTAAAATTTTATAATTTTTTTTCAATATTATTAATTGGTATAGCATACGTTAATATATTTACATATTTTTGTTAATGCAAACCCACTATTTTTGAAATGTTTACAAAATTTTAGAAAATTACCATTAAAAAAGTTATTGTCAAAATTTTATAAATAATGGTTTCACTTCAACAAAAATATATAAATACATTGACTTATGTCATACCAATTAATAATGTTGAAAAACATTTGATAAAATTTTAACTTTTGACCCCCAAAAAAATCAAATATTTAACATTATAAACCCATAAGAGACTCTTAATCCCGTTAAAACAGGTTGTAAACACAAAATTTTGCAAAATTGATTGAATACATTCATGAACAACTTTTAAATACGAATCGATTGACTACCAAAAAAACATTTTTGGGTAATTCCCCCCCGACTTCCAAAAAATCCCAAATTTTGATTTAAGGGTATTGCCCTTACAAACAAATATGGATATAATTACTTATGTCAACCTTCATTCAAATATGCAAACTGATTTTAATTATCATGTCCCGTAAGCCCACAAAAAAATAAAACGTGTGACAAAGTACCCCAAAAATCACCCTTTGCGCCCCCCTGGGGGGTTGTTCCACCACCGGGCAGATGTCAAACAAGTGAAAGTGTAATGTGCGTACCTTGAGGTACCCAAAACCACTTTCAGATCTCATGGAGCAGGGGGGGGGGGGGAGGGTCCACTACGGCTGGCTCATGGTCTACTACGTTTCAGTGCAGAATTTTTAGATTTCATATTTTTTTTTTTTTAGTTGAAGAGACTTGGCTGTTTTTTTACACGGAGTGTTTTTTATGGTATAATTTACAATACAATTACAAGTAATGATAATATGATGATTCAGAAGATTGAAGAAGAAAGGTATGATGTCATATTTATATTGTATAATTTGCAGTCTCAATATCTACAATATTTCATGAGAAGAAAGAAAAAGAAACAAAGGAAAGACACAAACAAACAGAAAGAGAAACAGAGGAAACCGACGACGAACAGAGGAAGAGTGTTCATTCAATCTTCGGAATTTTTTTCTTCTCACTCATCTTGAGGAATCTTGGGAAACTTTTTACTCCCAAACTTTTTACTTCTTCAGGTAAACTGTTGTATAACATTGCAGCGGTATACGTGAACGATGACTTGAATTTGGATTACGATGTCTCATCAAGTGAAGCTTGGTGTTTCCTCTCACTGTTTCCACTGTTTCCTCTCACTGGAAATAGAATATTTTACCCGGGGGCTCCCCCCCCCCCCCCCCCCCCCCGGTATGCCTGGATTCAACACTGTTCACATTGCTCTCTGCTTTTACGTGACAGTGTGTCCCTTCCTTTTCCAATCCACAGATCGGATGCTGATCACTTTAGACACGATGCCGTCATTGGACATCGGACTAAGCAAGTCACCCCGTCCTGCTGGCACCGCCGCTCAATTGTCCGCGACCACTTATTTGGAAGTCCTTATTCGTGGCTAACCTACTTCTGGGGTGCGATCATGTAAAATGACAATTTCTAGTCGCGTGACAATCTTCTCATCTCTATTGATAAGAAGCTTGTCACAGTGACAAGAAAGTTGTCATTTTACGTGACCGCACCCCTGTAGGCCGTTCCCCTATCCGCAACCCGGGGACGCGCTCGGAAGCCCAGAGCAAGGCAGAGTTCGCATTCCCTCACCGAGAAAAAAAAACAACAACAAAAATATCCATCCATATAACACTAAAACATACAAACAGTCAATTAACAATACAACTAATTAATACATTAAAAAAAAACATCCCAGCCCTCCTCGGCAAAATATCCATTCATCTTATAAAATACACTTAAAAACATAACTCATAAGGTACAATACAACTAACAAATACAAACAAATTACCATCCCTGCCCACCTCAACAAAAAAGAACATTTCACCAAATAAAATACACTTAAAAACATATACTACACACTCAATACAATTAACAAATACATAAATAAAATACCATCCCTGCCCGCCTCAACAAAAAAGAACAATTCATCATATAAAATAACTTAAAAACATATAAACACTCAATAAGGTAAAATACAATTAAGATTAACAAATACCTACATAAAAAAAATACCATCCCGGCCCGCCTCAACGAAAAATATCAATTCATCATATGAAATAGACTTACAGGGTCATTCTGGTACAAGTTTTATCTTTTGGTCGTAACTTTGATCCTGGTCGCAACTTTAATCACAACTTGCGACCGAAAATAAAACGGTCGTATCCTCATTCTTCAACAAGGTAATATCTCGGGATTATCTTCACGGTCTAATATTGTAACACAGAATGAAACAATTGATGTTTTCGAAACTTTGACAGTAGTAAGCCGTGAAATATTCCAATGAACTTCAAAAAGTATGAATTTTTCTTCACGAATTCTTTGGATTTATTCGAAAATTGGCGGTAAAATTCGAAATTACTGTAAAGAATGTTATTTGTTCTTTAATAAAAGTGATTTTGCAAGAGTACATTAGAATACAATTGACAGAACAACAAAATGGTGATAGCTAACATAAAAAGAGAAACTTTAATAGGTATCTAGTTTCAAATGCTTGGTTACATTTTAACAGTTGTTTAAGACTTGATTAGCATGACACCAGCACAATGACAATCCTAGAACCAATCCTGCCTTCTGTTAAACCAAAAGCATAGCATTGAAAATAATCCTAAGCAGTAGGCAAATAATACACGTCAAGCAAAGAAATAAAATGTTTTATTTGTTAGGTATGTACTTCATTGAGACACTTAATATAAATAATAAGTTCCTAGGTTACATGGCAATTTTCCAAGGTATTTGATAGTGTTTTGAGCAACTCAGACAATGAAGATAGTGAAACACTGCTGAATATTGCATTCAGATTTGAGAGACCAAAGTTGACATCGGTGCACACAACATCGCTTTTACACGATGTTGTAGAATCATTTTCTTGACACATTAACTCCAACTCTCCATGAACACTAACCGAAATAGAGAACTCATGCTGGACACTAACATTTACATGGATTTAAAAGTCATCATAGTTTACACTTTTAAGAGAAGAGAGACTCAATGCAAACAAACAAGGTTTCTATCCAGTCAAAAAGCTAGGTACCTATCTTGGTGTGCGAGGACAGAAATCACATCTCTTTCACAAGAGAAAAACCGAGAGTAAGAAGGAACATAATATGTTATATGACACATAAGAAATCATAGTTTACGTAGGTAATCAATAATCATGAATGGTCCAAAAGAAGAGTGGGATGTGGGTTCCAACCAACAGTGTTAATCTAGAAAGAACTAATATTAATTTATTGTTGAAATTAAATTGAATTTGTATAGGTAGGTATTGGTAGGTACCTACCTACCTATAAGAATTTTTGAAATGTATACTACCTGAGTTTTTTTTTTATTAGGTAGGTAGGTACTTTAACAGCTAGGTAAATTTAAAAAAATATTTGCTCAGAGTCTTGTTTCATTCACAAATGAATGACAGTTTAACACAGAGAAACAGTTTGTTCGGCTACCAGAGCGACACCCCTAACAGGATCTCTTGAAACACTGTCTTGGTCCTTGCGATGATTGGCCCAGACTGTGTTGAAGTCGAGGCACATGCTGTGAAGGATGCACACAGCCGTAAAGACCAGCCATTAGGAGAGAAGATGACCAGCAGCCCCGGTGTGGTCCACAGATCTGAACCTCGACTAGATGCAGCGCGCGACATTGTTGCGGAAGGACTTGTTGAAGCGGTCTTCTGCCTCGCTGTGGAGATGCTCGAATGGTGTCATCAGCCACGATTTCAAAGCCGCTGTCAGCTGTATTGACAGATACATATCACATGATTAGTGATGCAAAACTAGACCAATAGGACCAATGTGTTTGTATGAAAATATGTGTAAAATGTACAGTTCAACAAAATTATTGCATTAGATTAAAACAGTTTCTTTCAATAAGAGTTTTTAAATACCTACTTAACAAAGCCTAGATCTAAGAGGACTAGATATTTTAGAAGTCAGTTTCATGAACTTTGCATCTTGTAAATTAGCTAGGTAGGTAGTTAGCACAGTTTGGTCACAATAGCTGAAAGTCAATGTACAGCCGGGTCTAAGTACAAACAACCCATGTGAAACATATGTTACTTACCGCCACCGATGAGCCATTCGTCAAAGACCGAACGAAGATTCGAACGAAGACCGATGCTGAAAACTTCCGCAGGCTGCTTTCAGTAAATCTTGATTACATCCGGGATAGTTTGCTGCTAGGTACATCGATGACTTTCAACGTCGAGTTGCAAGTTAACTTCACATTGATGGTGTTTTTGAACTTTCGGTTCATGTCACGGTGATGAAGGTAGCCTACGGCTAATGTATGACGGTGATGATTCGACACATTGCAGGCTACGATAACATTTCAATCGTCACTCACTAGCCACTGAAAACCACCAGTCGCGAAATACATGCCAATAAGAGCTGATTTCTTGTGCTAGTGCATTAAAACTTGCGAGTTTGGAGGTTAAAATGTACAAGTCTTGGCCCGGCTTGGCCAGTACTGTGCACCGGCGAAACTTTGTTCACTCAAATACCTATGTAGGTAGGTATACCTACTAGCTGTCATACGCGGAAGTCCTTTAATCTCTTCATCGTCTGGGTCACACACAACACAGAAGGCAATGTTCTGGAAAGGTGGCATTGGTATTCAGTAATCTATTAGGTTAAAACGAAACAATAACAACACGAAAACAACACAGACGGACGGAAGGTTAGGTTAGGTCGTAGCTATCGATTTTCTAGTTCGACCCAAGTTTGCGCGGTATATTTAAACATTCGCGGGGAACAATATTATTCTTATTTCGTTGAGTTAAAAACACTTTCTCGCCACACAAGTTGATAAAAGAGGTAAAATGACTGTCCGTGTTTCGCTTCACTTCAAAATGACGCCATTTTTTTCGGTCTTATCTTAGATATGACCACCCGGAAATGGTAATAAAGTTAATCCAAAAATCGGCCATCTTGTTTGGTCGCAAGTGCTTCCAGAATTGGTTTGCGACCGGTCATAACTATTTAATCCGAAAAATTAAGTTAAAACCTTTCGAGAATGACCCTGTTAAAAACATAAAAACACTCAATAAGGTACAAAGCAATATCAAATAAATCTAAAAGAACATCTAATCCGCCTACTCTTGCTTTAATGTCCCTCCTCAACAACCACAATATTTATTCATCCACTCACGGTTCACCAACTCTTCTCTAAACTTCAGATACGTCATCTTCCTCAGCGATCTTCTGACTGAATGTCTTGGAAATGTATTTATTTGTTGAATTATCCTGGAGACCAATCGATGATTTTTATGGATAATCTAATAATGGTAACAATATAGCAAATAGTAATAATAACTGTGACCGACTGTTGGTATGCATTTAATACAATGGGCACCAGAGTGTACTGTTGCATTTTATCGACTATTGTTGAAATACACAAAACGAGTGCGAGTACCGCAACGAAGTGGAAGTGCATGAGATCAGTGGTAGGTACCTACATGAGTGATAGTTCATCCTCTGATAGGGTGGAATCCCCCCTCCCCCACCACTGCGGAACTTTGCAGACAACAAGGGCTGAAGTAAACATTCTCTCATCTGTATTTTGGCACGCGTAGAAAGTGAAAGTATTTGACGTTGAGTAGGTATTGAATTAACTAGGAAAACGCCCAGTGTAACGCGTTGATGAGCGAGCACAGAAACGTGCAACATCCCCAGCCAAACCGATACACGATACGAGACAATTTTCTTTTCATGACAGATCCATTGTGTCGTGACTTTCCTATACCGATGTACTTTTTCCAGAGATCTCTTTTGGCAAACCCATACTTAACTCTTAAAATGACAATAAATACTTGATTGATTGGACTTAAAGTGCCACAAAATTAGTTGTAATACATTATTTTTCGGGCACTGCACTAGGTTCGTAGGAAGGTCACCCAAGCAAAAAAGTTTAGCGTCCCATAATCTCTTTTAAATTGTTAAAATTTGAAAAAAAATTGATTGATTCATGTTTGTGCATTTGTGCAGAGTATCCCAGGAGGGCTATTCTAAATTCCCTTGTCGTCTCGTTTCACGTGATATGGGCTCACTGCACACTGGAGTGCTATCTATTTAACATGGTAGTGACGCCGTATCAATTGATACGAGACGACAAGGGAATTTAGAATAGGCATCGAAACACTTTTAATTTGTTTACATTCTAAAAAACGCCCTGCGGGGCTAGAACTGGGCTTATCGTCTCTATGACCATCATCCAGATAACGCAGTCCCCCCCGTGATCATGATGGAAAACTGTTCCTACGCGCCTGTCGGGCACCCATAGGATTTTACAAAAGTCGGCGCCCCTGGTGGCTTGTATTGGCAACCTTCCCATCATTCGATCAGAGAAACCCGAGTCAGGAACGCCGGCCGCGGTGATCGAACCCGGCATGACTGCGAGAGAGCTATCTGCATAACTCAATGTGTACGTAGCAAATGGAAGTGCTTTGACCCTGGAACAGGTTCTCCGCCTCCAGTGACAGACTCCACTTGTCTGCTAGCACGCGGTGCGACATCATGTGGTCGTGCGTCGGGCTGACTCTGCTGACACTTGCCACGGCCCTAGCGACATACGAGGGGTAAGTGGAACAGGGATGAAAGAATATAACTTGTTCTGTTGGGCAGCAGCTTGTGGATATGTGAGACGTTGAACTCTACAGTGAGTGTCTTATATCTTGGGCTCCTCCTCTTTGTCAGGAGAGGGATAGCCACCTAATATAATATCTCCATATTGCGTGTAATTTGAGATCCAATGCTGAAACGAAAAGTCGCAGTGAAATGGGGGAAAGCACAATGCCCCAGCATACCGTACAGGAAGCGCTTGGAATTTTCACTGATAAACGAATTAGGTCTGTAAAATAACCGTTTCTTGGATAAACGTGTTTTAGAAAACCTCTAAAATCAATGTTTGCGAGAAAGCATTGAAACACTTTTCTTGGGGTGAATTCTTTATACTAATCTAGAGCTATGAACTCAAAGTAATTTATAAGAAAGTGTGAAAATCCTTAAATTTATTTTTAAAACTTGGATTTCAGGAAAGAACCTTCCTCTTGACGCCTATGTTACGATACGTCTGTGCCAACGCTTATGCAGACTCCCCTGTGTTTGTTTCTTATCATTATCGTTGTTTCTGCTATATTATTCATTATGAGCAGTTTATTTCCTAGTAAAATCACATTGTTGATGACGTAAGGTGTCACTCCAGTTGTACAGGTCATTTCAACAATGTCAGAGGTCAACACGGGGACTCGTGAAGAGCAAATACATGGCAATAGGCCTAGGTAATGCCTATTGCCAACATGAAACGTGGTTGAACGTGGCTCATTCACATATCTTTTAAATATAAGAGAAAATTGGGAAGTACTCCATAAATCTAGATCAATGGATCAATGATTATTGTATTTTCAAAGTTGAGATGGGCCAGAGATAAAACCTTTTCTCTTTGTAATGTTATGATTTAGTTCAAAAAATCCATTTACAAAGATTGATACATTTCTTCAAATTTAAAAACATACAAATTTAAATGTCCGTCATAATTTGCTGTATTGCATTGGCAACAAAGTCTCACCTATAATAATTCTGAAATGCGTCACAAACAGTTTTTAAAATAGATTTTTCGAATTTGATTTTGATGAACTTTCATTTAACGTTTTTGAGTGATAACTGTGTCTTTCATTATTATTTGTAACTTATACTGGAATGAAATTTATTTAGACATCTCGATTGCAATGAGAAGTTATCATTTTCAATGGTCTTCACTTCCAGAGCAGTAACATTCTTTGTGTAATATCGTGAAGCACTCTTCATGATGTAAGAGTACATCACTTATGATGACGAATGATCTATCCTCTTTAATTAATGCCAGCATCAGACAAAGATATTATAACTTCGCTTCCTCTTGACCTTGGATAAGAAAGTAACTGCCTTGACCTTGACATTTGCTTTGTTTCTTGACAATGATATTTAACGTAAACATCAGGTCTATTTTCACAGATTAATGGTCGCCAAAAACAATAACTAGAATGAAGGAGTAAACATGGCTGTAAAAGGACCAACTGTAGAACACTTGTGACTAATTTTAAACAAAGAGGCCGTCCATAATTATGTCACAGTTAATGCCTTCTTTAACCCCCCCCCCCCCTCCCTCCCCCATGTCGCAGCTTGTCATAAAATGTCAACTACCCCCCTCTGTATTTACGTCACAAATTGTAGACCCCCCCCCCCCCCCAAATTAAAAAAAAAATATACCAAATTATTTGGATTCCTGACTAACGAATTTTGATTTTCCAAACTATTATTTAAAAGTCACCAACTATACCTACCTGATTAATCAACCAACTTCAGTAGTACTTAAATAATTTTTTTCGGTTTCAAAAATAAAAAAAAATGAAATTTGAGTTTTGGAAGTGTAACATTACATTTAACTACTTACACCCCCTCCCCCCTTGTCACACTATGTCAAAAATCGTGAAACCCCTCCCCCCCCCCCCCAAATAGCGAACGTAATTTATGGACGATCCCAAACCAAAAACAATTGGACGTAAAAGCAATCATAGAATAGAGTAAAACTACTTTATTTGGTCGATTGGGATTAAATATTGTGTACAGTCGTGAAAACAAGTCCGAAGACTATCAACCTTATCACTAAAATCATCACTAAAGTCGAAATAACTCCCACTAGGGCCGGTCTTTCAATGTCTTGCTAACTTTTATACAGTCAATTAGGACTATATTGCCATGGCAACAACCAATGGCATTCCTAGAATGACCACTAACTAACTGTTAAGAGCTAATTGAGACTTTAGCAGAGTATTGAAAGACCGGGCCTAAGTTGCTAGAAATTCACCCTTCAGAGCGTAATGCCATGAGAACTATGAGAACACATTACTGCTATGAAATATGGGTTTTTACTGATTTCCTCAGTTAGGTGAATGTTAATAAATACCAACTGCAATGTGAAAAGATTTTCCTCGGAATCAGTAAAAAACCATATTTTATACATAATATGCGCACTCATCTGCTTATGAGAAATCCAAGTCGAATGAAGTTAGTCAGTTGTCAAACGTGGATGAAATTCACGGTCTTCTGACCCTATCTTCAAAGTCGGTAGGTTGCTAACAGTAACGCAGTATATTGGAACACAGCCGCTGCAATGTGAACTGCCTCGGTAGCTCAGCTGGTAGAGCATCTGACTGGATATCGGAAGGTCGTGGGTTCGAGTCCCACTCGAGGAAAATCTTTTCACATTGCAGTTGGTTTATTAACATGACTGCTATGTTCTTCTGCTCGTACAGAGAGTGGCTGTGGACGTGGCAATGCGTCGCCGGCGTCTGCGTCAAGACGTCGCTGGATGACGTCCCGACGCCCGGCGCCTCGCTCGAGGAGTGCAGACTCACCTGCGACAAGTACGGCTCTCTCTGGCCCAAGCCGACTGGTAACTATCCCAGCACACATTCCTGCTTCTGCGCCATCTGTACCGCGAGGAGGGGGACACAAAATGTATCATTTATAAGCTTGCGCTTTTGCAACTTTTAAGGCCAATACATATCACGTGACTTTATTTCTCTACATCCGATCAAAAGAAATAGTTACCTATGAGTACATACCTTACATCGTTCATGTTGAGTAATCCAAGGTGATTTATGAAGGAAAATCACTGCATTCTGGAGCTTATCAATATTTGCAGTCAATATTATTTAATTTTGCAGTGATTTTATAATAAAAACAACACAAATTTCGTGTATACGTACGCGTTTGAAAGCTGTCAAAACCCAGTGCTGTTATTTTAAATATTACATTCATAATAGTGGATATAATTAATATCTCAACATTTCGTTGGAAAGATGAAGATAGAGCGCATGTTTTGTTGGCAAAATTGTGTCAGGTTTGTGATGCATATGTGCCCTTTTATTAGATTAAAGTTTGCTGTTCTTGGCAACTCATAGGATTTCCTTAAACTTCAGGTCTTGATTTGAGAATATTTAGGTGCAAGGAAATAAAATCATCTAATAAGTTATTTTCGCAGTTCTTTTCTGCGTAGATAAGTTCCAACAGATGTGTCCTAACTTATCTGATGAGTGAAAAGTATTTGCTAAACTGAACCCTTACAAATGAAAATGTGTAGCTTTTTGGTTGAAAAGTCACGTGATATGCAGCCCCCTTAAGTTCTAAAAAGATAATTTTAATGTCAAGAGGCCTATTCTAGAACGTTTTCCCAATTCAATTCAGATGGAATCCGGCTCACGTCCATAAGACATAGAATGGAATCGAATTCCATGAAAACTGTGAATTTAAAAGTTCTAGAATAGGCATCCTGGTATACTAATTGGTTCAGCATTTTCGCCTAAATAAGTGATTTTTGAGCGAGCGTCTCCTTTTGGCTCTTTTGGCACGGACCTCTGCTTTTTTGTATTTTTTTCTGTTACCTGACTGTATACAGGTCAGAGATTTTCTTCAATCGAGCTGAAATTTTGCACACATGTGGAGACAACCTTTTCTGTTTGCAGACCCCAATTCTTTTTGAAATCCATTCATTGGTTAAAATTTAAATAAATATCTCCTGATAGGCTGAAAATGAAAACGGTCTTCGATAATTCTGATCAAACTCATATTTTGCATGATCATTAAGACCAATATTGTCTCTTATTTTACAAAATTTCATCCCAATCAGTTAAGAACGTATGAACGTATTGACATTTTTAATATCTGTCAGTAATGAAGTATCGAAATGAATGTTTTCCAGTGCCAATTGAATTGATTCTGATTTGCTTTATGAACCAGGGTGCTTAGATGCTATTTTAAAGTTTCGATGAAAAGCATATTATACTTTTAAGTTGATATCATAATCAATTCAATATGGATGTATTTGTTTTCTGTGCGTTGTGTACGCATTTCCGGTTCGAGAATTTGCACGTACCCGTGCTCGCTCATCAACGCGTTACACTGAGCGTTTTCCTAGTGTAAATTCTTATACCGTTCTCTACCGTTTTCTATGACCACACGCCACACGGAAAATCAACACAAAATTGATCCCATTTCTGGCGTTTTTATAACTGTGTGAAAAGTCATTAGATTGGTTGTGCGTAGGTATAGACTTTTGCCAACTTAAAAATTAGATTCAATTACCGTTTTCTATCGTGTTACGAAGATATCAAAACCAATTCATTTTGGTTTCGCTACGATCTTTCTATTTGTCAACTCCCTCTGTCTCCAGGTGCCACCGTGCTGGGCCAGCACACGAGCGTCATCCACCCCAGTCGCGTGACCTTCATGATGGCGGGAGGGTCGCGGCGCTTCCTGTCCCGCGCCACCGACGACTTCCTCGCCAACCTGGCGGCGGAGTGCGGCGGCAACTGCACGGCGGCGGACGAGAACGACGTGGTCGTCAAGCTGACGACGAGGTCCGAGGAGACGGAGCTCGACTGGGGCACGGATGAGTCGTACCTGCTGGAGATCGACAAGAGTGAGTTGACCAGTACCTCAGAGGTAGAAGGGCGGATGTCAATTTCAGTCATTCTTGAGGTGAGATCAAACCAGTATTTAGCTGGGTTGATCGAAACATTATTTGTTATGTTAGGAAACATGAGTTAATGTGTAAGAGAATACTTCAATGTATTTGTTGACAAATAGGTACATTGTTCCTTGAAATTTGTTGGTGCGTTCACCAATCACAAGTTTGCCGCAAACGGTTTCTGGGCTAAAAGAAAACGCAAAAAACAAAACGCCTAATATCGTACAAAATATTTTTGTTCAATAACCATTTTTATTTTCATTTGAAGCTATTTCATATTGGGGAAATATGAACTGAACAAATAATTAGGAATTCACTTCCATATGTGTAAATATTTTTCTCTGATAGAAATAATTGGAAATGATTGTTTCCATCTTCTTCATCCAGCCGGTCGTCTCATCATCGTCAACATCACCGCCGTCACCATCTTCGGCACCCGCCACGGCCTCGAGACCCTGTCCCAGCTGATCGCCTCCACGCCCGACCATCGCCTCCTCATCGCGAACCACGTGCGGCTCTCCGACGCCCCCGCCTACCCTCATCGCGGTCTCCTGCTCGACACGGCTCGGCACTTCCTGCCGTTGGCAGCCATGAGGAGGCAGCTGGATGCCATGGCAGCATGCAAGGTCAGTACCTCCTTGACGGCGTCCTCATCGCGGTCTCTTTCCTGATCTTTATACTGAGAATCTTTCTATCTTCGTATTCCTCATGAACTGGGCTACGTCCCAGGGTCTGTGTAGCCTCGGCTCAAAATCAATCAACTGACTGTCTGATGTTAATAGTTTAATATTGCATTAGTTTTAATTTCTCTACGTAACTTTTTGGAAAATTTAATAAAAAAGGCAAATTCGGACAATAGCGATTCTGCCGAATCGCGAACCTGTTTTGATGTATTTTCTCAACTATTAATGTATGTGCATCGATCTACATAATATATCCAATTCGAAAAATATATTTTTCCACATCTTATTTTGCGCATTTCAGCCGAATATGATATTATGTACGTATTGCTAATAGCTAATTTTTCTTATAATTAATTGCAATATTTGTAAGATGAAAGCCACTGCCTTATACCCTGTTCACACTGAGAATTCGATCATGATCCAGTTCAATTACAATCGAAATCAAAATGGAGGCAAGATTCAAGTTAAACTTTATAATGCTTGTTACATGCAATTAGAGCATGCATTTGTAAGTTTTCATTTTTAAAATTCATGATTTCTTTTGTTTGACCTTGAGTTCGATCATGATTCAGATTTCGATTGCGTTCTTACAACTCAACCGAGATTTGGATCATGATCGAGTTCGATTGAATTCAGTTCACACCACATTTTCGATTGCAATCGAGATTTTGGATCATGATCGAATCCTCAGTGTGAACAGGGTATTAGGATCAAAATATTCTGTATGTACTAACAACAGTACATCTGAGAGTAATTTCTGGTGGTTGACCAAGACGCGTTCTCCATATGTCAGATGAACGTGCTGCACTGGCACGCCACGGACTCGCACAGCTTCCCTCTGATCCTGCCCCGCGTGCCGGAGCTCGCCCGCTACGGAGCCTACTCGCCGGAGGAGACGTACTCCCCGGCGGAGGTGGCGGAGCTGCTGGACTACGCCAACGCCAGGGGTGTGCGCGTCATCCTGGAGATCGACGCGCCGTCTCATGCCGGTTCGTTCAACTAACTCTAACCATAGCTACACACTTTTTAATTTTTATAATTCATAAAAAGCGAAATTTCAGGTTCTAAAAGTTTAAAGCAATCTCCATTTGATTTTTGTGTCTTATAATTATATAAATTTAGTTCAAAGACTGCGTGATTTTCAATTATATTAATTTTTAATTTTATGGTGTCCGAAAAATCTCGGAGGCTCAATGAATGCCAAATGGAATACTGAAGAGTTTGCGTTAGAATCCACGGTCTTTGGCCCAAATCCACATGCAAAAATAGCACCAAACTCTTCTTTACTCTGGACTACAAGACGTAGAAAAGCTTGAACCCTCCTTGAGAATCTACCAATGATTCTCCCATGTACTCCAGGCAACGGCTGGCAGTGGGGCCCCGACTCTGATCGCGGCAACCTCGCTGTCTGCGTCAACCAGCATCCCTGGCGCAAGTACTGTATCCATGTACACACATGTACATGTCCTGCACATGACGTAACCTTGCTCCCATGTACTCCAGGCAACGGCTGGCAGTGGGGCCCTGACTCTGATCGCGGCAACCTCGCTGTCTGTGTCAACCAACAGCCCTGGTGCAAGTACTGTATCCAGTATACACATGTACATGTCCTGCACATGACGTAACCTTGCTCCCATGTGCTCCAGGCAACGGCTGGCAGTGGGGCCCTGACTCTGATCGCGGCAACCTCGCTGTCTGTGTCAACCAACAGCCCTGGTGCAAGTACTGTATCCAGTATACACATGTACATGTCCTGCACATGACGTAACCTTGCTCCCATGTGCTCCAGGCAACGGCTGGCAGTGGGGCCCCGACTCTGATCGCGGCAACCTCGCTGTCTGTGTCAACCAGCATCCCTGGCGCAAGTACTGTATCCATGTACACACATGTACATGTCCTGCACATGACGTAACCTTGCTCCCATGTACTCCAGGCAACGGCTGGCAGTGGGGCCCTGACTCTGATCGCGGCAACCTCGCTGTCTGTGTCAACCAACAGCCCTGGCGCAAGTACTGTATCCATGTATACACATGTACATGTCCTGCACATGACGTAACCTTGCTCCCATGTGCTCCAGGCAACGGCTGGCAGTGGGGCCCCGACTCTGATCGCGGCAACCTCGCTGTCTGTGTCAACCAACAGCCCTGGTGCAAGTACTGTATCCAGTATACACATGTACATGTCCTGCACATGACGTAACCTTGCTCCCATGTACTCCAGGCAACGGCTGGCAGTGGGGCCCTGACTCTGATCGCGGCAACCTCGCTGTCTGTGTCAACCAACAGCCCTGGTGCAAGTACTGTATCCAGTATACACATGTACATGTCCTGCACATGACGTAACCTTGCTCCCATGTACTCCAGGCAACGGCTGGCAGTGGGGCCCCGACTCTGATCGCGGCAACCTCGCTGTCTGTGTCAACCAACAGCCCTGGTGCAAGTACTGTATCCATGTATACACATGTACATGTCCTGCACATGACGTAACCTTGCTCCCATGTACTCCAGGCAACGGCTGGCAGTGGGGCCCCGACTCTGATCGCGGCAACCTCGCTGTCTGTGTCAACCAACAGCCCTGGTGCAAGTACTGTATCCATGTATACACATGTACATGTCCTGCACATGACGTAACCTTGCTCCCATGTGCTCCAGGCAACGGCTGGCAGTGGGGCCCTGACTCTGATCGCGGCAACCTCGCTGTCTGCGTCAACCAACAGCCCTGGCGCAAGTACTGTATCCAGTATACACATGTACATGTCCTGCACATGACGTAACCTTGCTCCCATGTACTCCAGGCAACGGCTGGCAGTGGGGCCCTGACTCTGATCGCGGCAACCTCGCTGTCTGTGTCAACCAGCAGCCTTGGCGCAAGTACTGCATCCAGCCCCCGTGCGGTCAACTCAACCCCGCCAACCCACACATGTACACGGTCCTGAGGGAGCTCTACAAGGACCTCGTCAGCATGTTCCCGGAGGGCGAGGCGTTCCACATGGGCGGGGACGAGGTGTTCTTGCAGTGCTGGAATGCTACGGAAGAGGTGAATATATTGCCGTCTTCCTTCGTTCTTATTCCTTCAAGTATCTTTCTGAGAAGTAATGAGAATGGTAGACTCTTGAAAGAACATGTTTTCCTGCGAAAGTTTCTTCTAGAAGGTTTCAGAACCTTGTTCTTTCCAAAATACTCATCCTGGAGGCCAAGTCTTGAAACTTACGCCTTCAGGACGCAAACGCTCTAGGACGTCATAAAGTCCCATTTACTGTAAGAGTGATCGACATTGAAACATTAAGTCACTCCACTTATTTGATTGTCATCCAGCAATCTATTGGAAACAATTTATTAACATTATAATTATTATTACATATATTATACAGTCATAAAACCTTATTCAAAATTATGCTAAACAGTTAAAGGTAAATTTCAAGGTCATCATTCTTACAGCAAATGGGACTTTATGACGTCCGAGAGCGTTTGCGTCCTGAAAGCGTAAGTTTCAAGACTTGGCCTCCTGGGAACGTTAAGGAGACTATTTGGACAGTTGTTTTCCAGCTATCAAGGTCAAATACACATTATTTCATGTTCATGGTGTCATTATGTAACTTACAAAAGGCTTGGCTTCCTTTTTAGTTTTTACAGAATAACATACAAGCCGAATCTATGGTCGGCTTTCTTTTCTAGCTTCTTCCAAACAACATTTTTGAAAGTGTTCTCAAGGTTCTATTGGACAGAACAATTTTCTGAAAGATTATGCAAATGAAATTTCTACATTTACAATACAAAAATACAATACAGAAATTAAAAATAAAATAAAATATTTTTAATACAAATTGAATTTCTAAGATTCTGAATTTTCAAAAATCTTTTACTCTTCTGGAAGGTCTTTTTTGACAGATTCTTCTGCATGTTGTGACGTTGATTGTGTGCCGTACAGGTGGTGACGTGGATGGAGAGCGAGGGCAAGGGACGCACCACCGAGGACTTCATGGCAGTGTGGTCCGAGTTCCACCAGAAGTCGCTGCGCGCGCTGGACGACGCTGTGGGAGACACCGCCACGCCGGTGATCGTTTGGTCCAGTCATCTCACGGCTGTCGACAACATCGAGAACTATCTCGACAAGAACAGGTACGTCATTCTGTACGTGCTTACGTTTCTGAGCGGATCGTCGTTCTGAAAGTAGTAACTTCGAAAAAGAGCTTTCAGATTTATAGACATACGTCTGTTTCTTCTTCTGGCCAAAAGGTGAAAGTATACCTATCGCCTAAGGTGTCTATATAGAAGTCCAACTTCTATAGACACCTTGCCTATCGCCCATCTTTGCTATTGGCTAGAGAAGAAAAATGTAGAAGTACAGTATTTCTTAAAATGCAGTTACAAAATTGCGCTGCTGGTCTGTAAAATATACCAAAAAATAGAATTCGTTCGAGAGCTGTCAGAAGTAGAATAATACGGAGGGAATTTTGCAGTTCTTCGAACTTGATCCAAGATTTTCGCGAGACTAGAACTTCAATCAAAATCTGGAACAAATCAAATCTGGAGAATAGTTAAATTTAAAAGAAACTGATGAATTATAAAAATAACACTTCTGTCAAGTCTTAAAAATGACACATAACATCGCCGCCGTCACACTTTTTCTTGACCACACATAATTGATTGATACATTCACTCTACAATCTTCTCTCATCTGGGTCTAGGTACGTGATTGAGACCTGGGTACCGAGTGGAGACAGACTGTCAGAAGACCTCCTGAAGAAAGGTTACCGCGTCATCCTGGCGACCAAAGATACCTGGTACTTGGACCACGGCTTCTGGGGCGTCACCAGATATCACAACTGGAAGGTATTGTGTCTCCAACACTCTAATATCGCTTCACTGTGAAAGTTCATCACAAATAATATCAATAATCATTCATCAATATCAACTATACTCATAAGAATGCTGTAGATGAACTTTTACTGTACGGCTTTGAAAGCCACCATCATCGACGAGCACACTCCGGAAGAGGGTGACCCGCAGAACGTCTACTGAACGCCTCTCTCATGCCTCCTACTTGCAGGACATCAGCTGACGAGATCCTGACGGCAGAGGGTGACCCAGGACGTCTACTGAACGCCTCTCTCATGCCTGCTACTTGCAGGCCAACAGTTGACGAACTCCTGACGGCAGAGGGTGACCCAGGACGTCTACAGAACGCCTCTCTCATGTCTGCTACTTGCAGGCCAACAGCTGACGAACTCCTGATGGCAGAGGGTGACCCAGAACAGAGTCTCAACGCCTCCCTCATGCCTCCTACTTGCAGGTCGCCTACGACAACCGCATCCCGCGGAGGGTCAACGGCGTGCTCGGCGGAGAGACCGCCCTATGGTCTGAACTCATCGACGAACTCCTGACGGAAGAGGGTGACCCAGGACAGAGTATCTCACATATCTCCTACTTGCAGGTCGCCTACGACAACCGCATCCCGCGGAGGATCAACGGCGTGCTCGGCGGAGAGACCGCCCTGTGGTCTGAGCTCATCGACGAGCTCCTGACGGCAGAGGGTGACCCAGGACAGAGTATCTCACATGCCTCCTACTTGCAGGTCGCCTACGACAACCGCATCCCGCGGAGGATCAACGGCGTGCTCGGCGGAGAGACCGCCCTATGGTCTGAGCTCATCGACGAGCACACTCTCGACGGCAGAGTGTGGCCGAGGACGGCGGCGGCGGCTGAACGCCTCTGGTCGGACCCCAGCTCGAGCAGCAGAACGGCGGAGACGAGGTTCCTACAGATGAGGGAGCGTCTGGTGAAGCGGGGACTCAAACCCGAGGCTGTCGTGCCGGAATGGTGCGAGCAGAACCAGGGCGAATGTCTTTAACTTCACTATCATTTACATGGCTCAACATAATATTCCCATGGATCCTCTATCTTGATCTGCTTTAAATGTTTTTGTATGCTCTCTATTATCTATACATAAAGTTGACGATACATAATACAGTCTCAATTTTACAGCAACTCACTCCAAATGTACTCTAGTTTTGTAAAAAAAAAAAAAAAAAATCAGTGAGTGACATAATGAATGGGTATGATGATGACTGATAGTAAACAGTGGATTATAACTAAATCTAATCAGGCTTTTTATACATGTTTTCACGCTTTTTTGATAAATAAAAAAGAAAATAAAGATAAGCAATTAATTTATTGAATATAACCTTATACCACCGACAACATAAATAAAACGAACACTTCAAAATATCTGTATTTCAGACAAATCTATATTAAAACAATTAATAAATTTAGTAACAAACTCCTGCGTCTCAAATTCACAATTATTTGACAATTATCTGTTCTTATCACTGCTCTTACATAAATCCGGTTGCAATTGCATACTTGTTCAACGCCAGGGCAAGCACCCCCACCACGACCAGCCCGACGCCGTGATAGTTCCAATCAGCTCCATTACACAGATCCCTGTCATTACACATGCATGTGGTGTACTGCCCAACAGTCTTGCACTCCCCTGTCGTCCCCTCGTCCAGTTCAACCTTGACGCACTCTCTGACGACCATCCTGGAGTCCTTCTCGTACGAGATGAAGCAGCTGCCGTCACAGTTCATTGTCGAGGTCTCCGTGAGTGCCGTGACGTTGTCGCCGCAGTCCTGGCTGAAGTGCGTGTGACAGGCGTAACAGCGGAGTGCGCTGGTGGAGGCGGAGGAGTGGAGGATGAGGAGCAGTGACAACCACTGCACATGGAAACAGAAGAATATGTCTCCTGGGTGCCGTGACGTTGTCGCCGCAGTCCTGGCTGAAGTGCGTGTGGCAGGCGTAACAGCGGAGTGCGCTGGTGGAGGCGGAGGAGTGGAGCATGAGGAGCAATGACAACCACTGCACATGGAAACAGAAGAATTAATGCGTTTTCCACTGGCAGCACTGGTGTGAACTCAATGTGCACTGAGTGCGGGTTTCGTTTTCCACTGGGACATCCAGTGCACACAGGTGCAGTGTTTGTGTCTTCCACTGGCAAAGTTGGATGCACTCAATGCATATTTCTCGCACTGAAAAAATTATCAGTGCAATCAAATACATTTGCAATCCATTGCACTCGAATATTCCAATATGGAAGCTTGAAAAATGTCTGCTGTTTAAAACCTATTTGAATCCTCAAATAGCAGTAATGGATTAATTGATCACCAATAAGGGCCGGTCTTTCAATGCCTTGTTAACTTTTAAGCAGTCAATTAGGATTATATTGCCATGGCAACAGCCAATGCCATTCTTAGAATGACCACTAACTAACTGTTAAGAGCTAATTGAGACTTTAGCTGAGTATTGAAAGACCGGGCCTAAGGGATCTAAACACACTGTCAACTTATGCGAGAGTGGAGAGTAGCTCCCTCATTGGCTGACAGCTGTCACGTGACGACCGTCAAATAAGGTCACGTGACAGCTGTCAGCCAATGAGAGAGCTGCTCTTCACTCTCCACTCTCGCAGAAGTTGACAGTGTGTCCGGTGTTTAAAACAATTTCTATGAAATGCATTGTCATTTTTTGTTATGTATGCACAAGAAACATCCTTGTTTTCCACTGGGGTTGCACTTTTTGCCACACTAGTGCAGAGCATGACGTCTCATGGCAATTCTTTGCACTCATTCAGTGAATGCTAGATCAGTGGTGAGCGCCAGTGGAAAACGCCGAGAGCATCACCACGGTAATCACTAATCTTCTCTTTCTCTGTGTGTTCTTTTTGTCTGAATGTACTTTTGTTTTGTAATTGCTTTACTTACAATTTTGTATTCCGACAACATTACAACACAAAAGTGTAATAAATATAGTTTTAGTATTGTCATAAAAACAAAATGTCAGTTTCCATGAAAACGGATCAATTTCTCTTCACGGTCTTCTTCAACGAGGCCGAGAATGTTCGTCACTTTCAGGGTATTTAATCATTTCTTCGCAAGTGCCGGATTGCAACCGAGGAGAACTTGTTGTTCAGAAGATGTAGACATATCGTGATGGAAATTACTTTTAATACAAGCAACATTAGAACTCGAGTTTCAACATTCATGTTGGACTTCAAATCAAGATGCAATACAATTACAAACAAAACAAATTCATTTAAAATCAAATTAGAACGTTATCTTGGTGGCTCTGGTTTGAGGCGATGCAAAGCACGTAACAGGTTTGAGACACAGTCCGTTTTTGGTCCGTATTTTCATGTTTTATTATAAGAATTGATGTTGATATTTGGGTATTTACAGAAAGAGTGGATTATTATTATAAATTGTAGTATACTTATGAAATTTTGATCGTGTAATGACAGATGTCAGTATGTTTTTTGTTGTTTCGAAGCCTCTCTTGAAGAGCTCACTGCATAATAGAAACAACGAAACAACTGAGGGGGTGTCGTCTCGTTATGAGATGGATTTTAATTAATCCATTCAATTAATTGTGACTCTACACACGTGCAGAGCCAAGTTGATCAACCAAAAGTTTCCAGCCACAACCAATATGCAAAATTGCACACAAAGTATATATAAGCTTATTCGTTGGGCAATACAAGCTGGTAACGCACACTGGGTGTTGAGAAGGGTTGAGAAGGGGTTAGAATGGATTTGGTTCCATAGACCACGTGACCTACACGTGACCTACACGTGACCTACACGTGACCTACACGTGACCATGTGTGTTCATGAACTCGGATCACGTGACGACACCTCGGACTGAGCGAGGATGATCAAGTAGACGGTGACGGATCCAACCATCTGAGACAAGAGAAGATGGAAGATCAGAGAGAACAGCAGGTTGAGAGACTGGCAATCTGTACTTCAGATGTAGAAGGCCCGATGTCCATTGCAATGATTCTTGTAGGCAACTCAAATCATAACTTTATTAGTGATACCAGTCATTCAATATAATTTTTGACTTCAGTCGAATTGCGATTGTTAGAGCTTGATTACATGATTCCAAAAGTGTGTAACAAAAAAGTCGAGAAAATGTTCATAAGCTTTTACATCCGATGATGAAATTACAGAAATATGGTTTTAGGACACATCGTGTTATTTGAGATTGAATTGTGTATTTGAGAAAATCCATGTTAGGTTCGGGAATCGTTTACTAATTTGAATAAATGCAAGTTTATTAATTCATTTTTTCTATCCTGTATATTGCATTTTCAGGGCCGTCATCTGATAAGTTATTGAATGAGTGATTCTACTTTCAATCTCTTGGACTTACCGAATAAACTAGATTCATGTCGACGGCGAAGAACCTGGCGGCCGTGAAGCGAATCTTCTTGTCGATCAGCAGGACCAAGAACGTCTTGAGCTAATCAGAAAGATCATGATAACAACAGCTCTTGTTGCTCTTGTATGTCATTCTCGTGTTCATAAGACTGCTTCGAGGTTTACTCACTTCTTCTCTGACAGTGAAGTCCCACGCATTCAGCAACAACTCACTCAACACGTCTCTGATCTGTACACTCTGCAAAATACAATCATTGCGACGTTTCATAAGTGGGTGTAACTATGACAGGATGTTCACACGGTCAATCTGATTGTATATTAGTGGCACTTATTATTTTTGCTTCGTGCCTTGTTTAGGCGCCGGTTGTTCAACAAAACCGCGCAAAACTACGAAATTTCCGATACGATTGAAGACCAAATCCGTCTCAAATTTTAATCATGATTAGATAAAAGACAAACTTAGGGTTATCACTTGGCACATTTTTAAAATTTTATTTTATACGGTACCCAGCGAGAAAAGAAAATATACAATTTTTCACCAAAAATTATCATTTATCTCAGAATCGAGTTTTATATTTTCTTCTCCAGGGCATATTCCATAACAAAGATGAAATCATTCCGGCCTGGAATAATTTCCGATCAATGTTATCCTTATGGCGTAAAATTATTCCTGGCCGGAATAATTTCGTTTTCGTTAGAATAGCCTTCTAGCCGTTAAAATACTTGAGGTGCTTACCTCTTCCACAGCGCACTCACATACGAAGCAAACGAGCAGAACTCTCGCTACTCGCACCAGAAAGAAGCAAGAGAAGATCCACACATCACGTCCAGCCAGCAGCGCCAAAACCATCCCGAACAAGTTCGTCAGACTCTCCACGAAGTAGATGACGACCATGAGCAGCAGCGGCACGGTGAAGACGTCGTTGACAAGCGTCGCGACGTCGCCCAGCGCCTTGTGGATCGCCGCCGACGCGCGCACCAGCGCCACGTCCACCTGACCTTGGGACAGGAGGTGCACGTCGAGGAGGCGGTAGCGCTGACGCAGAGCAAGGAGGCAACAGACGAACTGGCACTCCGACAAGTAGATGACGCCACGGGGGAGGTAAATACCGCACCAGACGAGAACAGAGGTCTTGGATGACGTGAGGACGTCGAGAAGAAGGAGGCAAAGGACGACGGAGAGTGCGAAGAAAAGGAAGAGTATCATTAGTCGCTGGTTTGTGGCGTGCGGGACTTTGATGTTGATGTTTCTTAAGGCCACGTCGATTTTATGTAGATTTTGAAAGAATGCCACGAACTTATGTTGCCGAAGTGCGTTTAGAATTAAGCAAGATACTAAAATGAACGGAGCCACATAGCGGAATACAACGGAAACTCTTGCGAACGCCGAGGTCACTTCGTAGTGGCCTCCCGTGGTGAGCTGGCTGACGAACAGCCAACCGAAGACGGCAAGCGCCGCGAGGATGACGACGCTGTACGCGACGCCGAGCCGGGACGTCTTGACGTCGACGCCGACGCTGACGAGGCCGAACAGCTTGGAGGCGACGAGCAGCGGGAGCGCGCTGGAGCACACGTCGTCGGGGTGGAGGAGCTGGTGGTGGAGGCGGCGGCCAGGGACGATGCGCTCGCCGAAGAGCTGCGTTGACGGGATCTCAGTCTTGCTCCAGTCAGACACTCGGCTTGGTCGTTCAAACATCGCACTGAAAATCCAATATTATTGTCAGGCAATATACCGGACCAAAAGATTAGTCACTGAAATATTGACATTTTTATTGAAATTTAGTCTTCGAGTAGTGTATAAAAAGCGATAAAATAAAATACGAAACCGCATAAAAGCACTAAATTCCAAGCAACGTTTTGGAACAGGATCGTTGTATTTTGGTACACATGGGAGAATACATTTTCAAAATTAATTAGTATTATTTAAATAATCAATTTCTTCGAATTTAACAACAAACTTTAATAGTATTACTTTTAAAAATACAATATTTCGTATAGTTTCACTAAACTTCATCAGGTATAGAAATGTCATTTCGTTTTTTTTATATAAAAATACTTGATTGAAACTAGACGAAATAATGTATTTTTAAAAGTAATACTATTAAAGCTTGTTGTTAATGCAAAGAAATTGATCACATAACATCATCCCAGCCTAAAAACTGAATTTTATTAATTTGTTTTATGTGTATATTTTAAAGAAAATTTTGTCATAATTTGCGAGAACTAAGTACATGTTTAATCGCTCACTCAAAAACTATAAATTTAAAATTTCTTGAGATCTAATCGTTTCAAAAACCTTTTCCTGCTTCGCTTCTGTTCTTGAACTTGTCTCATTAATTATTCTGTCTTTGACGATATTTGCACTGGTTTATTTTATTTTCCTTGCGCCTCGACATGAATTGTCTCAACAAACAAATTCCAACCGCTTGAACAAAGCCATGCATCAATAGTGCAATACTTTCTATGACATTCAATCGATGACTTATAATAATGAAAGTATCTCATGCTATCTGACCAATCTAGTTAAATATTTTATTTTATTTCATTTTGCACTCCACTCGATTCTTTCGCTAGAAATGCATCAATATGATTTCGTTATAACTAACAATTTGTTACAATGTCATACATGTCATACAATTTATTAGGAGTCGTAGAGTGAAAAATGATGTTATGGTACTGTTGCTATGTGAACGCGTTTTTTTTTTTTTTTAATTAATAAACCTTGGAAAAACAGGTTGTCTTTCCTCCACAAAAATGGAAAAAGCTAAAAGCTAAAAATAAAAAAAATAAACATTCCACTAAATATGACAAAAGTATCTGTTATTTTGTGCGTGTGTTCTTTTGCGTTTAGTACTTTTGTGATTTAGTACATTTTCGAAGTGTACTTTTGGTAATGCACTTAAAAGTAAGTATATTCAATCATTTCTCTCATTGCTAATTTTCTTTACTTGTCTGTGATCTGAAAATGACTGACATTTTATGGACGACTTTGAACTCTGAATTAATATTTATTTTCGTTTATCAGAAGTCGACTATAAAAAGTCTATTACCTCTGTGTGTGTATTTGTATTTTGTGTGTAGTTTGTTCGAAAGCTCATTTATTATTTCCTATAGTGGGCAAGTGGCCTAGTGGGCAAGATGCAAATTTAAAATCAATGTGAACTATGCACGAAAGAAACTATTAATAAGTTATAAGTCAAACAGTGTGTTTGAACACTATTTTATTATTTACTAATGTTAAGCGCTTCGTTTGAGCTATTCATCTGGTAGTTTTGTGGTAGATCACGCACTTCTTGTTAAAAATAATGAGACAATTTGTAAAAGTAAACGCCTGTTTTGTTTGACGAAGATAGATATTTTACCTTCTTATGCATTGCCAGCGTGCCCTCCTACTTATAATGCCAGCGTGTTCTCCTTCTACTTATAATGCCAGCGTGCCCTCCTTCTACTTATACATTGCCAGCGTGCCCTCCTTCTACTTATAATGCCAGCATGCCCTCCTTCTACTTATAATGCCAGCATGCCCTCCTTCTACTTATAATGCCAGCACGTCCTCCTTCTACTAACATCACTCGAGCTCCGCGTTAGTGTGCATTCCAGAAGTAATTGTTCTCATTGCCATGTGTACGTATATGTCAATTTCGTTAGGTGTGAATATAAAAGCAATATTATGTAATTAAGAGGGCTGAGTAGTGAGTGTGGCCTTGAAGAGTTTTTTAATCGATTTTTATCAATATCTTTTACCAATGTAATTGTTAACAAATAGGGCTTTGTACGAGTATTCAGAACAGTTCAAAGAAAATAATTTCATAGTTTGGAATAAGTTATTAGTTTTATTTTGTCCAAGAGATGTTTAGTGCCATAGTTTTACTAATTTTCGGGCACTAAAACGTCTGTAGGAAAAAGTAAAATAAATCTAATAAACCATTCAAGCTATGGAATTATTTTCATAGAACTGTTCTGTTTTGTACATGCAGTTCCGGGGTGCATGGCCTCGGAAAAATTTCCAAATTCAATACCAAATTTGAAGGTTGTTGGTGCATTTTAGACAATTTTACTCTGTATTTTAGACTTATTTTAATTTTATATTAGGTACTATATTTTTGAAGAAACACAGAAAAGTCAGTCATTTATATTACCTACCTCATTTCTATCACGAAATTTGACAAATATTGTATATCCAAGAACTCATAAATTGTAAAACTTTTACAAAAGCACCTAAAAAGTTTGTCCATGACCATGCAAAATTTTACGTTGGTTGGTCGAGTCCAGTTTAAATTTAAAAATACACAGTATCATATTCAACAACTTATCAAGAGACAATATTGGTTTACAATACCTACTCAGTATGTGTGCAAAGTATAGCAGCAGTGCGATTGTTTAACTTCTTAGCCGAGATAATGGATCGTTATCGATACCAATTGATGAAAGTAATTTAGCCTATCAGAAGGTAAAGCAATTCAAAGTGCTTAAAGTCGACTTCCTGAGATAAATGATGTGATTATATTTCATATCCTCGTAGTTTTGCACAATTCAAATGGTAAACAATGATATTAATAGTTTACTTTCATGAATTGGTATAGATAACGATCCATTATCAGTATCTCGGCTAAGAAAGTTATACAATCGCCCTGCAGGCCGATTTGTTGAACGGTTTGTCCTGGACACTGCTGGCAAATATGTGCCTTTGAAAAGGCATGGACGGCCACAGCATCTCTCACTTTCTCAATAGGCCATTTAAGAAAGTCAAAGCGCTTGCGATAAAGCCTGACAGGTCCACAGCCGTCTAGTATGTAATGACTAGTTCTGTTTAGTGTCTGTCATATTTACGTGTTGTTTTCGAGAAGGCTATGGGTGGGATGACGTCACGCCGAGTCCTTTGAAGTGCGCACTGCGCATGCGTTTAAGCCTGATAACATTAGTACCACACTTCACCAACAGATGTATCTTTACTTTCTTAAATGGCCTATTGTTTTGTTATTATCAACACGATTATAACATATACACTGATTTATATTGAATAAAACACTGACAACACTTTTATTATGTTTCCATTTCATAAACACATGTATTTTAGTGAAAATTCTCGTGAAATATCATTTAAAACACTTTCTGACAGTTCTTTGTTTGTTTTCACCGGCCATCTTGGATATCGGCCTGGTGGATGTCAGTGCGCGGAACCAAGCTGAACATGCAGTCAGCGACCAGTCATGTAGGAGGCTGTGAAATCGGACCGCCGAGCGTCAATGAGTGGATGAGACGGTCGGCATTCCCGCGAACACCCGGACGAAGACGTCGTATGAAGAATTTATCATTGACGATCGGAAGATCGGAAATACTACTCTTTCCGAATACATCAGTTTTCGAGCGGCAATTTTGAAACGTAGAACGATTTTCATTCAAATTCAAATGCCATATTGAGACGTATACATTGAGACTCCGACATTTTATAATAACATTTTGAAATCTATTTGAATGAAAGTTGCTTTAACTGTATTCGTGCAAATAAATCAAAGTTGTTTCTACCTCAATTAACAGTGAATTATTTTAGCGTTTAACGTCGCACTTTTCTGCAACTATGCTAGTTGACTGAAAAAAAAACAAATTTTGTGAACGCACCAAATTTAGACCACTTGCACGCCACTTGCCCCACCTCAAATATCAAAATACAATTTCCGTTAAGGTATTATAAAGATATTAATATTAAGATATTAAGATATTAAGATATTTAATATCATCACTCCATCTGAGGTCATCAGAGAAAATAACATTTCTTACTAAATTCTGATTACTAATGATACTAATTTCATTTCTGATTTGTATGTAAACAGCCATAGTTCCACATTGTATAAGAAGGGGCCCAAAAATTCAGCAGTAGTTTTGTACAATAAGTTACCTGCGGATTTTAAAAATAATAACATTCCATTTCATCTTTTCAAAGCTAAGGTGAAGAACATTTTACTGGCAAATGCTTTTTATACAGTCGAGGAATTTATGAGTTTTAATTTTAATATTGATTAGTACATGTTCTATTTGACTGTCATTCATAATTATTGTATGTGATTTATAATTGACAATAAACATATATTCTATTCTATTCTATTCTATTCTAAAATATATAGGAAGTATGAAATAATGTTTTTTAAAGCGTGAACCCATACGGTCTGTCCCTACTTCTTTCTGAACGGCTTGACCGAGTCTTCAAAATTTCACACATTATAGATAAGAAAAATCTGTATTCATGTGGTCGAAAATATTTCATTTTTGTCTTGTTTTTTCGCGGCAGGGGTGCAAAAGATCCTTAAATTACTCCAGTATGACCCTCTGCAACAGGAGTAATTTTTTTATTTATTTGACAAATTTTATAGAAACACAGATTTATACTTTATCTACAACCAGAAAAATTTTGAAGACATTCGGACAAGCCGGTTTTTTAAAAGTAGTAGGGGTAACATTTTTATGTCTTTTTGTGGTTTTCAATATTTTCATTAAAATAAATTGCTTCGCAGCAGGACATATATGCAAAATGCAACACATGCTATCCCACAAATAAGTGATACGTGATGGAGCCACTTCTAACAGAATCCTATCTATAATAGTTTCGACTATGACCTCTCAATCAGGGAGATTTTTTTTTGCCACCCGGTACATAGGTATTGTATTTCTTTGTTTTATATTTAAAAAAAAAAAAAAAATGTAATTTTAAGTACGTAAGCAATAATATCTCAAACTATTATTATTTAAAATAAGTTTCCTATTTTCATTTACATATGTCGTTTGAGATTTAGTTTAGGTATTATTTACAAAATATATATTTTTCGATTCTTCTAAAACATCGTAGAATCAAATAAAATGTAGAATCTTCTGTGTTGAACATGCGCAATGCGACTCGAGCTGTCATTGGCTGCCCAGTGCTCCCATCATTTCCCCTTCCCCCTCACTACAGCATCTACAGTCAGTTTGAATTTAAAACCGGCAAGAAGACAACAACGACAACAACAGGTGTTGTTTTGAAGTGTCAGAAGAGTTTTAATTATTGTAAGTTATAATGGATAGTGTTATGAAGCACGAAGAAGGTTGGAGATCAAACGAAAACGTGTATAGTGATCTAGAAGAAGAAATTCAAAGTGCCAGGGAATTTCCTTCTGGGCCTGCATTTAGAAGTAAGTGGTGAACATAACCTCGAAGAAAGACTGAAATTCAGATGCCCTTAACTACGCTCTTCTTCTACAAAGAATACCTATAGTACTAAATGTTTTCTATTTCTAGGTATGAATAAGCATTTCGCCGAGCTGTGCATGAAGAAAGGCAGGATATTGGATGGAATATATCATCAGACGGAATCTCTCGGTGTGTCGGTGCGATTGAAGGCAGCGATCAGATCGAGATCCAGGTTTGTTTTCTTCTATCTTCGGTTGTGACTCGTTTCCGAATACTTCTTTTGATTCTTATTTTCGTTATTGTTAACGGTTTGGCTTACAAACCATCATAACATCTGCTACACGACGTCAAAATAAGATTATCGATCATTTCATTTGGATGCATTCTTCGTCGTCAACAACTTGTGTTAAATAGCCTAGGTAGGGTGACAGAGACAGTAGTTGCGCATGCTACAGTAGTTGCGCAAGACACATAAAACAGCTGATATGAAATTCCTTGCTATTATAACGTTTAGTAAATGTTCCTCTATATTATGCCCTATCCTTCCTGTGTCCAAAGATATATTTGTATCTTACATTTAGGAACACACCCAGGCACTAGGCTTAAAAGTACCTCGATTTGAGTGAGTGCTTGCAAGACGGAATGAAATAACATGTGCACCACAACTATATGCCATGGACAGTAATGGCGCACTTGGGTAACAATGAAAAACTGTACTTTAAGTACCTCAACATAAGTGTAAATATTTTCATTATTTTCATTGATACTTAATTGGTCATTGAATGAACATATAATATGTGCCTATTGACGAAGAATGTGTTTAAAACTACATTGTTTCCCTGCGCAACTACTGTCTTGGTAGGTGCACAACAACTGTAGTGGGTGCGCAACTACTGTCAATAGGCAGCGTGTTTAGACAACAGATGGCACTGTAAAAAGTACAGACAGAGCCACCTAATCTGTGGGAAGGAAGCTTACCTTTTGGCAAGGCGTCCAAGTCGCTGCAGTTATATGTTATGTTGCTGCACATATTACGCATTATCAATTCTTAAAATTTACACATGTTTATCTAATGTTTATTCGCCTACAAAATATTAATAATAAAGTGTTCACAATTTCACTGAATCTGATCACAATATTAATTTGCGCGACTTAGTTTGATTCCGAAATATTTTGAGTACATTTGTTGACATCTGATCGGTTGCTAGGTCACGGCCAATGAGAAATAAAACAGTTGACGATCTTCCCACAAAAGTTGCTAATTTCTCTCACTCGTGGCGAACTCTCGGTGCCTATTCCAGTTTTTCAGTGTTCTTCTCGAGTATTTCTGAACATACTCCAAAGAACTTCAAACAGCTGTTTTTTAAAGATATGTGTATGATATGGGGAAGGTATAGGCAGCGTGTTTAGACAACAGATGGCACTGTAAAAAGTACAGACAGAGCCACCTAATCTGTGGGAAGGAAGCTTACCTTTTGGCAAGGCGTCCAAGTCGCTGCAGTTATATGTTATGTTGCTGCACATATTACGCATTATCAATTCTTAAAATTTACACATGTTTATCTAATGTTTATTCGCCTACAAAATATTAATAATAAAGTGTTCACAATTTCACTGAATCTGATCACAATATTAATTTGCGCGACTAAGTTCTGATTCCGAAATATTTTGAGTACATTTGTTGACATCTGATCGGTTGCTAGGTCACGGCCAATGAGAAATAAAACAGTTGACGATCTTCCCACAAAAGTTGCTAATTTCTCTCACTCGTGGCGAACACTCGGTGCCTATAGAGACCTTGATCAGGTTCTAAAGAGATCCATAATCAAAGATATGCGCTTCTGAAGTTGGTGTTGGCCTTACGCGCGCAACTACTATCTGTGTCACCCTAGGTACATATAAATTTGGAATTACTTCAAGGCTCATCGTCTTTCCATTTTGCTTAGGAGTGCAACAATAAAAAATGATGCTCGAAATCTAAATCCACTGTATTTGAGCTTCAAGGGCGACTATGAGCGAACTGAAGGAATGTTGAAACGTTTACAAGAACTACCTAAAGGTACTTTAATTCAGAAAACAAATAGCACATAATTTTATTGTAATTAACTAATTTATTTATCTAATGAATGGTTGACTTTTAGAGTGGAGCGTGATTCATATATCACAAAGTTATATTGCCAAAGAGAAATTTATGGTGCTTGGTCAACGTTCCAAGAACCTCACTCTGTGGATTAGTTTGTTGCCAACTGGAAACTCCTCCACCGAGCCAGTGACGCAGCGAGTGACGTACTCGGGCCAAAGAGAAGATTCCATGCCAACGCCACTAGAAGAGTTAACTCGGATTATAGCCGACAATAAAAATAAACCAAAACAATTCTACAACAACAAGAAGAAGTACTGGGATGTCCGAAGTGCTATCAACAATGATATGGAAGTGAGTTTTCAAATAGTTTCAAACTTTCTTACTCAGAGCAGTTTGCTCACTCGGGAAGTCAGTAAACCATCTTGCCATTTTGATAATAATAATAATTCAATAAATGTGTAACGCAATTGGTTAATCAGAGTGCTAAATCTTTGAGAGAAAAGGATAATTTTTTAATAAGTGAAGCCCCATTTACACGGTGCGACTTCTTGTACCTACAATTTCTGTACCACACTTCTGTGTCACACTTCTTGAATGGAAAATAGAAAATGTTTTAAGTTCTGTGACAGAAAGTTGCATCGTGTAAATACAAAATTGTATGAAAAATGGGAATGTGACACAGAAGTTGTTCAAGAAATTGCATCGTGTAAATGGGGCTTAAGGTACAAATTCTGATGAAACATCTATCAATATCTGATGGAAACATTTGTTCTGGCTTTGCTATTAATTTGTCAGAGACCTAAAGACCAGGTAAGCCACTGTTGTAACTACCTCGATCTCAACTCTCTGAATTTTAAATTTCGCAAAACATTTTTTTTCGAAAAGTCGAGAAGTAAAATGTTGAGTGGTTTCCAGGCGCGTAGGAAGGGGGGGGGGATTATCCCTCCCACTCGAGCAGACTGACCCCCCATTCACCATACAAAATTAAGTTAAGTGCCCAAAAATCACTTTTAACTGGTTTAAATTCTTAAAAACGCCCTGCGGGGCTAAAACTGGGAGGCTTCGCCCCAGCCCCCCTTCCGGGTGCCATAATCCCACCCCCGCCCCCCCACATGATGAAAGTAGTTCCTACGCGCCTGGTGGTTTCCTTTGTAATATGCCACAACCCCCAACAGTATGTCTGGTGTTTTTGGTGGCGCAAGCGCGAGCGATTTTGCCGCTTATTGCAGGCACTTATTTGGATACGATTGGAGACAAAATCGGTTGACCAAATGATTTGAAATTTTAATCATGATTAGATAAAATACCTACAAACTTAGGGTTATCACAATGTTACATTTTCAATTTTTTGCTTTGTTAATTACCTACCTAGTAATAATTAGTTGATTTTTGGTGAAAAATGGTCTATTTTCTTGTCCCGCTGGGTGCCATATTAAATTTTATTTAAAAAAGTGCGATGTGATAACCCTAAGTTTGTTTTTTATCTAATCATGATTAAAATTTGAGATCAATTGGTTAACGGGTTTGGTCTCCAATCGTATCGGAAATTTCATAGTTTGAGCGGTTTTGTTGAATAACCGGCGCCTAATTAACAATGCAAGAAGCAAAAATGAAAAAGTGCTACTAATATACAATCAGACTGATCATGTGAACATCTTATCAAGTTACACCCACTTATGAAACAATTTTTCTCTCTCAATTTTCTAAAACGGCCGAGCGCTTGTATCACCTTAAGTATTACTATGTTGTAATAGAATGTGACTAGGTATATTTTGTAGGTCTACGAAGGTACAATTCGATATAATTTTCTTTTCCAGTCTGTGGGACAGGACATAGAAAACTTATGGCTAGGAAAATGGCGGTTCCTTCTCCTGGGTGAGCTACAGGACGAAGAAGAGAGCAGCAAAATCATGAAGACAATGGATAAGATTCTGCTGAAGTATTGTTCGAGCACCGTCAGCGACCGCACTCGCTTCTTGCTCTATCGCTTGGCTACGGCCACTCACTTGTTGCCGGAAGAAGAAGTTGAATCGTTGGTCTTCGAGCTGCTAGGCGGGAGCGGCGATGTTAAGGTCATTGCTCAGAAACTGAGATGCTCGGTTCTTTGGTACGCCACGGACTTATTAAGGAAGCCGGTGATACTCGTCGTGGATGAGGTATATTATAATGATTAAAATTTTATTGAAAATGTGATTTATTTTAAACAGTAATTAAATATTAATTAAGATGACGCACGGTATGATTAATGAAGACTTCCTTAAGTTTTGGGATTATGACCGTCTCGGTCTAGTTGAAGATAGACTATAGACTATATTGCTATGTTAAAGTGTTTTCATAATATTTATCACTGAAATTGAAATTCAGTATTACCTCTTTAAATTTGAAAACTGTTGATGACTTTTGACTTTTGAGAGGTTGAATTTGTGAAAATAGTGATTGATGCAAATTTGAACAAAGCGCACTTGTCACTTCAATAGTTCATCTTCATAGAGAAAAATCGTCACAATCTTCAAAATGGCATTTTAAAGGCGCATCATTCCTCTTGAGTAAAGCATCTCACTTTGATTGTATTCATCATCTCCCAAAATAAGTACCTAGTACTTTATGATTGGTTATACACCACTTATTTTAATTTAAAAATGTTATTATCCCAAGCTTTTTAAAATAAATTTTCTGACTGACAAATATTTTGATTTCAGGTCTTAGACATTGTGCCTTGGGAGAACTTGCAGATTGTTGCTGATCAGCCAATCAGTCGCATTAGCTCTCTTGCAATGCTCCATGCTCTATACAAGGGTGAGTCCAGCGTTATATTGTGACAGTTGGAATAGAGAGAAAGGGCGAATGAATGTTTAGTTTACAACTGGGCAGGCCCTTTGCTGTTGCTTACTGTTCCATTATCAATGAACTGCAGTAAAACAGTTATCGTGAGTTTGAATTATTAGATACTTAGTGGAAGCCTTCCTTGAAATCAGGATGATATGAATTACATTCCATTCCATCTCCTTGGAGGTCTCAAGCATCCAAGCGAGCGAGCTAGGTTCCCAGGTTGGGCGGATATTTGGTAATTCGAAGATCCCTTTACTATACTATGATTGGTGTTTTATATTTGGACCTATAAATATTTGCAAATTAGTTACATACCTACCTACGACGAGTGGAGATTGGGATGCGGAAAGCGGCGTCGGCCGTAGGAACTTCGCTATTTATTATTATTACATTACCTACCTATGCTGTTTCCAAGTTATTGTCCAAGTTAGAGCAGAATAAGAAGCGAGTGCGGTGCCTCTGTTATCGCAATGTAAACAAAGTCAATCTATTTCAGGGGTCGGCAACCTTTATTGGTCTAGGAGACCATTTCCCAAAAATTAATAAATTAGATAATAATGGGAGCTGCAGTAGTGGTACCTAATCAAATTTATAAAACAGTGAAAATAATGAATTGCATTACCTATTTTGATTTTTTGACCCCCAGTTTTTGCCCTGATGGGTGTTTTTTAGAATTTCAACAATGTAAAAGTAATTTAATGAGCAAACTGAATCAAACAACCTTCCAATTGTTGCCCCGCAGAGCGGTTTTTCTGAATCGAATTTTTCGATTCCAGAATTTATTTAATGGCTCCAACATTAACCATCATTAACAAACTGAATTAAAGTACCTTCCAATTGTTGCCCCGCAGGGTGTTTTTTTAATTTTCGAATTTTGATATTTTAAAAGTGATTCGGGGGTTAAATATGAACAAACTGGATCAAACAACCATCCAATTGTAGCCCCGCAGTGTGTGTTTTTCTTCAAGTTTTAGGATTTTTCGATTCCAGATTTTCATTTAAATTGTAAAGAGCCATTCAAGAACCACTAAAAAGCCACATGTTGCTGGCCACTGATCTATGTGGACAGAACTGGTGATCATTTTGTTCTTTGTCGGCAGCTCACGAGGACGACGTGAAACGCGGGTACAAGAGGGTGGACACAGAGTCCGGCTATTACTTGGTGAACCCGCAGGAGAATCTCCCAGCCATGGCGGAGCGCTTCCGCACTTTCATCCCCAAACGCTTGCCCTCGTGGGAGGGAACCTTCGGCAAGTGCGAGCTGGACGAGTTCTTACGAGGCATGGAAGAGTTCGACGTGTTTCTGTGAGTCCATTGGATGCTGTGATGTTGTGATTGACTTTATTGAATTGTTTCAATCGGGGGCTATGTGTGTCCTACTGAAGTTAATTGTACTAATTCACTAACTAAATAGGTAGCCTCTAGAGCAGTTCAATCCTGGGTGCCTATTCTCGAATCGAAACCGCATGCGAAAATGTTCGACTATGCGAAATCAAGTGAAATCTATTGTTTTATCAATGATAAAGTACCTGAATCCATTGTGAAGTGGCTCATTTCCGCAAGGCGAACATTTTCAAACATTTTCTAACAAACTGCTCTAAATCAACTTTCTGGGAGAAATTTGAATTGATCTGGTTCTATGCCTAGTTCAATATAGATCAATTAGCTTAGCTTAGTTCATTTTATTATTTTTTAGGTTTGGGTAGATAGAAAAAAACATACCTAGAAATTTGTCACAAATTCATGACTAGCATTTGATTGTTGAGAATGTTGAATTTTTGAAAAAATTATCTGGTTGGTTGGCTCTGTTTTCTATAATAATTCTCATGCAGTTTGATTATCCAGGTACGTATCTCATCACATCATCAAGTACGGAAACCAAATGCATAAATGCTTCAGAAGCCAGAGAAACCAGATCACATTTTAATTTATCTACCTACAGTAGTGGAGGATGACTGACCAATGCTTCCATTGTATTGATGAGAGTCTGAGATATCGGCTTGATCCAGGTATTCTGGACACGGGAATGGCCGCGACATGTTCCCCAAGAGCAGCCTGGAAATGGCGGGAGTGCGCGCCGTGTCGCTGCTGATGGGCTGCAGCAGCACCAGCGCCAGTTCTTCCGGCGGTTACACCGAGTACACCAGCATCGCGGACTCCTATCACTTCGCAGCCAGGTCAGTTGCTTACGAATTTGCTTCCTTGATTCCATACACTGAACTAGGAAAACGTTCAGTGTAACGCGTTGATGAGCGAGCACCGGTACGTGCAAATTCTCCGGCAGGAATTCCGTACCAAACGCACAGAAACATACATCGATATCGAATTAAAATACGATCCACTCAATCAAAATAAAAGTATCCGTTTACTTTTGAAATTTAAGAATAGCAATCTATATACTTTGGTAATTTCTGATGGTTATTAAAACTGTCAATAAGTGCATAGGTTCTTGACTGATTGGGCTGAAAATTTGTAAAATAAGGGATGATGTTGGTCTTAACGTCCATGCAATAAATGAGTTTGATCAGATTTATCGAAGACCATTTGATAGGTCTAACGGTGGTGTGGCTACATGCCATTTTCATTTATCAACCAATCACAGGATCCGGTTCAAAAACGATTCCAGAGACATCATGGATTACTTAAGTAAGTGTGCAAAATTTCAGATCGATTGGTTAAAGGGTTTAACCTGTGCAGTCAACACAAAAAAAAACAGAAAGTGCCACAAGAGTACCGTGGTGGCTAAATTCGTATTCTATTTCTCTATTTTCCTCACATATCATTGACTCATTTGCCTTATAGCCCTCTGGTGATCGGCAACCTGTGGGAGGTAAGTGACGTGGACACCGATCGCATCACGACGGCTCTCCTCCACTCGTGGGTCCCGCTGGGTCCGAAGATGACTCGGGACATCACCAAGCACATGACGATCTGCAGTAAAGAAGTGTACACCCACGAGCGAGACTTGTTGCGTGCCGTGCAACTGGCTCGCAAGCAGGCGAAGAACACGATGACTCGGTACGCAATCATTGCCAGAGGTATTCCGGTGACAGCTGTGAAATAGAGTCGACTTGCGATTCTTGTGATTTGTTACTTGTGATATTCTTGATAAATATGTCTGCTCTTTATTTTTATTCTTATACAATTTAATAGGATATCTCTTAGATTTTAAATTTTTCCAGTGGAAAAACCAAGAGAAATTAAAATAGCAATGAATTTAGGTAGGCACCTAATTATACTGAACTTCAATTAGCCAAAAATAGAGATTTATGATTATTTCTCTTTATTAGGTATATTATATTTTTACTATATTGATTGCGAGAGGTAATGAGGTGTAAAATATGGTGTATTTTTAAACGAATTAGTGGCATATGGTTAGTAAATAATTAAGTCTCAAAGAAATGTATTTTTTTTACTGAAGATTCCAATGTATAGATTTTCTATTATTTGAAACTTTCCCGGCAATTGTAGTCAAGGTCATATTACCGCCAATCTACTACGCCATTTTTAAACGAGTGTCAGTCAGTGCTATCAGTTGTCAATATTTTGTTATTTCATGATCGTATTCATACTTAGATTAATTTGTACAGAATGAATTATTCGTTATTTATGACAGGTGTATATAAGAAATGTATTATGTAGGATATATTTCGATAGTAAGAAAAATAACCTCAAAATGTAGTAGGTAGAGACACCATAAAATATTTTAGGTACCTACCTATCCCAAAGGAGGAACATTTAATTGACATGGGTGGTTTCATAAGCAACAATAATTATAACTTTTCTGTGCGAACTGACAGTGTTTTCTTCCTGCTCTACGAATCCCTGCTCTTGACAACAATAACGACAATTATAATCGTTCAACATCCCAACGTCTTATCACGCGGTGTTTTGCCATTAATGGAATGGCTTGACTTTGATCCAAATTCAGCAAACAGTTCGTTATACCTCATGCTTCGCTTAGTGTTTTTGATCACAGTGTTTGTACTTATTAATTATTATACGAGCATGATATGGGAATATGTTTTTACGCTATTTGATATGATAGATTTTTAAATCATGACAGAACTTAGGTAAAGTGCTCATAATAACTGTTTTAGTCAAGAGTGAGTACCATGGATATGAACATTATTGAAGAGGGTGGTGTACCTAGCTTAAAACCAAGGCGCTGTGATATCTTTAGGTATGGCGTTAGCACAAGTTTCATTTATAAGTGTTCCGTTGTTTTGGTTACACTTGTAGTGTTTTTTGTTTTGCTTATTGCTTGTAAAGATTATGTGAAAGTATTATTAATATGGTTAGAGAGTCTAGAACACTGGACAATCTACCTTATATTTGTTGGATTATTCACTTTGGTGTCGTTCCCATTTATATGGGGGTACACATTCTTGGTAATAGCTGCAGGGTACTTGTTCGGATTTGTCAGAGGAATGTCGACGGTAATTGTGGCTGCTAATATTGGTGTCGTGATTGCACATCTGTTGATGAGAAGATTCCACGCAGTTCTGCCGCTGAGTAACATCGTACTCAACAACGACAAAGTCAGTGCTATATTGAATGTGATATCGGGTCAGAGTGCGTTCAAAGTGGCCACGTTTGCCCGAGTTACACCGATCCCATTCGGTCTTCAGAATGTGATATTCGCCGTGAGCAGTATTAACACCAAGGAGTATTTTATTGCGTCCTTCTTGGGACTCCTTCCGGCTCAGTGCATACACATCTACATCGGATCGTCGCTGAGGTCCATGGAGGATGTTCTATCAAATAAATCAACAGCGGCTACGGGACTGATCATACTTTTTCAGGTAAAATAAAACATCTGTACTTAAGTTGCCAGCACCCGATCTGTGGATTGAGATTTTCTTTTAATTTGCAAACCCCTCAACCTTAAAGACGGCTCAGTATAATAATTGGGCACACAGATAAAGTAGGATCCACGGGAAAATAAAATTAGTAGGTACCTACCCTTTTTCAATCTACGGATGCTGGCGACTTTCTATATTTTGCGATTTTTTAACATCTTTGAAAAAAATCATGTTTCCTGGTTCCTTTTAACCTAGGTACACTCGGCCAAACAAAACTTGAACGTTGACCAAATTTGAATGTCTACTGGTCATGTCCCATAACCAATCAAAGCTTGTTATTATCATTGAAATGTGAGGTCAACTTCTAGAGTAGGACAATGAGATCGCTTAGACTGATTTCTGATGGTGCGATCTTACATTTATCAGCCTATCAGATTTATTGAACGTTCAAGTTTTGTTTGGCCAAGTGTACCTACTACTAAGTAGTACTAAGTAGTAGGTAGCAATAACAATTGTCCATGTTTTGGAAATCTAATATGTCACAGGCAGCTAGAGTCTAAAAAATGTGTAACACTAAATTGTGCATCCAGTACTAGTTAATTTGTAATATAATATGTGGGCAGATGCTCAACAATTGTCAGGGAAGCATATTTTCTTACGAACGCAAGCGGAGTTTGTGGAGGGTCCTCCAATGCAATGTGGGTCCGGGCGCATAGCTCCGGGAAAATTTTGAATTTCACGAACAATTTTGGTGCCTTTCTACACAATTTGACACACAATTGTGGGTGGACGGAGTCCATCCTGAAGTAAAGAGTCGAGGGGCACATCCCCCCTCGTCCGCCTCCAAATTAACCAATTGTGTGTCTCATAGGAAAAGCTTCCGCTGTTGTTATTTGGGAGGATGGACATTTTATTTTGCATGTATGCAATGTGAAAAATGTGAAACATTTTCAATGCTTGATGAATATTTTAATTTTTTATGATAATCACATGGCAATGTAGGGCTCTAAGAAATGAAGCGATAGCTTTACATTTGATTTGAGCATAGTGGATAATATTAGAAAATAATCTGGTGAATACGCTGATTGAAGTCGTATGGAAGGAGGGATTACCACGAGAATTTGAAAACTACAACTTTTAGTAGGTAGCCTACAATAATATCTTCCTACAGGGTATAATCAATGAATGCCAACCTTGAAGCTAGCACTAGCTCGACATGGATAGATATGATGACAGAAATTAAAAAAAGAAGTAGGTAATTACCTAGGACAGTAAAACATGCAACTGCAGACCTTTTTCTCTAGATATGATTAAACGCATCAATCACTTAGGTAGTTATTCTCTACAAACCTATTATTAACTCTTATCGAAGCAGCGTATGGATAATAAATGACAAGAATTGATCGGTTAACTCATACGCAACGCTTGTACATTTTCTACATGCAAAAAAAGATCTACAAATTTTATAGAATATTAAAAGATTCAGTAGGTACCTAGGTCCTAGGTAGGTACTTAGGTCTAGTTTGACTTTTAAAAACCCTTGGACCTTATTAGTTATGCTACTTAAAAAAGCACCTAGTACCTCTACAACTTTACAAGGAATAAAATATCACTCTAGCTTGTAGCCAGTAGGCACACTCGGCCAAAGTAAAAACTATCAGAAAATATATATCAGAATGACTGAATGAATCTTTATTAGATTTATTATCAATGAAATTAGAGCTCACCTACTAGAATGAGATGACATTTTCTTTTTATCTAAATAGTGATAAAAAGAAATCTTGGAAATCTTTTTCATTCAAACCATTTATTTTTGTTCTTACCAATCATTTTTACTTCGGCTGGTTATAGCTCTTAGCGTAGAGTTGGGAGTTGTTGGTTGAATAGGAATTAGGTACTCAAATCAAGTTAAATGCCAAATGTAATAAAATATAATATTTTTATCTTCAACTCAAATCATTGAATCAACAAATCTTGGCCTTGTTTAGGTATCTATGTAATTTACCTAGCTCTATAATAAGCTCCTATGTATTCGGATTCTTCTCTGTTTCCAGATTGCAATCTTGGTGGCAATGCTGTTCTACATCATCTCTAAAGCGCGTACGGAGCTAAACAAGACACTGGCGGTTGCGCCACTCGTGCGGATTTATTAGTTGACTTTAGTATTGAAACAAGATGTACTTTCTGTGCCGTCCTTGTTTACAAGCTGCTCGTAAATAAAAAAAAATATCAAACTTATTTCATGCTTTTTAGTTTTTTGAAGGATCATATTCATTTCCTTTCTACTGCAAAAGTCGCCAACAATTGATAACTCGATGAGAAAAGATTGTTATTTTGCGTGTTTATTAACGTGATTTTGTATGGCATGTCTCATAACTCCTACGGTAAAGTCGACGTCTTCTTTTGTGATGCACATCGGGGGCGTAATTCTGAACACCTGTAAAGAAATCAAACGTTTAGGCGTTTATTTAGTAGAAGCCCACTCTTTTCTGGACAGAAAACTCCTTTAACTCTTGTAGTAAAACAACAAATTTTCTTTATAGATTGAATAAAACATGCCAACCCTAGGCTATGATCTACAAACAAAAAAAAATGATTTATTTCCACCAAAATTGGTAGCCATGAATAACAAGTCAAAAAGGAAACGTACTTTGCTTATGACAGAGGTACCAAAATAGTTACTTTAGAATGCAAAATGTGTAGTTGTTGCTGAAGATATTTAAAAACTGTGCTAGTTACATTTAAAAACTCTAGCATTGGCTCAAGCTTGACCAGAGCTTTATTTTGTCTAAATAGGTTAAAAGCGATATCCCACTGTTAGTGGCAGATATCTCTAGCCTTGGCTCAAGATTGACCATCGCTTTATTTTGTCTAAATAGATTAAAAGCGATATCTTTTGGGCAAATGTTAGTGATTTTTGACATAATTCTGGTTGACTGCCTAAACCTCTTTGTACTTTTTTTACTAGAAAATTGAGACTCTTCAGCTAAGAGCACTTTTATTGTATAGTCGGAATTGTTTGTTCAAGACAGTGTGTAAGACAGTTCGCTCGGTGCCAAGTGGTTCTTACATTTCCGCCGAGCCCTCCCCTGCCGATGAGCACTCCGAGATCCTTGCACTCCTCCCACATGTCCACGAACTGCGCAGCATCGAGCGGCTGCCTGCCCTGCTTGTCGACGACCATCTCGACGCCCACCATCAGCCCCTTCCCGCGCACGTCGCCCACGCACTCGAACTCGTCGCGCAGCTTGGCCAGCTCGTGCAGGAAGTACGTGCCGGTTGATAGGCTGTTGGCCTGGCACTTCTCTTCTTCCAGTACCTTTCAATGACAATGAAAATACCTTGACACATTGCACCTTTAAAAAAATATTTTTTTTTTTCTTGAGGGCTTCGCTTACTTGGTATTTTTTTATTCTAGCCGGTACTACTAGGTACTTCAATAATTTTAAAAATTACAAAATGTTTTTTCAGGTTATTTATTTGGAAATTTTCAAGAATACCCCAAAATATCAAAATTGATAAACTGTATTATTCTGTCTCTGTTTATTTGACTCTCTATACCAACTCAAAAACTAGCTTTTTCAGCATGCTTTGGGGTGATGATAGAGATGATAGAGAATTGGTGTATTTCCTAGCAGCCGTGCTTAAAAAAATATAAATTATGGAGAGATTTTTAATTTGAGACAAATTCAGATTCAGATCCTTGTATCTGCTTAAGTCCCACCTACCTCCAGAACAGCCAACCCGACCGCCGACGCCACTGGATTCCCTCCGAACGTATTGAAATGCAGCGCTTGAGACATGGAGGCAGCGATCTCGGGCGTCGTCACGACGGCAGCCAACGGATAGCCGTTGCCGATCCCCTTCGCCATGGTGACGATGTCCGGCATGACTCCATGACCTTGGAAGCCCCAGAAGTGATCTCCCGTGCGTCCGAACCCTGTCTGAACCTCGTCGGCGATGCACACCCCACCGTTCTTGCGCACGAGCTCGTACGCCTTCTTCAGGTAGTTTCTTGGGAACTGCACTTTGCCTCCAACACCTAGAGAAGGTAAGACAACACGTCAACATACTTCAACTGCCTTCGTGCTTGTTGTAAACACATTTTGCTCGGAGACAAACCGAAGAGTAAATCATCATATCTCTATAGCTTATAAACAGGGACTGGAACCAAAATGAATATCGGTACCGGTTCCAAGTTTTTAAAAATATTGGTTCCGGTTCCTGGAAAAAAATAAAATATAGGTTCCGATTCCGGTTCCATTTTGATTCTATAAGGGTTCCAAATTCCAATCGGTTCCATCAAATTCAGACAATTCAAATTAGTTTTTTTTTTAAATCTTCTTTCGGGAACTTAGGTACATGTTCCGAAATGTACAACATTATTTGACTCGTTTATCATTTTTTTTTGAAAAACTGTAAATGGTAGTGTAAATAATTCCAGATTTGAAAGGCAATGTAACGGTTCGTTTCAGTTCCGGTTGAGTCCCTGTTCCCTCCATATAATTTTCTAAAAAATCTCAGCCATTGTATTTGAATTATAAAATTCATATAGCCTAAATAATTTCAGGTAAGTAGTACCTACACAATGATTTTCTGTCATAAATTGTATGAAAATGTTCTATTGACATTTGCAGGCCTTGAAAATATAAGCTCATAGCATTTAGATGAGAATGAACTTGGCATTGTTACATTGTTACATGCGCTATAATATGCTGAGTAAACATCAGTTGCGAGACATGAGCGTATTCAGGCATAATATTGTTACATTTAGTTCGTCTGATAGAACTTGGCAACAGTGAGGACATCGATTACGATTACAATCATAGTATGATAACTCCACATTTTAAAATCACAGTTTGTTTTGTCAATTTGTAAGTTCTGACTAATTAAATTACCTATACCGAATGAATGGTATATGCTTATGTGTTACTTATCACTTATCATTCAGTTTCTCTAGCTAAATTTTTTTGAAAATATTGAGGCTTAGGAGGCATCTAATTACTATGTTGCAGTTTTTTTAGACTCACCTCACCCCTCTCATATAAAAATCTTCTCATCAAATTAATGACCCCTGCCTCACTCTACGTTGATAATGTGCTCGTAGAAAAAAATAGCTAGTAGGTACCTACTATGTACGAAACAATTTATATCTGACCACATAAGTTTTGATTTTCCATTATGAACTTCAAAATTACTGTTTGCTTTGTCAATTTATGAAAAGTGAGTTTGGAAAGTTATGTCACAATCACTTCACCTCCCTTCTCACAAATCTCAATACATGGACACCCTTTTAATCAAACGTAAAAAGTTCCATAATTTAGCTATAACATGAAAATAATTTGAATTCCTAACGTTATTGACTGGTTGAAATGACGTGGGAAGAAAGTGTACCTTGTATGGACTCAGCGAAGAGTGCGGCTACTTTGCCCTGCGGCAGAGTGTACTTGAACACCTCCTCGAGCTCGTTGAAGTACTTGTCCCCGGCGTCGCATTGTCCTGCGGAGCAGCTGCACGACCTGTCCGTCTGTATCGGAGAGTCGCGGCAGTTGGCTCCGCCCCACAGGCCTCGATACACGTCCGGGTTCATCGCCTAAATTCATTAAGGTAGCACAACTGATATCTCATATCTTCCAAATAAGCCTATTTTTGTCAGAGGTATCAATAATCACTATTTACACGATACTGTGAAATATGAACAACTTCTCGTGTCTAGATTTTGAGATATTGTAGTTATCAATTCCTATTTTTAACATGTAGTCTTATGGGGGATATTAAAATCATGACGATTTTCATGCTATTTTTGAGATTTTAATTTTACTGAGGTTCAACGTTTTTTCAAAAAACTGATTTCTAGATAGATAGTTGGACATTCTATTAGGAAAAAAATTGAAAACAATACCAACGTATGCTATTTTAAAAGTTATCAACCAAAAACTAAATGATTTCCCTATACCTCCTGTGTTACAGTTTTGTTCATTCTCGGAAGGCAATAAATTGAAACCTCGCTATACGACAGGGGTTGCAAGTTAAATGACATTTTATGATTCATTTATACTTTAATATAGTTGAAATGTAGGAAAACGTTTTCTGAACTTGTAATTTCAAGATTTTAATTTTTTTGTATATGTATAATGAAGGTTCTACCTTCAGCTTCCTCAGCTTGGCCCAAAGCAATATTCCAACCTGGTGGGTACCTATTCTCGAATCGAAATCGCAAGTGAAAATGTTCGACTTTTCAAAGACAAATAAAACCTTTTGTTTTTCAATGTAGCATTGTGCAGTGGTGCAATTCCGCATAGTGAACATTTTGAACAAACTCGGGAATAGTGCATAGATGAATAGGTAGCGGGGGAAATCGTCTGACCAAATGTTTCTGATAGGATTAATATAAATTTTAATTGAAGTGTACTCCCAAAGTAAGAATATAATTACGCCAGTAGATGAACAACTATTCAAAATACTAGGAAAACGCTCAGTGTAACGCGTTGATGAGCGAGCACGGGTACGTGCAAATTCTCGAACCGGAAATGCGTACACAACGCACAGAAAACATATACATCCATATGGAATTGATTATGATATCAACTTAAAAGTGTATGCTTTTCATCGAAACTTTAAAATAGCATCTAAGCACCTGGTTCATAAAGCAAATCAGAATCAATTTTCAATTGGCACTGGAAAACATTCATTTCGATACTTCATTACTGACAGATATTAAAAATGTAAATAACTTCATACGTTCTTAACTGATTGGGATGAAATTTTGTAAAATAAGAGACAATATTGGTCTTAATGATCATGCAAAATATGAGTTTGATCAGAATTATCGAAGACCGTTTTCATTTTTCAGCCTATCAGGAGATATTTATTTAAATTTTAACCAATGAATCTGAGTAACGCGTTGATGAGCGAGCACGGATACGCGCAACACCTCGAACCGAAATTCTGTCTATCGAAAATGTCATTAAAAGCCAATAATTCTAAAATTTCGCCACAGATTTGTATAGAAATCTCAAAACATTCCTAAAATATTGGTCCAAATAACCATGCAAAGCTTTAAGTTGATCAATTGAACCTTTATGATTGAACTGTTCCGTGTTAATTTTCAAAAATCACAGGATCTCCTTCAAAAAATATACCTGAGACCACTCATATGATATAAGTGTGTCTACACAATATCAGATCGACTGTTGAACGGTCATTATCAGTTTCATTTGCGTTTGAAAGTTTCTGCTCTAACTACCTTGCCTTGAACTGAAGAGTCGAAGTCGCCGTGAATTTGACAGCCAACACGCTAATAGTCCGTAAAATGTCAATAACGTTTGGATTTAAACACAGATTAGTATGAAAATTGTCAAAAATGCAGATAATGTTGGACCCAACCATCATGCGAAGTTATAAGTTGATCGTTCAATCGGTTATAGTTTAAATTTCTAAAAACACAGGAAAGATGGTTTTAAATTTTAACCAATGGGAGGATTTGGCTGAAACTTTGTTTGATTGGGTACAATGTTGGGGGTAATGACTTGTCAAAATTTCAATTTGATCAAAACAACCAATCGAAAGTTAATTTTTTTTAAATTTGAACCAATCAATGGATTTCAAAAAAATTAGGGTCTGCAACAATCAGAAATGTTACGTACATGTGTGCAAAATTTCAGCTCGATCGAAGAAAAACTCTGACCTGTATATCGTCAGTAACAGAAAAAAAAAAAAACAAACAAAAAAAAAAACAGAGGTCCGTGCCAAAAGAGCCAAATGGAGACGCTCGCTTCGCTCGCTCAATTATAAAAATGTATATGTAACAAATTTAAAATTAATAGTACTAATTAGGTAATTCCTAATCAGAATTTAAAAAAAAATAAAAAAATTCTAATCAGAATTCCTAATCAGAATTTAAAAAAAAATAAAAAAATTCTAAACAATGAAATGTCAGAAAATGCAATAAAAAGGTCACAGCAATAAGCAGGACAACTTAAAAGTAACTGAACTGTTTCTTTTTGTGGGCCAATAATTTTTTTCTCATCTTTTGGATCCTCAAAATCCACTTACATGATGTATTCCGTTGGACACCGGCACGCTGTACCGCCAACTGGACAACGCGGTGATCCCCATCGTGTAGGGACTCATGCCGTGATATCCGTTGCGGTACGACACGATGTCGAAGTTCCTCGTGTGCAGCCTGGCCATCATCATGGCCAGATCGTTGGCCTCGGAGCCGCTGTTGACGAGATACACCACGTCGAGGTTGCCGGGCAACGTGGCCGCCAGCTTCTCGCAGTACTCATGTATCTTCGGGTGCATGTAGATGTTCGTCGTGTGGCCCAGAGTGTTGAGTTGGTTCACGGCGGCGGCGGTCACCTTACTGAGAGAGATCGGGTTTTGTTGGCGGAGTTATGGATGCTGGATTTCATGGAGAACTTTTGGAGGAGTCGAGATGATGTGGTTGTGCGAAGTGTAAAATATCCTCCTGCAACGAACTCAATACCTCTCAACTACGTTTTGGCTGGATATTTTTCACATCGTATCTTTCATGCTCCTTTTTATATTGTGGAATAGGATAGATTCACCAAAAATTATGTAAAAGAAAGGAATAAGAGATAATCACTTGTCAAAATAATTCAAATAGAAAATTGGAAAATCTGTTTTCTCATCTAAAATAATCTGATTTTTCTTTCATCATTTGACTTCAATCTGTGTACATTTTTAAATTCTATGCTCAATACAAATTTAATCAACAGTTTGCAATATGCATGTTTGTTGCATTATGATTTGAAATTCCTTTATATGTTCTACTTTTTTCAATGGTGCAAAAATTAATTTCATAAAATTTAAATTTTTAAAAAATCAGTCAAAAACTTTAATTATGTATTTTGTATCTTACGGATGACAGTGGCCTACGCTGACTGTGACGATTCCTCCAAACATGTCCAAATATCGTTTGCCAGAATGATCAAAGAGCCATTGCATGTTTCCATTGTGAATAAGCAATGGTTTCTTGTAATATGCTTTGATGCAAGGATTTACGTGCTCGGCTCTGATTTTCTGGATCTTGCTGTAATCGGGACCGGCATATTTTTTGGGCTGAAAGCTGCAAGCTGGCATCTCCGGGATGGAGACAGCATTCTTAATGCGGCTCAGAACTAAGTTGGAACACAAAGTGGACACATGAAAATCTGAGTCAGCAATTTCCTGATATTTACTTTACATTTTGTCACACACTTTACCTAAATATATTTACCTAAAATGTTTAAAATGCAAATAATGTTTGTTCAACATAATTTTACCTGGATTCACCCTCTGCATAGTATAAGTTTTTAACCGTTATTGTAAAAGTTTCGCTCGAGATATCGTCTGTGTAGTAGACAAACAAAAATTATCAATTTTAATTTAATCCCCTAGATTGCCTTGATCCCAGACCCAGGGTCAACCTTGAATTCTGGCGGGATTTCAGTGCTACCAACTACACGAAATTGGTAAACATGTCAAAAGAAGAACTGTCTAAATATGGCTGAAGGTAATCGTGAGGACGAAAATCCCAATTCTTTTCGTGATTACACCATTAAAAAGGAACGCAACGGTAGTGAAGATAGTGATGGAACAGAAGACACTTACGTTCAACCAGATCTAGGTATTGGAAATGAACCTTGCTTTGAGAGGAAGACAGAAAATGTTTCAGCAGGTAGATTTCCTAACCTTTGCTTCAACCATTTCCTGTATTGTGACATTGCCTTTTGTGTTATTATAATGTATCATAATGTATCTTTATTAATTTTTAGGACATGAACAACCAAAGAGAGAGGAAAACCCATTTTCATTTAAACACTTTTTAAGACGTGACACCCCCAACAGTTACCACAGTACTGGCGCTCGGCCGAAAGTCTATAGCAACTCTTCAAGCGACAGCTTCAGCCATCTTAATACTCCCGACTCGGACCCCGGTTTATATTCACCGCGACATGCAGGCACTCCCGAGTTAACTTCAGTTTTGCCAGACTTTGTTCAAGACCATCTAGTCGTCGAGCAATGCTATTTGAACCATTCTGACTCGGCACACTTAACTGTCAACTTAGATAATCTTCCGGACTTTGCTTTGAATAGTTCTTTAGATAGTGTTAGTAGATCAAGACTGTGGGATGATCCATCGATTTGTGAAGTTTTAAATAGTGATGTTGGTGTACCTCTACGTGAAGTCGAAACAACACCATTGGATTTACCTACGAGTGCTTCTAGCTTTGCACCAAACAGACTGCCGTTTGACCTGCCCCTTGTCGGGGAAATGCACGATGCTGTCGTTGGTGAAGTTGGCGTCTCAAAGAGTCTCCCAGACTTTCTATCTGATGGTCCAATACACAGCAGCCGTCTTTGCGACGTATCCCAACCGACGAATGAGTCGCCAGACAACAATACAGACCGTGTGAGTCCGTTGTCGCTCCCGGAGAATGAACGGCTGAGGCGGGAGTTGGAGGCGGCGAGGAGGCAGCTAGTCGAGCAAACCAGACGCATACAAATACTTGAACAAGAATTACACTCAATTCGAACCAAAGAGCAGGAGGAGATAACGGCTTTAGAGAAGGCTGTGGAGAGCGTGGAGGACAACTTGAAAAGAAGTACAGTAAGTATTTTCTGTCTGACTCCGGCCCTATTTTGCCTGACATCTATTTTGAACAAGATCTGTAGGTATTTGCACAAGAAAATTAGGTTTTACGTATTTAAAGAAAAATACCATGGAAAAAAATTAGAAACCATTTTGTCAGGGCAAAGTACCTACCTGTAACTAATATTATTTTTGAATATTCCACTACTAAACATACTACGAATATGGTTCCAAATGCCTTGGCAGTAAAAAATCTTTAAAAAAAAATCATTTTTTTAATTGGGTCCCATGTCCACGGCCTATTCAGCTATAACAAAAATGAAATCATTTTGGCCTAGAATAATTTCAGATCAATGTTATCCTTATGGTCGTGAAATGATTCCAGGCCGGAATCATTTCGTTTTCATTCTAGAATACCGTATTAACTCGTGTATAAGACGCACTCGTGTATAAGACGCACCCTTGTTTTGAGAAGTCTATTTTAAGAAAACACTTAGCATGCGTGTATAAGACGCAGTAAATCATGAAAAACAGTGTTTGTTTGTATACATGATATCCATCTAAATGTTGGTTTTCCAGCTAACTGAGCTATTTGAATGAAAATCACTGCCAACTTGTTGTAAACAAACAGTAATTTTCTGCTTCTGAGAAAGGGGGGAGGGGAGTCTCTTCCCAGCAGCTGTTGCTTGCTCTAAGAGGCATGCACCTGCCTTTCCTCTGCATTCCAAAACAAACCCAACTCCCCTCCTCCCCTTCCATTAAGATCGCCATTCAACAGTGTTAAGTCTATTTTATGCCTGTCAGAGCAATGTTTTTCAGGCGGAAACATATATTTTGTCTCCTGATCTAAATGCAAGGGAAAACATTTTATTGCACAAATTTAATATGTTAATAATGTTGTGTCTAGACACAGTATGAGTAGTCCAGACAGAGTGAGAGGGAAAGGCAGAGATAGACAACATGTGGCAGTCTACCACAGCTCTGTTTACAAACATCCACCTTGGATTTACTGGGAAAAAAGCTTGGTATGCGTGTATAAGACGCAGGGCTGTTTTCAGAATCAAAATATTGACATATAATTGCGTCTTATACACGAGTTAATACGGTAGGTATCTCCCCAGGACCAAAAAATTGTATTTTATTTGGTTGGTTTGCAAATGTTTGCTCAGGAGTAGGAGTGGCCCAAAGTAGTAACCATCTCCATCAATTCCACTGTAGAAAATTGCTTGATGAGTTTCCAAACTTAATAAAAATGTACTCATCATTTTGGTTTGTTTTTCAGAGAAGAGCAGTGACTGCCGAGAATACAGTTTCGAAATTAAAACAAGAAATGAAATCTATGATGGTAACATTATTTCTACTTTAATGCATGTATACCTAGTTTACTCTTAACATAGAGTGTGTATTTCCAATGTAATGTATTAGATATTCTTTTTGCTATCATTCTTTAAGTGTAAATTATATCAAATTTCATTGTATATTACTCTAATATAGTATAGAATAGAATAATATAGTATTGTATTAGCTGAATTCTGCTACAAACAATAAACTACTACTACTACTACTACTACTACTACTATATAGGTACCTAATGCAATCTATAATTCACCAACCCTGTTTGACATATTCAATTTATTTCCTCAGAACGAATTAACTTCATTGCGACAAGAAAACCAGAGCTACCACCACCACAACGAGGCGGGTGCTTTTGCACCGTTTCACACTCCCGAGCAGCTGCAAGTCCAAAGAGTGGCCCAAGACCTCCGACAGGCCGCGTCGACAGCCGAGCAGTCCTTGAGGACCCTCATCGCCGGGGTCAGCAACCTGAGGAGCATGGCATCCACTCTCGACTCTCTCGATAGGTATAATGACGACTACGATAAAGACCCCGACGACGGAAGTAAACCGGGGTTGTAAACATGTCTGGTTAATGTTCATAACAATGTAAATGTCGTCGTGTCTAGAGGTTAAATTATGTAAAAGTTGTATCGTCATATCAGCAGATTCATTTTCTTTTGCTATTTGAATTAACGTGACAAAAAGAGTCTATTCTTGACTGACCATTTTAAATCTATGTAGCTAACGTGTACGCTCAGCAAATCGGTGTTCGTTGTCGTAGGCAACGAAGTCAGCTTGTTAGAGCTCGATGTTGAAGTGTTTATGTTCCGTCACGACTTGTGAATCTACGTGCAAGGCTAGAGTAGTCATCCGCTTAGAACGAGACCCTATCTTCATCGATTTCTTTCATTCAAGTTACAAATTATGAAAATGTTTTAAGAACGAAAGGAAACCTCTCTTTAAGTTTAACACACAAAAAAATCTTCTCTTGAACCTCTTAACATTTTATTTTTGTTTTTGGCAAACCTTAGTTTATACAATAAGAATGCAAGAAGTTTACACATGCCAATTAAAGAAACATATTCCTTTTTAAGCGATTGTTTTAATACATTTTAAGTTCCATGTTTATATTCCAATAAAGGTATTATGATCACAGAGCTTCATCATACCAGCTGTACCGATTTATCTTGCCGATATGTTGGCCACTATGATATTGTAAAACTTGGAAAAAGACATCTAGTATGTATTTATATATATCAAGAGTTGTAATGAGGTTGATTTAACTACTTGACATCAAATGTACATGTTGGGGGAGGGGGGGGGGGGGGGCAGTAACTAGGTACCTACTCCATTCCTATAGAAACTCTGAATACCAGTAGCAATATTTTGCATATAGCATATCGTACACATCACATCTACAGCTTGTTTCCAATACGTAATAGAATGTAGATTTGTTACATTAGGTAGGATCAAGAATATCAATGAGTGAATTATTTATCAAATTTATCCATCCACTATGGAAGTTGCTCATAGTCACATTTTAGGAGTAAAATTTGTGTATTGATTAAATAAATACTACATATATACTTACTACATGGATTTTAACTTACAACAACATTTCCTATAGCGCTACATAAACTCCCAACATTATCCACATAAAAATGTAGGTACGGAGCTGCAGTACAGTTTTCGTAAGCAACTAGACATGTATATTTATTAATAGTATCAATCAATCGAACAGGAGATACCACACGGCAGAGAGATATATATAGATATACACTTACACTATAGCAGAGGTATTCTCACTCCACCAATGAACGTGAAGCCTTTTCGACATGAGAAATAATTGGGGTACCCGGCATCGTTAGCGCATATATCAGCACTAGTGGTAAAAATATGAACTAACTGCTAAATTTATCCATTGAGCCGTCGTAACATTTATATGCTATGCACGATGTTCTTTTGTTTTATATCAGATATTTACAATTAAACTATAAAATGAACTATAAAACCATTAATACCGTCAAATAACAGCTATTCTGCGTGCCAGCAGGCACATCAAGTGTAAACTATGAATTAGCGGTTGAGCCATCGTCAGAGATTTGTCATCAAGTAGTTCACTCTTCACGCTATTGATGTCGCTCAAATCACCGGGGCCACCCAGATTTCCCCAATCACAGGGTCTGAAAAGGCTTCACTGCGGTCAATGTTATCAGTATAGGAGTGAGATAACCGTCTCTACTAGTATGAATGTAGTAATGATGTCCATGAATCTTGGATACCACCCAGTCATATTTTTTCCATTTTCGAGGCAATATTTAAAGCTAAATTTTTAATTTTTTCACTAGGTTCTAAAAACCTCAAAAGTCCGTGGGGATAAAATTCTAAATACAAATGAAGAGGAGACTTGAAAGTCTGAAGAGTCAAAAAATTACCACATAAAATATTCTGCCGTCTGCGTCTTGCATAGATGACCATCTACTCGCTCCTGAAAAATACTATGTAGGCATCTCATAGTACAACACTACTATAACATCAACACTACAACACTACTACAACTTAAAGTTTTAGGCTTCAAAAGTTTACAAACTTTAAGAACTCCATACCTGTTCAGAGAATTGGCAAACTACCTACCGGATGTAATGTAGGTTGGTATATTAATTAATAATTAGTATACTTTCTTGATCTTATATTTGTGGAGGTTAAAAAATATAAAATTGTCCTTCATATTAGACAGCTTTAATAATGTTTTTCATACTGACTTTTGAGAGTTTGAACCATACAAATAGCAATAAGCAATATTATTATCGACACTGATAAGTTAAAAGAATTCTTACAAAAAGGCTAAAACCTGAAACGCAGTTTTGTTCATAAGTTAGACAAAAGCATGGCCATTTCTATTCAAGTTATTCTTAACTACATTACAATGTATTTCAATCAAACAATGAACTATCAAATATTTGTTCAAAATTAAAAAAATTATTTTTTGGTGTTAATCCTCTACAATGGGGTTGTTCACTGCCATTTGCTCTCACTCGCAGCGCTAGCAGCATTGGAGGTGCCTCTCTCTTATTGGTTGGTTTCTCAATCCAAGATCTCTGAATCAAACTCCCGACAAAGTTTAAAAACCTTCATTCCGCTAGATGCATTTTGATTGGCTCTCTCCCGGACGATTAGAACAGCAGCGCCATCTACAATAGTTTTGCGTGAACAACCCCATTGAGTCATCACTAAAGAAAGTATTCTCAACCAACCAAAGAAAAAACAATCGGCGTATACCTACCTATGGTAGTATATTGGAACGACTGTTGGTCAGTTCCTTGACAATAAGTCCTTGTTATGAAAAGAGAGTTTGCCTAAGATAGAGACAAGTAGATACAAAGACTTGTTCTAGTACCTAGTATGTTCAAATTCTATGTACACTGAAACAAATATTAACGGTATTGGAGAGAAAAGGATTGGCTGATCAAGGTTTGATAGCATCATCCCATGAAGTATATAACGCATCGTCAAACTCTAGTAGGTTAGCTCTGATTTCATTGATAATACCAAGGATTGATTGTCAAGGAACCTGACCAGCTGCCAATCCGTTTTGTTCAAATACCGTCTTACTTGGTTTAGCCATCAGATTTTTTTCAATTATTTTCTTTGGTTGAGTGAAGAGAGTACATGTGGAATTGGCCAGTGAATTGAAAGTGAAAAACTGTTTTTAGACCTAGGTAATTTTCTGACCAATTCAATGTGACACACACTTCTGTAATATCAGTATTCAGTAGGTTTCAGTGCATAACTGTAACTATCTGTAGATAGATATCTATAGAAAAATTTAAATCGATTCCATATTATTTATGGAAAAATGTTCCATGACAAAAGTAAGTAAATTATCTATACAAGATGTTCTGAAATCTGAAAAATACCAAACAATAACAACAACTAAGTATCTCCTACTACGAATAACTTGCATGTCTTTGTTATGTGTTTGGCTTATCTGTCGAAAAAATAAGCATTGGTAACTCTCACAAAAGCTCTTCTGATTTGTTTTGCTTTTCAAACTCTGCAATCAATTCCCGAAACTCATCGGTCTGCGTTTCCATGTGGCTTGTTTCGGACAACGACCAACTCTCGGCGTTTGTTTTTCCCGACAGCGCAGTTTGTGTCTCGGTCGAGACGAACGAAGAGTCGTCACCGTACTCCGACCACGCCGTCTGCGTTTGGATGTCGGCAAAGTCAAGTTCGGGAAACAGGAACTCGTTGCAGGTCTGAGTGCACATGTTCGTGTAGATCAGTTGATCGAACGTCGAGATGTCCTCCGTTGTTTGAGTCTCAATTGTCGAGCTGAGAGCAAACGAGTCTTCTTCGTTGCATTCGGTGGGTCGTAAAAATGAGTCGATTTCTGTTTGAGTTTCGATGCTACAAGACCGGTTCTCACCGAAAACGTATTTATTATTTCTAGTTAAAATGCTTTCCATTTGCGATGAAGAATAACCAGGATCTTCGAAACTAACAAACCCCTGACAAGCAGTGCTCGTCAAATGGTTGGGTTGCAATACTCCATTTCCAAAGCTTAAATTGGAAGCATTGTCCTCAAAGTAGCTGGAAAGTTTGGCTGTTTCTGGGTGTAAAAAGTTGGGGCTTCTTGTACTGGTTTCTGCTTCAAAGAGTTGCGTTAAGTTCGGTTCTGTTTGTGTGATTCCGTTTAACATTTCTAAGTCGACGTTCTTCACTGGACTAGTTTGCGTACTGGATGTGTTCCGCTGACTCGACCAAAGCCCGCCGAGCCCGTAAGAGTTCAAATAACTCGGCAGTTCGTTCTCAGATGCAAGTGAACCAAGACCATCGCATTTAACCGGACTTTTCTTCAGCCGTGGATTAACTTTATTAATTCTCTTCTCAGAGGGAACCGTTTGTGTCTCCATACTTTTACGTCTCTTACGAGTGGCAGTTTTTTGACATGTTGCTGATGAATCGCTAAACTTCTTGGCTTCTTTCAATAAATATTCGACGCTCGTTTGAGTCTCTGTACTGATTCTTTGCCGCTTGCTCTTGGGAACTCCGATTAGTGCTTGAGTTTGCGTTGACATCCCTTGCTTAGCTCCCTTCTCACAGATACGCAGAGCTTGTTTACTACGCGGTCGGATATCCAACACTGTAGGATCCGTTTGGATACTTTTATCAACTGACGTGCTGATTGGTCCAGCGGATAACTCGCTGAGTGCGACGGCAGCCATGTAGACTGGGACGGCAATTGCTTGTGATGCTGGACGTCGAATTACTGCTTTTGAGCTTCTAAAAAGAAAACTTTGTGTGAGTATCATTAATCAATTTATAGAGTACTGCTGAATAGACTACTATTCTCAGCATCAAGTACCTAGGTATCTTGCGTCAAACAGTTTACCATATTTTTATTTGTTTGCGATCAATCAATCAAACATTACCTACATTGGTACCTAGGTACCTACAGTTCCCTATTCTAACTAAGTACCTAACTAGGTACCTACCTACACAATGTCAATGCTACTATAAATAATTATTAATTGCTGGGAAATTAATGGTTATTATTGGTAATGAATGGGAGTACTATTTCAATGTTGTCGATGCCAGTTGTCTACTTACTTTCCACTAGTAGTTGTGTATTTGTTATTTGCCGAGTGCCCACTTCGTTTAAAATGAGTAGATAGAGCTGCAGAACTGTCATAAGTACTGTTACAGAAACATACAAATTTCACCCCACAGATTGGAATGTGACTTTGCAATATAATGGCTGTGGGAAAACCTTTGTCGCAGGTACTGCATTTGAATACTTTTTCAGCGTGTACTTTTATGTAATGCTGCTTTAAATACTTCATCTTCTGGAAATGCCTACTAGATGTGACACTGTATATACATCCATCATGTGGGCAATGAAAATGAGTCTCAATATTAGTTGTTTTTTTCTTCCAGTGATCTGGATCACCAATTTTGTGCTTTTTGAAAAGATGCATGTCTAAATTTGGTGAGGTTGAAAACTTCATACAGCAGTTCACCTCAGGGCACGTAAAATCGGTGTTGCTATTTAATAGCTCTGCAGATGTAGGACATATCTTCTTAATTACTGGGCTATTCATTATATTATTTATTTCACAGCTCACACCAAAAATAAACAAATTTACTCGCACAAATTCAACTCGCCGACTTGACACTGACAGCTGAAAGATCGCGCCTTCTAGAATCTCAAATTACTTCTCTTCATATGCTAGAAGGCAGTGAATATCGTGGCGCCATTTTTAACTTCCACAACACAGAGAAAAGTTCAAAATACAGATTTTAATGTAACAAGTAAATAGTCAGTGCTGTGCATGGGGCTAGATGAAGAAAGTATCATTCCATTGGATACCTAAATTATAACTTCTACAATATACATTACACATCACACACAGTTTATCATTTCAATCAAATTCTTCTCAAAACAAAATATTAAATTAGCGTTTTCTAATTATTTTTGGCAAATCTCTTTTGTGAAACAAATATGAACCACTCCACAAAGCCATGGATGAAACATGCTTATTTTCGGCGGGATATCGTGACAAGAAGGAACAATTCTTGGGAGTTTGTTGGAGTTTTGGTAAGTACCTAATTTACATTTTAGACTCTAGAGTTCTAGAGTTATATTCTAGAGGCAAAATTAATTTTTTATTGCCAAAATGGAAGACACAATTCATCACGATTTCACCAATTTTTCTGTTAAAATACTGCCAGCAATGCTTGGATGAGTTCAATTTAAATTAAAAATAACCTTTGAACTTACGCAGTGATTAGAGGGCATCCACATGTGTCATATACACATGTTATTGTATCGTGTGATAGGATGAATGATCTACTATCTTCTCTTGATTACAACAAATAATTAGTGGCTTTAATTATAGTTTAATACTATACTATACTTTGTAAAAGTATTGAAAAATGAATGGGCGTTATATTTACGACCGTAATTATCAATTATGATCATAACTTTGCATCAGATTAAAATCACGTAATAAAAAACATTTTTTTATCTTGGAATATTCTGCAGAGAACAATTGTTGCATGCTACGATTTGTACCTTAGATAGTAGGTAGGTATACAAAAAAATCAGATCAAGTTAGTGGATTCCCAATTAGATAGGACGATAGGACGTACCATCACATCTGTTTCAAGTTCAAAATGTCCTTAAGTGATTGGGCTGATTATGGGCTCTGCTGATAGAGCAGATTTCAAATGTTTGGGAGGTGCAAATTTCAAATTGAACGGAGAAAATAATTGGAAGATTTTTTTTCAAAATTAAAACCATGTGTTAGAACCTATGAACGGATTTAAAAAAAAAAAAAAACTCAAACTACTTATACGACGGCCTCAAAAACTGTGAAATTTTTTAATTTGTTTGGTCAAACGGTGTGAGCTGTTTCAAAGATACTTAAGCCATTTCCATTTTTCAACCAATCAAAGGGCAGCACTCAATCGAAAAAAAACTATTTGACCTGTGCGTCCAAAAAAAGAGAGAAAGTGTCCAAAACTATACTGAATGGAGACAAAACTGGTAGATAGGTATTTCATTAAAAAATAAATAATTCAAAATTTTTAGAGTAATAGGAGGTAACTTTTTGAATTTTGCAGTTTTTGAGTTTTTGAACTTTGCATTTTCATCATGCATGCGTAGAGATAGTTATGTGAAATAACGGGACAGTAACATAATTAACTCTTATCAATTGCATGTAAATCTACTCGGTGACTTAATCTCAGCTCCCACAATTGCTGATAACGCACGCATAAATCATTCATTTCAAACTATATCAATATTAGCTGTCATTCTACCATTGGGTTACGTATATAATGAAGGGGGAGGGGGTTTTCAACATGAAACTGAATCAGTTGTAGGTAGGTACCTTTAGTTTGCATTATTGAATAGAAAAAAAATATTTCATTTTATCATAGAGCTTTATTGAGCGAGCGTAGCGTATTAGTAATTGTATGCTGATTTGTTTTTGCTTTTTCTCTGTATTTTTTTTTTGTTTGTGTTTTTGTAGGCTAAACCGTTCAACCGATTGGTCTGAAATGTTTCATATGAGCGGTTTCAGATAGTATTTGAACGAGAGCCTGCGATTTTTGCGATTTTTGAAAATTATGGAGAACCGATTTACCGATCTACTTAAAACTTTGCATGATCATTGGGACTAACATTATATTATTCCCGCGGTCGTCCTTCTTGATACTGTTTTTTTCGTGGTATTCCCTCAGTCGACACGACCGCCTCCTTCCTACCTTTCATCCTTACCTACTCTTCACCATCATCTCCCAATCATCATTATCATATTCATTCATCCTTCGCCATTAGCCTCGCTGCAGAACAGTGCGACGTTAAGCGACTAACATTATCTGTATTTTTGACAATTTACAGTCTAATCCATGTGTTAAAATCCAAAAGTTATTGACATTTTACGGGCATTTTGCTTGTTGGCTCTGAATTCGAATCTGAATTCGAGAATCAAATGGCTATGCTGATCATGGTTTACCATGATTGCATTGACCTTCTCTAGTACTACCTATTTGCTTATAAATAAATGTAGCCTACTAATATTTTTTAGTTTCGTTAAGTAACGTCGAAATGTTTACAAACTGGAAATTATAAGGTTTTAGATAAGCTATAGAAATGTCGTGGATACAAAACTACTTTCTTGTAGCACGTGATAAAGGAGATATAATCTACATAAATGAGATCCAGTACACTTTGATGTCCAGTAATAGGTACCTACTGAGTTGTTGAGCTTTATTCTTACGAACTTGTATAAATACCCCAGTAATGGAACCTTATGTACAAGACAAGTACGTTTCACACTGAATTTGCCAGTTGCGAAAAAATTATTATCTGCTTGGAATTCCTATTTTATACACGTAAATTTTTTTTTTCTGGCACTACCTCCACCTCACCCCACAATAATAGAGGAGCAAAGAAATTCCTTATTTCTGAGGGGTACCTACTATAAGCTAGGATTATAACTCCACTCTCTAAGTACAGCATTTTATTTGCGATTGTATATTGGCATTTTACCCTCAGGCGCAGAAAGGTCCTCTCCAAAACGCACTTGTACTGTAGTGTATAGCTACTTTTATGTAGATTCCATTCCCCTCCTCTCGAGGAAACCACGTGATGTGTGCGTGTGTTTCTAAATGACATTATCATGAGAAACTTCTACTTCGATGTTTCAATTTCCACCTGACGGACAACAAATATGTCACAGGCAGATCAGTCAGTTTCTCTGAACTCGACTAATAAATTGATATCGATAGAATGAGTGGAAAGTTAATATAGACGAAAACATATTACCTGTCCAACTGCCAGTATAGACGAGGAGTTTAAACAACATTTCACATCAACCATGTCCCCACTATTACTCACATGGAACGGTGAATACATCTACACAAAGTGCTCCATTTCGTGGACATTTCTGCGTTTTTACTTTGTTAAATTCAAACTTGTTTACTGGAGGAACAAAATTATTATCCTAATTCTAGATTTTCGAAACGGAAAAAAGAAGTAAAATTCGGAAATCGAAATCGGAAATCGTGAGGAATTAGTGCTCATAATTGCGAGCCTTCATATTGCATGCGATTTAATATGAGTGTGAAAGTTGCTGATCTATACAGACCTTGGAATTAATTCGTACACAATACAGTGATAATTTCTTTAAAATCACTTTTAATAAAATTTACAAATATTTCAAAATATCCTTAAAACGTCAATAACTCTTGACGATCTTATAACAGATCTGCAGAAAAATTATCAGAAACGCATCAGAAATGTTGGTCCTGCAAAATGTAATGTTGATCCTGCAAAATGTAATGTTGATCCTGCAAAATTTAATATTGATCCTGCAAAATGTAATGTTGATCCTGCAAAATGTAATGTTGATCGGTAAAACGGTTCAACTTTGAATTACCAACCAATCAGAGGATCTCGTTCAAAAACTAAAACCTATTCAGAATTTCAGATCGATTGTTTGAACCGTTGAACCCTTGAGTAACGGGTTGAACTGTGTGACCTGGGTGACCTACAAAAAACAAACAAACAAGAAGTAAAATTCGGAAATCGAAATCGGAAATCGTGAGGAATTATAGTGCTCATTAGTGCTCTAAGCAAACAGAGAACGTGGCTTAGAGTCCCATAGTACATTTTTTGCATTTCTATGTATAATTTAATTTCCAATCTCTCGTGGCACAAACAAACTACTGGCTCTATGAAAAATCGAAAAGCATAGATACGAATGATTTGACCGAAGCGCCTCGCCGTCATGCATATTTGAGTTGTAGCGGAGTGTCGTGTTGCGAGCGATAAATGTTCCATGAGCTACGCTTATAAGTTTCTCAAAGTCTTGCATGTTTATCGAGTGTTGTACACTGTCAGCTGTCTGCTATTACTTGATAATCCAGCTCGCTCAGGTGGCAGACGGTTCAAGTGACAGTGCAGGCAGATGGGCAGATAAGCGCGCGGTTCAAGTGACAGTTATTTACATAAGGCTAAATTTCTTGGGGTTTTTACAATTTTAAGGTGTCTAAAGTACACTGTTTCCTGAATTGTTGAGTTTTTGTTTCTAGGTAAATTTTGTCAATCTGATACGAATTAAATCGTTTTCCAGTTTTTTCTGGTTTTTTAAATTAATTAATTTTAATTTTCCACTTTTTTATAATGTAAACCGGAATAACCCCGTAAATGGAGCCTTTTTGTGTAGATTCTTTTCTACAGTTCTGGTTCTGGTTTTGATGATAAATGACGCTGCAGAAATGAAGTGAGGGTGTAGTTTATGGTAAGGAAATAGAATCTACAAAAAATGGCTCCAAATTTTGGAGTTTACACGATTTAACAGCCATTAGTTTTGTCGGCATTTTTGCTTCCGAGTGGGTTCGACAATTTAAAAACTATAAACACTATACGCATCACAGTAAATGGAGCCTTTTCTTGTAGATTCTATTATTTGGATTGAGATAATGATGATAAACGACCCTACAAGAATGAAGTGACAGCATACGTAAAGTAGTTCAAGTAATATTCTGTGTACCACGAGGGAATTGAAATAAGAATCTACACAAAAATGATCAATGCCATTAACTTTTAACAGCTTCCAAGTTCGAGACCATTTAAACCCTCGTTTAAACCTTATCGAAAAGCATGAGAAATTCCCCGAAACCGGAGCCTCTTTGTGTAGATTCAATCCTCTTCTCTTGTGCGTAGCATGATGTTGAGACGATGAAACTTCTGCAAGATGAATTGACAGTGCAAGACAGATTGAGAAGATGATCAAGGTGAAGTGACAGTGCTGCAAGTGTAAGATTGGAAGTTGGAACAGATTGAGATGATCAAGGAGGCACTGTTTCTCGGAGCGAGCAAGACGAGGCCGAGGGACATTGAGAGTCAGCCGTTTTACTCAACTGTGAGTCGTTGACGTTACTCAGCGAGCGTGACGAGTCGTTCCATCATCACTCTTCTTGCACGACTTTAGATGTGTTTTGTTCGCACCGGCAATTATTTTCACATGCATTTGGGTTCACATATTTTGTTTGATATTTTCACCATAAAATTAATATCTTCTAAAAATTCTATCTTTATAAAATGTATCGGTATTTTATGTTACAATGTTATCCTCCTTATTCTACAAAGCCGTTATGCTCCAAATGTATGCTCAATAACTTTTCAGGCAATAACAATGGTTCCTCTTACATGATTATGAAAAAAAATCGTCCACGAACAGCATAATAGGTAAAGTTTTAAATAAATGTGACAATCTTATTTCTAAAAAAGAGCCTAATATTTCGTTTCTTTCCGATGTCATTCCCTGATGTGCCTGCTGTCCGTATTGACATAATGGCAACAGGTGACACTGGTGACACGGTGCCCTTGTTGGAGGTCGTAGCACCTTGGCAGCGATGTATATGGCATGAATGCTGACACCGAGCTTGTGCGTTGATTGAAGAACAGAATAAGATGTTCAACGCCCGTGTTAAATCTGCTGCGCTTTTTTCCTTCCCCGCGGGACGGGGTAACGGTTAGTTCGGCATCCAAGCGTACGCAGCGCTCGAGTTCGCTTGTCTCTCTCACTCACTCTCTCACTCCTTCTCTCTCGCACCCGCACTCTGCGCGCGCAACGCCAGTCATCTGGATGCTTGCTGCATCCAAGTGGATTCCACTGCCCACGCGGCATCCAAAGTCCCCTCGATCCCCTCCCCCGCCTTCTATCGAGGTGAACTTGACTGCATCCCGTCCGTCGAGCGGCACCAAGACAAAGTTTTCAGGCACGATTCTATTTGCAATGATTTTGCAGGTATACATTGTTAAAAAAATTGTGAAAATAAAATTTTCGTGCATCCACAAATTAGGGCCGGTATTACCAGAGTTAATTAATGTTGGATTAAATTTTGCGGCACAGCCAATGATTGATAATGATTGAAACAGTTGAATTTAATCCAAAAGTTAGAATAACAAATTTGAGAAAACGTTCCCATTGTTGCAATTTTGTTTATTTTATCACGTACCAATGATTGTACCTTGTAGAAATATAAAAGTTATACAATTAAATTGTTAAATCTAGTTTAAATGGTTTAAACTCTAGTTAGCGCATAATCAGCTTTTACTTCTACTTTTACATTCCTCCAAATCCGGCATCATGTTCTTCCTCGAGTGAAAAGATAATAATGTCAGAATAAATAGTTTTCGAATTATATTAAATATCCGGGTGGACCGGGGTTCGAACACAGGACATCTCAGTTACCAGGCGAGGGCTCCAACATCTGAACTACACAGACGGTCACACAGTGAAAGGTGAAACCGTGTTGATATATGCTTACTCTGCTGTAACTTGCATGCTGACGTTGCATATCGTACACAACAATTGCACAAACAATAGGGAATGTGCAAAAGTTTTTTAATGCGGTTAAAATACAATATTTCAAAATAACAACACATGGTAAAACACACTATTTTCAATCTCAAAAGTGTACATTTTCATTCATATATTATGAAATTAAAAATCAGTGTAAATTCTGGCGGGAAAACGCTATCACGGCGAGTGATGTCATATTTTATTGTAACCATGGCAACATCATTGTTGGTTGATATAAATGACATCGCTCGCCGGGATGGCGTTTTCCCGCCAAAATTTACACTAAATTTCAATTTTATATTATTGAATGAAATTTGCATTTTTAGTGTGAAAATAGTGCGATACCAACAAATATGTTGTTATTTTGAATTATAGTTTAAAAAAATACATACATATTCCCTATTGGAAGAATTGCCACGATGCGATGCAAATCCTCCGGTGCAATTCTTCAGATTTCCTGTCCAAGATAAGCCCAGGTAAATTTAATGTAATATAATGAAGACAAAAATCTATTTGTAATGTGGATCAAATTGCATTATTTATATGTAGTAATAAATTAACAAAAGAAGCGAGCGTCTTTAATGGTATACCTAAATTTTTGGCGTTTCTTTTCTTCACTGCAATGTCGAGGAGGCCAATTCTTGAGATTTACGTTTTGAAACCATGTAGTACGTTTTCATTGATTAAAACATAAACATGTTGAAGGCTAAGAAATAGATGACAACTTTTTCAAAACGTGAAAACTCAAGAATTGACCTTCAGGACACCGAGCAATATGTCATACCAGAGGGAACGTGTTTAGATTTTGAGCAAAATCTTTTGAAAAATGAAAATGAACCGTTTATATACGATCTCGTTCAAATTTTGCATGGCCATTGGAATTTAATTGTATTTTATTTTTTTCTGTTTTCGTAGCTATAATCGCCGGTAAATAAATTCAAGTGCTATTGATATTTCATAATTAGATTTTTTGTTAATCATTTCACCAAGATATTTATTCATGCATATTCACCTTGATGCATTTCATAACGAATTGCCATTACAGTTATTTCCAAAGTCTGTACAGCAGCAGCAAGACGCACATTACAACGCGTTACACAGAGCGTTTTCCAAGTAGACCTCTCACTGATAAGCAGTTTCCATCTAATAATTTTGCAGTATTAAAATACATAGGTACATTTTCCTTTTCCTTTTTTCAATTAGCGAACATGTTCTTATTCTTTAGCTTGCATTTTGAACGTTTAAAATGAACCTATACTTCACCTGATCTGTAACATATTTTTCAAAATCAATTGGAGTGTCAAGATAGTAGAAGCTTCGCTTCGTACTCAAGTCATCTTCTCTATGCAGTTTCCATTTTAATCCAGAGGATCTCCGTCTCCACGTATCCAGTCTCCTTGCGACTCTAGGAAACTATTAGGTATTGTCTTGGTTTTCCCTGTGTTGGTACAATTTAATTATAATAAAAACGCTCTGTGTAACGCATTGATAAGCGAGCCGTCTAAATGCGTGCGAATTAACATGAGTGTGCAACTGCTGCTCTGCTCAACTAAGCCTTGAAACTAAAACTTCAAGAGCAGTGAAAAAATATCTGAAAATTCTTGGCATACATTTTTCAAAATATTTCAAGACAAGCATAAACGATCCCGCCGTAAAAAGAACATTTTCAAAAATACCTAAAAATGTTGTTCCCGATGACCATACAAATTTTGAAGTTAATCGGTCAAACGGCTAAAGTTTTAATTTTAATAATCTCACAGAATCCTGTTCATCATAAACTAGACACGAGACAAATCTTAGGACATCGAGTGTGCAAAATTTCATACCGATTGGCGATTGGTTGAACGGTTTGATCTGGGCAGAAAGTGCAATTTACTACTCCAATGAAATAATTTCAAATATTTTAAATGTTTAAAATGTTCTTCATAAGATTACCTTTGTTGAATTGAAGAGTACAACGTTTTGTTACAGATTATAGACTTGCAACTGTATTTTTGTACCTTTTTCACCCGCAAACATTTCACACGCTTTTCCAAACACTATTGAACTCAAAAAGGGTCCATTCTAAAGTTTGAAATTCGTTTTTGTTACAATTCCAAAAATCGTTCTGCTGGACATGATACATTTTCAACTAAGATTATATCGAAATGAGAAAAATTATGTGTCCCCCGAAATAATTGCTCACAGGTCGCTGGCCACTATAACAACAACAATACTATACAATACTGACGCCGTCCATGGCAGCTCAGATGGTTACTCTGATCAGGCTGAAATTTGGCATGTTTTAAATTATATTCACTGCGCAAGCGAGATCGTTTCAATTTCGTCTTTGGGTGTTATTGTTAATGAAACTAGAGGCCAGCCTCAGATTAAATAATCCACAGATAACATTTAATTTTGCACAGGGGAAAACTAACATCCAGGCTAAAGATTTGAATTTTGAGTGAAATCAGATACGAATTGTTTTAGATATTGGAATGCGATAATATTCATGTTTAGATTGCTTACATATTTTCTTGTATTTCCACAACAATACGATGCATAATACGCGTAATTGTAATATGCTCAGAGATACACTACACATTATATAGGTAAGAGCAATAATCCATGGATAATCTATAAAACAAATAGCAAATAAACATGAAAATTAACGCATGAAATGAAAAGAAGCAAGATAATTGTTATTACTCAATCGTCTACAAAAAAATAGTACATTTTTATTAATGAAAACGTTTTCATTACGCAGCATAATTATTATAATAATAATCCATCCCTGGTTCCAATTTAATGGGTCAGGGGGTGGGTATTCCCACCAACACTAGGGCCGCAGGACTCCTGGAAACCGGCTGGCCACGCCTGGCGTTTCCTCCTCTTCTTCCTCCTCTTCTTCTTCTTCCACTTCTAATTGTTCCACAAATTCCTTCCACCATGTTCTGTCCTCCCACTGTCTCTCAGCCTCCAACTCACTCCACCTTCCTCCTCTCTCCAACACATCCTCCTTGATCAGTCCAATCCACCTGTCTCTTGGTCGCCCCACTCTCCGAGTTCCCCCTGTAGCCGCTTCAAACACCCGCCTTGGCACTCTATCGGTTCCCATCCTCTTCATGTGGCCGAACCACCTAAGCCTCTCTCTTCCCAGCTTGAACACCAATCTTTCAACCCCAAGCTCTTTTCTTATCTTCCTACTTTGGATCCTATCCATTCTTGTCACCCCCTTCACACTCCTCAAAAACTTCATCTCAGCTGCCTGTAGCTGATTCATTTCCTTTCCACCTGCTGACCACGTCACTGCCCCATATGTTAGAATTGGCAGGAAATACATCTTGTACATAATGATCTTGCAGACTTGTGGAAACTTCTCATTCCACAGCAACTTCCTCACTGCTTGATAAAATGCCTCTGCTTTCTTTCTTCTTTCTTGTATTTCTCTGTCTACTTTAGCCTTGTTGGTGAGCAGGCTACCCAGATACTTAAACTCTTCCACCTCCTTCAACCATCCCTCTCCAAGCTTGATCCTAGCATGACCGTGTTTAAGCTTCTTTCTTTCCATTGTCATTACTTCACTCTTCTCTTCGCTTATTCTCAAACCCATCTTCTCTGTCTCTTCACTCCACTTATCAATCTTTAACTGCACTTCCTCCCTAGTTTCTCCCCACACCACCACATCATCCGCATAAATCAACGTTTGAGTATCGATCCCCTCATTCGGCTCTGCTTTCTTCAACAACTCGTCCATTACTATGATGAACAGTGTTGGTGACAACACACTCCCTTGCCGAAGCCCTTCACTAATACTAAACCATTCCGATCTCCCCACTCCCGACTGCACACAACTCACACTGTTCTGATACATACATTTGATCCGCTCAACCAAGTCCTTGCCTATTCCTCTCTTCACCAAACACTCCCAAACTATTTCCCTTGGCAACCTGTCATACGCCTTCTCCAAGTCCAAGAAAGCCATATGCATTTCCTGCCCCCTCTCCCACTGCTGCTCCATCATCTGTCGCACTGTGAAAATTGCGTCTATTGTCGATCGCCCTCTCCGAAATCCATACTGTTCTTCTCGCAACCCCTCTTCAACATAATTCTTCAATCTCCGTTCCACTATCTTCTCAAACAACTTCGCACACTGACAGAGTAAGGTCACACCCCGGTAATTATTACATTTCCTTCGATCTCCTTTCTTAAAAAGGGGAACAATAATCCCCTTTTCCCAATCAACTGGAATTCTCTTTTGTTTCCATGCTGCTCGGATCACTCTACAAAGCCATCTTCTACCATCCTCCCCTGCAGCTTTTACCATTTCTATGGTAACCTCATCAATACCAGGCGCACGACCATTCTTCATTTCCCGCATGGCTCTAGTTACTTCTGCATCACAAAGATCTTCCTCCATCTCACTGTCTTCCATTTCACTTCCAATCTGCAGCTCTTCTTCACCCATTGATACATTAAGATCCTTTTTTACATTTAAAAGATTCTCAAAATACTTCCCCCACATCTGGTTTATCTTCATTACATCACTTATCAGATCACCCTTGTCATTCTTCATACTCTTTAGATCGTCTCGAGTTCCCCTTTTTTCCTTGACTAGTCCATAGATCATCTTTTTGTTGCCATTAAAATCTTCCACCAACTTGTCTGCTAACTCCTCCATTGATTTGTCCTTCTCTTCTTCTACAATGCATGCCACATTTCTTCTGCATATTCTGTACTGATGTTTACTTTCTAACGATCTGTCTAATTCGTACTTCTGCCATGCTAGTCTTTTCTCCTTCACAGCAACTTTTACTCTGTTGTTCCACCATCTTGTCTCCTTCTCCTTCCTTCTTCCACCTGCTCTTCCACACAATTGTTCAGCCCCAGCTACTATAGCATTCTTGAACTCCTGCCATTCTTCTTCCACATCCCTCAACTCTCCAACAGGCACTCTGTTCTTGATCTTATTTCTGAATTCGTTCTTCACCGCGGGGTCCTGTAGTTTCCATCCTTTGATTCTCTTATGTGAGACAGTCACTACTGGTTTCTGCACATCGATCCTGAGCGTGCACTCGAGCAGTCGATGGTCACTGTCGAGTGAAACGGCTGGGCATACCTTGATGTCTATGATGCTCTGCCTCAAGCTGTCCCCCACACAGATGTAATCTATCACGGACTCCGATCTGTCCTCACCGTAGCCGTATCTTGTTATACAATGGCTTCTTCTCTTCTGAAACCAGCTGTTGCCTATTTTCAGTTGATTTCTTCTACACATATCCAGCAGCCTCTCCCCATCTCTGTTTCTCTCGTCTACCCCATACTTCCCCAGCACCTCCTCATAGCCCTTTCTGTCACTCCCTACCTTCGCATTAAAGTCTCCCATCACAATTAATTCATACTTTGATCTCTCCAATACCTTTTCTATTTCCTCACTAAAACTCTCTTTCTCTTCCACTGCTCGACCTGCCTGTGGTGCGTACACCTGCACAACCTCCACTGTCATCTTGTCACTTGCCTTCAATATCAGTGACATCAACCTGTCGCTGTGACACTTCACATCCACCACAAAGTCACTAACCTTCGGACTCACTACTACCGCCACTCCATTCCTTCCCTCCAAGCCACCAGACCACCACAGCTTAAAGCCATTTCTCAAGTCCTTCGAACCACTTCCTTTCCACTTTGCTTCACTTAGCCCTAGAAACAATAACTTCCTTTCAACCATCACATCTATCATTTCTTCTACCTTTCCATTCAATGAAACAATGTTCAGCGTACCAAATGTAAATTCAATTCTACTTCCTATTTGTCTTTCTTTCCTGGTTCTTCTCTTTGCTCTGTTAGATCCTGCTTCCGGGGCTGTTTCCTGAACTACGTCACTCGTCTCCACACTGTGCGGCTCCAAAAACCCTGATGACTCCTCTCACTTGTTCTCTCTTCTATTACATTTCGTAATCCTTCACCAATTGATCGATGCCAGTCCCATTTCCCCAACAACCCCCTTTGCATTCCCCTCAAGCTAATGTTCCACACACCTTGTTCCTTACACACGGCTCTGACACAATTATTCAACTCTCTGGGACCACTCCCTTTCCCCGTCAGCATGCTAGCCATGTAAACTTTGCATGACACTCCAAATCTGCTCTTCACTGCCTTCAGTAACTCCCTCACATCATCCATAATGTCATTCCTACTCCTTCCCTCAAGCAAGTCCCGAGTGCCAACAAACAACGTAACCGTCACTGGTTCTTCTCTAATGCAGTAGTTTTCCATCTCACTAGACAGCTTCTGGATGCGAATTCCAGGCAGCTGATGCGCCCGAAAACCTGCCTGATCAGCGCAGAACCCAACCCCCATACTGCCACTGATGTCCCCTAACAAGAGGTGGCACTCAGTCCCGCCGTTGCTCCGGCCACCCGACTCTCTGCCGTCATTGCTGGGCCCACTCGGGTTGCTGCTGCCCTGGTCACTCAGTGCAATGTTCGGTTCACTCAGGTCGCTGCTGCCCACGTCACTCGGTGCGATGTTCGGCCCACTCAGGTCGCTGCTGCCCTGGTCACTCGGTGCGATGTTCGGTTCACTCAGGTCGCTGCTGCCCACGTCACTCGGTGCGATGTTTGGCCCACTCAGGTCGCTGCTGCCCTGGTCACTCGGTGCGATGTTCGGTTCACTCAGGTCGGTGCTGCCCTGGTCACTCGGTGCGATGTTCGGTTCACTCAGGTCGGTGCTGCCCTGGTCACTCGGTGCGATGTTCGGTTCACTCAGGTCGGTGCTGCCCTGGTCACTCGGTGCGATGTTCGGTTCACTCAGGTCGGTGCTGCCCTGGTCACTCGGTGCGATGTTCGGCCCACTCAGGTCACTGCTGCCCACGTCACTCGGAGCGATGTTCGGCCCACTCAGGTCACTGCTGCCCACGTCACTCGGTGCGATGTTCGGCCCACTCAGGTCGCTGCTGCCCACGTCACTCGGTGCGATGTTCGGCCCACTCCGGTCGCTGCTGCCCTGGTCTGACTGACTTGACCGAACTTCTTCTAGTTGTTTCTCCATCTCTTGCAGCCTACCTTCCATCCACATGAACGTTGCTACTATTCCCTTGACGACTTCTGACTTCAATACTCGATGCCTATTTTGTTTCATCTTCTTCTTCATTCCACCCTGTTCTTCATACTTTATTTGTTCAAGTATCCACTTAACAAGTTTCTCTGTTTTTCCCACAGTCTTGTGCCTCCTCTGTTTAACAAACACTTTATCTCCTCCAATGTTTTCATCAACCCTAACCTTACTTTTACACCCCTCACAGGTCCATGTACTTTCACTGCCTGCTTTATAGTTCTTGCTGGCCAGCCCAGCACATGAAAAATGGTTCCATTTACCACACATCATACACTTTATACCACTTTTCTTTACAATCTTCGTGCAGTGTGGGCATACTGCAGAATCCACTTTATTTTTAACTTGTCTCTGAGAATGAAGCACTACACCGTCCGCCATCTTGAAACCATTATTTTTATATACCATTATATACCATTATTTTCATTATTTTTTTAAAATTGTGAGTGTTTGTTAATTATTTCTTAGGCAATCTGTATTGAATAATTGTATTATATTTGAAAACTACATCGATTGTAGCATGGATTGTAATTTGTAGTGTCTAATCCGTCGGAGCCTAAACGCACTTTTGGTCTTATCGCTTCTTGCATAGCATCTTGGTTTGTCTCGTCTATCACATCTATTTTTGTCTAGTCGCCTTGTAATCTCTCCTGCTTGACGCGGGGTGGGGTGGGGGGATCTCGGGAGCGACTCGAACGTCCGTCTCCTGCTGAAGCTGGCGAGAAATGAGAGTGAAGGGGGCGGGACAGAGTGAGTGCGCAGTGGTTCTTGCGCATGTGACACTAGCGACATTCGGAGTATAGGTGGTTGGATGCCGAACTAATCCAGCTTCTCGGCAAGGGGATTGCGGGCGGGTAGCGGGGGCGAGGAAGGAAGTGCAGGAATGCTGCCATAAGCGTTGTACATCTGGTAGCATTCATTCTCTCTGGGATGATTCCAGACATACCTAACCAGGGGGGGGGGGGGGCATAGCCACCCTTGGAACTATCAGTGCCCCCCCCCCCCCCCCTTGGGAGTTTTAAAATGTGGAAATGATAAAAAAATTCCGTTGAAAAGTATTTTAATGCGTACATACTTGTCTCATCTATCGAGATTTTAGAGAAAAAAAATCCAATCCAGAAATTCTAAATTTCCCCGGGGCTATGCACCCCTTTGCCCTCATTGTTTTCATGCACATTTTGTCAGTGTGGAAATGTTGCATATTTTTATATTTTCATAGAGTCATGCATGCTAAGTAATTACCGTTTTTCATAAGTTGTTGTGCCCAACCTAAAATTTGGTTTGCCCCCTCTTGTGAAAAATGTCTGAAACCATCACTGCCTTCTCTTTCGGCCCTCTGCTCTGCTGACTAGGTTCATTCCTTCCTTGCAGGCGTCCAACAAGCTGACATTTTGCCATATGCCAGTTATGGTACGGATTTACACACTGACCTTATTTTTAGAATAAGGTGTAGGGGTCACCACCTCCCCCCCTTAAAATTCCCAAAAACCGAAAAATTAAGGAAAATACTCGAAAACAATGTGGATTAATGTTTTCTTTGACTTTTTCGGAGGAAAGTGAATGCATTTGCCCTTACAACTGACATTTTTGGTAATTTTGAAAGATCGTATTGTATGATTCTAAAGAAACTAAAAAATATTGCTCAAATACGAAGAAAACCTAATTTTCATTTTTTTTTGTTCCAAAACGCACCCAAATGCTCGGAATTGAGTTTAAATTTACGAAATTTTTCCTGGGGCTGGGCGCTCCGGATCCGCATGTGCTGCGGCCGTTGTGCCTTCCCCGCTGACCCCCCATTGAGCTATGACAACTTGCCCCCCCCCCCCCCCCACACATGGCAGAAATCCTGCGGACGCTCATGCAAATAAGGAGGTTTCCAAAATAATAATTTCCTGTTCGGTTACCTAACGATTTAGAGCAAGATCGATCAATTGGTTTCAACTCATCTGTTGGTTTAAAAAGTAAAATGAAACCGATTCCCATGCTGTTGAGACTGTTATAATTTTGAGCCAAATCGGAAGAAAATATTATAATATACGATAGATTGGCAGTTATCTAATTCTCAAATATTTGTACAAATTGTTCATGAAGAAATTGCCCTTGATCTAGCTTCCTTCCACGGTCTAAAGATAGCAACACTTATCATTGCTATAGTTATTTGCATGCACCTTGATCTCTTATGTACCACGACAAGAGAGAGAAATAGAATCCACACAAAAGGCTCGATACAGATATTTATACGCAGCTTTACAGATTGTTATTTCATGTCCACTAACAAGCGCGTAGGAGGGGGGGAGGGGGGGATGGGGCGACCCCCCCCCCTCTGATTCAATTCCCCTCCCTATGTTCTTATACATTTATGTGTCAAGAAAAAAATTTGCTTAAAAAGTGTTAAAATCGCGTAGAAATCCTACCAAATTGATGTCTGAAATTCGAAAATTTTCCGGGGCTGTGCGCCCCACCCGCGTTTTGCTGGGGGGCCCTCCCCCTAGACCCCCCCATTGTCTTCGTAGACACTAGTATCTCCAGCTTATTTTACAAGCATTTTACAGCAAGTTATTTTACAATATTATTCCTCCCACCTTGCAAATTTAGTTCCTACGCGCCTGTCCACTAAGAAACAAAGATCAACCATTCAATATTACCGACTTCAAAGGGAATTTAAAAAACCTAATGACGGAATGATTAAATTTCCACGTAAACCTGTAAAAAAAATCTAGGAAATGGAGCACATTTATGTCGATTCCTTCTATCTTCCGCGGTCAGCTACGCACTATTTGCATGCATGATAAATGCTCGCTCATCAACGCGTTTCGCAAGCGTCGCGCAACTAGAATCCAGGTGTGTTATTAACTTATTAAAATGTCATCGTCATATTCTCTTTCCGCATGGAAGATGACCTCGAAGATTAATATTTCACTAAGCGATCATCAGGTAATCAGTCTAATTCGTTATCGATTAATCCATTTCAACTTGAGAGCCGCATGTGTGTGCTACGAAACGTGCTGTCAAGTTGGCTTTTACTGGAGTTTATAGTTTGACGTTATGTCATAAAATATTTGCAGCTTGGTTCGTCAATCGTTATTTTCTATTCTTTCCTGGATCTGGTTAAAACATAATATAGCCATTCTCAAATCGAGTCGTTTTCTTATATTTGTTCCTTATTCAAAGGTACACCTACCTATATGTTTAGTAGGCTAATTTTAATGAAATTATAAAGACGATGCAGAAATAGAATCTACCTACTATGTAAATAAGGTAAAAGATAAGATCTATTAATCATTTTGTGGGTCTAGTGTAGTGATTACTCCTCAAGTATGCTCAAAGTCAAGTATTATGAATTCTTTCGGGTAATTTACTAAATAATCAAGTTTCTTTACCTACGTCAAGATTCATAATTGCATAGTACGTGCATTCTTCACTAATATTATCATAGCAACTGCAAGGCTGTACACGGGAGTTGTTCATTATATCTATGGTTGTACATTCTAAGCGTGCTTAGAGTAATTATATATTTTTCCGCTAATCTCACCACACGTTTCCGTTTATGATCAACTGTCAATGTCATACATTACGCCTCGTGACATGAACTGATAAATTAATCATATTTATCTTTCAAAACTACCGCCATTCTATAATTTACACGTACGATCTTACCAAACAGCTTCAACGGAAATACGTCCACTTGCAGAAAATTATTTTAATTTATAACAGTTTTTCCTAGATTTATTGTAATATAATCAATTATTCTGCATTAATTTGTCACAAATGCATAATAATTATTGAAAAAATGATACGAAAATAAACTTAATTTATATTTAAAATTGTCAAATTATTGACGTTTTACTGGGTATTGTGGAATATCTTTAACGCTGAAACTCTTTGAAAGTAGCAAGTGGATTCTTCGCCGTGAATGTCTGCGAGTGTCATTTCGAGTATTTCTAACATGTAAATACAGTTTCAAGTTGTTTAGGGGTAGTAATTGTTCGGTTGAAGATGAAAAATAGTAAAAATAGAAAGTATGAAAAAGTACCTATTTTACAAGCCGACAAAGAACTGAATGGGGACAGCTTAGAGAGTCCAGATATTTGTGAGGTAAGTTTTGCCAGGGCTGTCACAGTTGTCCGGCAGTATTGATTATTTACATTATTTCACATTATTGACGTGAAATCCATACGGAATGTTCTGGGAATGCATATAATCCACATTATAAGCAATATTCAGCCCAGTGACACCAGATTAAATTATGATAGACCTACTTTAGACTCGAGTTTGAGGCTATGTTGACGGGTCCAAAATCAATACCACTGACCTACCTACTTTCTTATGTCTGCACATTGGAGAGTCATGCTTGTGTTGGTACAGTCTGTTCAAACATTTTCATTCAAATTATGTTTGCGATTCATCTAATATGTTCTAATCTTGTTAGATGCTGCTAACTTTGAATTTGCTTACAAACTGCTTATGCTGTAATTAGATTTACATTAGTAGGAAGGCTAGGTATACTACCTAGGTACCTACCTATCGTACCTACCTACCTACCTCTTCTTGAGATTCACTTAAAAATCAATTAGGATAATGGTAGGTACCTATGTAGTATTTTTTTACGTAACTTATTACTACAAATATCGCTCATAAACCTAGTTGGTGTATGTATGTCTATCCACCTTAGGTTCCTAGTATTTGTCGTAGGGTTCCCAACTACGTGGGTTCTCAGGGGCTCAAATCACCCCTAAAAAGATTTGTTGAAATATAGAAAATGTTAAACCTACCTACCTACCCACTGAAATAATAGATAGTAAGTAATATCAATTTCACACTTCAATGCACTGTGCACGTGTAGGGTAGTTAAATCCAAAATAGGTGTAGGTAGAGTCAGCGTCAAAAGAAGCCGGTCAAATTCCCGTGTAGGTATATGGGAAACCGGTATAGGAACTATTGGAAATGGGTGTACCTACCTACCTTTCCCAAATTTCAATCGATGCTTAAAATTCTTTTTATCCTATTCTTAATCATTACAATCCTTTTATTTAAATAATTTGTAATGGGTTGATAAGGTATGAGCTCCCAAAACCCATACTACCTAGTACCTCTAACGCAGGCATATTTTTCCAATTACCGAAAAAAATCTAATGTTATGAAGTAGTACCTAAGTACTCACCAATAATTGAGCGAGCGTAGCGAGCGTCACCATGGTACTCTTATGGCACTTTCTCTGTGTGTTTCTAATTTCTTTTTTTTTTAACTGCCCAGGTCAAACTGCTCAACCAATCGATATGAATTTTTGCACGCATACTAGAACGTAATCTAAGCAGTCTCTGGGATCGCTTTTGAACGGGATCCTGTGATTGGTTCAAATGTTAAAAATATTATCTTTCGATTGGTTGGTCCGATCAATTTGAAATTTTGCCAAGTCATTGTAACCAACATTGTCCCCAATCTTACAAAGTTTCAGCCAATTCCTCCCATTGGCTCCCATTCCTCCCAAATTTAAACCCATCTTTCCTGTGATTTTTGAAATTTAAACTAGAACCGATTAACCGATCAACTTAAAACTTCGCATGGTCAATGGGACCAACATTTTCTAGCCTTTTCCTAGTTTTCCTAGTAAATAAATAGGTAGGAACCTACCTGAATAAACCTGTAGGTAGACACCTACGGCTACATGACTGTACGATTCTTAGCAGCAAATAGTACCTATTATCTGCTTCTCTGGGAAAACATTATTTGTCAATATGAGACTGCCAAATGTTGGGCATCTGCGTTGGGGATTATTAATTTATCGCTCGATGGCTGTTTTCGAAGGTGAGCGATCGAGACATGTGGCTCACAACAACTGAATCGAGCGCGCTGGGAGCGGAGGAAGTAGCCTCGCGCCTGCGCGTCGACCTGCGCACCGGGCTGCGCTGGAGGGAGGCGGAACTGCGCAGGCAACTCACGGGCTACAACGAACTCACGGTCAAAGAGGAGGAACCCACTTGGAAGAAATACATTGAACAGGTAAGAGAGATGGTTGCAATGACGTTGTTTTACTCCATTCAAAGACGTAATTCAAGAAGTACGATTAATTTCTAAAACCGACTCGATTAAATGTTGATATTGTGTTTAATATTCAGATTGTATTGATTTAGATCATAAAAATATTTTAGATTAAGTCAGCTGATCAGATCTAGAACAGGTAGGTAAGTACCTGTACTGTATAAAGCTGGCTGGCTGTAGGTAGGTACCCTATAAAAAGTACCTAATGTAAAACTGCTCTTTACATAACTATAGGTCTAATGTTTTATAATTTTTATCGTGCCAAGCTTTTCAAAAGTGTTATTTTCTGAGTAGTAGAGTGTACTTAGCCAGTGTACTAGGGTAGACTAGAGAGCCTAGATGGGTAAGAGAGTGGCCAATGGAATTTTCGCCGCCATTTTTTTTCCAAGACAGTGATGGTTGAATGCAAACCCTGTATGTTACTGCCATAAATATCTCATTCATTCGTGAATTAATAATGTTCATTTTGTACAAATTGAAAGTACACATTGATGTGATGTTGTTGACAACATTAGAACAATAATTAATTGAGTCTATGATTGCTAATTAGCTCAAATAGCTAATTAATATGCGTATTAAGAAGAAAGGAATTTAATGCATTTATGACATTAAATAGAAATACAATTGAATTAAAAAATTATTATTGATTTTCAACCATCAGCGAATCACCCCCGCATCACCCAAATCAACATATCAACAGCTAATCACCCCCGCATCACCCAAATCATCGTATCATCAGCTAATCACCCTCGCATCACCCAAATCAACATATCAACAGCTAATCACCCTCGCATCACCCAAATCATCATGTCATCAGCTAATCACCCTCGCATCACCCAAATCATCATATCATCAGCTAATCACCCTCGCATCACCCAAATCATCATATCATCAGCTAATCACCCCCGCATCACCCAAATCAACATATCATTAGCTAATCACCCCCGCATCACCCAAACCATCATATCATCAGCTAATCACCCTCGCATCACCCTAATCATCATATCATCAGCTAATCACCATCACATACCCATATCATCATATCATCAGCTAATCACCCTCGCATCACCCAAATCATCATATCATCAGCTAATCACCCCCGCATCACCCAAATCAACATATTATCAGCTAATCACCCTCGCATCACCCAAATCATCATTCATCAGCTTATCACCCTCGCATCACCCAAATCATCATATCATAAGCTAATCACCCTCGCATCACCCAAATCATCATGTCATCAGCTAATCACCCTCGCATCACCCAAATCATCATATCATAATCACCTTCGTATCACCCAAATCATAATATCATTAGCTAATCACCCCTGCATCACCCTAATCATATCACCATCATGCAAAACACCTCACATCATCAATTAATCACCCTCGCATCACCCAAATCATCCATTCATCAGCTAATCACCACCGCATCACCCAAATCATCATATTATCAGCTAATCACCCTCGCATCACCCATATCATCAGCTAATCACCCTCGCATCACCCAAATCAACATATCATTAGCTAATCACCCCCGCATCACCCAAACCATCATATCATCAGCTAATCACCCTCGCATCACCCAAATCATCATATCATCAGCTAATCACCCCCGCATCACCCAAATCAACATATAATCAGCTAATCACCCCCGCATCACCCAAATCATCATATTATCAGCTAATCACCCTCGCATCACCCAAATCATCATATTATCAGCTAATCACCCTCGCATCACCCTAATCATCATATCATCAGCTAATCACCATCACATACCTATATCATCATATCATCAGCTAATCACCCTCGCATCACCCAAATCATCATATCATCAGCTAATCACCCCCGCATCACCCAAATCAACATATTATCAGCTAATCACCCTCGCATCACCCAAATCATCATTCATCAGCTAATCACCCTCGCATCACCCAAATCATCATATCATAAGCTTATCACCCTCGCATCACCCAAATCATCATGTCATCAGCTAATCACCCTCGCATCACCCAAATCATCATATCATAATCACCTTCGTATCACCCAAATCATAATATCATTAGCTAATCACCCCTGCATCACCCTAATCATATCACCATCATGCAAAACACCTCACATCATCAATTAATCACCCTCGCATCACCCAAATCATCCATTCATCAGCTAATCACCACCGCATCACCCAAATCATCATATCATTAGCTAATCACCTTCCCAAAGTTATGCACAAATCATATTTGGCGTATATTGTATCCACTTGGGTCTAAACTGTAAGGTTATGTTTGACGTAATAACAGTTTTTTCTTGTTTTTAAATCCAAATAAGACCAAACAAAATATAATTAATACACAATTTGATGTTAATAGTATAAACATGCATTAATATACCGAAAACAATGCACAGGGACACAAGAATGATACATGAACAGTGAAAACACAAGCAATTCCCTATACCTGCCATGCATAACTGGATCAGCTGTTGAAAACTAATGGCCGCCGCGGCTGAAAAAATTATCACCCCATTGGCCACTCTCTTTCCCATCTAGGCTCTCTAGGGTAGACCTACCTACCTAGTGCTTTTTTTAAAATTATTATTTTGTAGATGTACAAGAAAATATTCATTAGGTAGTATTATTACTCATTTTTGTCTCTTTTGGTTTTTGCGGGCCTCCTAAGACGTTCAGCGCTTCGACGTTGGCCAATCAGGTGACTCAGCGTCGAGCACCCGAGCGCTGGCATTCAAGCCCAAAAGATAAACCTGGTTATTTATCTTTCAGCGCTGAACGTCAAATGTCGAGCGCGTCTGTACACGTACCTTAACATTGTCCACCCACTCTTGGCCTCCAACTCATCTTTGTCCTTGAAAACTTTTTTTTAATTATTGACCATGAAGAATCTTATGACCAGGGTACTTATTCTATCCTCATAAAAAAAACACTAGGTAGGTACCTATGTGTTATTATACCAGCCAAGTCTTTCCAACTTAAAACCAAAAAAAAAGAAATAAAAGAAATTTAAAAATTCTGAAGAGTAGTGATATCAAGAAAGGACCAAGTGCTAACTTTGTTTTTAAGATCAATAAAGTTTTGTCATTTTTTGACACTTGGTATGTACCTACCTTAAGTGCTGTATTTTTAGATTATTTTATTTACAAGTTTGATTATAGTTTCCAACTTGGCTGGTATTTTTACTAGGGATGGCACTTTTACCGTGTCTGAAAAAATCGGTAAATTTACCTGTCGGCGATAAATTTTGAAAAATGATGGCAGATACCAATTCATGACTATACCAAATACAAAAATGACCCTACTTTATTATTTGACCCATTTACAAAGATTACCGCAGTCAGGACAATAACAATACCTACATCTATAATCAATGTTAATAATGACAATAATCCATTGATAAGGGATGATATAGCCGAATAGCATTGATTCGACCAATCTAGTGTAGGCTATGCCATGCTGCCTGTGTTATTCTCCCATAAGAGGAATTGTCGACCACCTATTTGATCAAGTTACAATCTGTGTCTGCTAAACAAGCAAACCTGAAGAGAGATCCGACATTGGAAGTAATCCTATATGGATGGAGTTATCATTCTGAATGATTGAGGACAACCAAAAATCAACGTAAAATATGCCTAACTGCTAATGTTGTCACACTGATGTTTACTTATAGTTTTTACTTAAAATTTGATATCTCCATTCATACATTGGAGAGGATCAAAAAAAGAACATTTACAATTTTTTTTTACCGGTAAATTAATCGGTAAATTTACCAGTAAATTTACCGGTTAATTTTACCGGGTGCCATCCCTAATTTTTACACAGTGTTTTTTATGCGGATTTCGTTTCTGTTCTTAGTTTATTCATACAGCTTGAAATACTCTTCGGAGCAACAATGACTAATTAATTCCTTTAAACAAGGTACGCCGTTTTCTGTTCGTTTGCTAAGGAATGTTGCATCTGGTACTAAATATGCTTTTTAAATGATATTCCACGAAGGTTTAATTTCAAATCCAATCGTATTAGACCGGGTTCTGTACCAGACAAGTGTTGACGCCTCTTTGTATTTGCAGTTCAAGAACCCGCTGATCCTTCTGCTCCTGGCGTCGGCGTTCGTCAGCGTGTGCATGCAGCAGTTCGATGACGCCGTCAGCATCACCGTTGCGATCATCATCGTGGTCACCGTCGCCTTCATCCAGGAGTACCGCTCCGAGCAGTCGCTGCAGGAGCTGACCAAGCTGGTGCCGCCCACGTGCCACACGTGAGTCAGCTTTCACGTGTCTTTTCACACCCGGACAGTGATGGCGTTGTTCAATGATGTTATCATTTTCTTTTGTAGTCTAAGTTTTAACATTAAAATTCTAAATTATGTAGTAGGTACACTCCCCCAAATAATAAACGGTACTCGAAAGAAAATGAATTGACTGATTAAGGTTTGATGGCATCATCCCATGAAGTCAGTGCTAACGCATTATCTACCTAACTCTTTTAGGTGAGCTCTGATTTCATTGATAATAACAAGGATTGATTGTCAAGGAACCTTACCAGCAGCCAATACGTTTTGTACCAAGTACCGTTTACTATTTGGGGGAGTGAACCTCTAGGTACCTAGTTAAATTTTGTTGGATACAATTGGTATTGCAGGCCTTACCTTTATGACTATCAACATTATTAACTTCTTGCACTTGACCAATCAAAATCAAAGATTTATTAATTCTAAACTAACCGTTAATTTTTTATCTGACTAAAAGACACACATTTTTTAAATCATACCAAGTAGTTGACTCGTGAAATAATGTTTAGATTGGGTTTAGTTAATTCTTTGTGATTTCTCAAACCATTAGGAGCCAAGCATTTTATGAACCAACACTTAGGGTCGGTTTTTGTACCTCTTGCTTAAGTTAGCTACCGGTTATAATTCTTGATAGCGTTAGCAAACATCTTTTAACTTCTTGATAGTTTAGCTAGAGAATGAAATCAATGTATAATTAACTTTACTTGCTAACTTTATCCGTTAGCTAGCTATCAAGAACTTCAGCAAGAGGTACAAAAACCGGCCCTCTAAGCTTTTGATCCATCATGTTTCCATAATATAACCTCATTACAAGTCAAATGCCTGTGTTTCAGATTCAATTTAAATTGTTTATCAATGCTTTGGAACTAGGTACCTACAAAAGACAACGATAGGTTAATCGGAATGATGTTAGTTCAAGTAATTTGTGTTCATCTATAACGAAGCATGTTGTAGTTAAACCTGCAGCCTCACCGTGAACTTGTGAATGTCTCAGAGTGCGCGACGGCCAGCTGGAGACGTTCCTCGCGCGCAACCTGGTGCCCGGCGACGTGGTGTACCTGAACGTGGGCGACCGCGTGCCGGCCGACATCCGGCTGTTCGAGGCCATCGACCTGGCCATCGACGAGAGCAGCTTCACCGGCGAGACGGAGCCGGCCATGAAGAAGACACAGCCCGTGCTCAAGACCAACGGACACTCGGGGAAGAAGAACATCGCCTTCATGGGCACGCTCGTGCGCTGCGGCAACGGCAAGGTGGGTCACTAGACATGTGCATTTGCCAGATACAAGTTGAGAGGTCAGCTGTTAAAACCCCTTTTCGATTTGGATGAGGAAATCGGTACTATTTTGGAATGGTGTTTTGGCTCTTAAATAATTGATGGATTCAATTGATTGCTCTGAATTCTGGGGGTCTGAAAACTAGAATTTAAGAGAGAACTTTAAACTAGTACAGAACCTAATTAGTGTGTTTAATTTTTCTTATACCTACAAATTATAAATACAAATGTATTTTTATTGAACAAACCTTTAATTTAAAAATGAGTTATATTTTAATTCATTTCGTACAATTTTGTCTTCTGCATCTTGATTGATATAATTTATGAAGCCATATTAAGCAACATTAAATCTCTGCTCCACAGTTGCAAGGCAAATGTTGGGAAGGTTCCCTACTAAAAGCCCATGACCACCTCCTTCCCACCATCCATCCTTACATTCTTCATTCTCTCTATCTATCATCATCATATTCATTCATCTGTCACCATTACCCTAGTTTTAGAAGAGTGAATTGCAGACAACACAAATGTAAAATCAACGACGTCGACTGAAGTACGCGTGTGTGTTTGCAGGGCATCGTCGTGAGCACGGGAGAGAAGTCCGAGTTCGGCGAGGTGTTCAAGATGATGCAGGCGGAGGAGGCGCCCAAGACACCGCTGCAGAAGAGCATGGACATCCTCGGCACGCAGCTGTCGCTCTACTCCTTCTGCATCATCGGACTCATCATGGTCATCGGCTGGCTGCAGGGCCGACCGATACTCGACATGTTCACCATCGGAGTCAGGTGAGATTCATGCGGCTCGGTTCACAAGCGCATGCGCTCATTCTCCATTCTTGTCAAGAGCTTCCATAGTATTGCCGGAAAAACGGCCGGAAAAACTGTCGACATTATCTTTTATTTTTGTGGTGTTGAACCACTAAAACCACCACCACCACCATCACTGCTGCTCTGCAACTAGATTGGGAAGGAGCCTGTCGTGGCCTATTATTAGGAAACCTTCCCAGCAAATGACCTTTCAATTGAGGGAAACCATAAAAACCTCAGGATTCAGAAAGGAATGCGAACCTGGAATCTCCAGAGTTCAAATTCAGTGTTACTCACTGAGCCAACTTGCTCTATCGGTCATATTTCAAAAATAATTAGTTTCACTTTGAACTTTTTTCTAACTTCTAATGAGAACTACAGCAGGATTGGTTCTTTCTTTTTCTACGAGCTGTGCATTTTGAATGGGAGCATTTCAGACTACTGCCAGAGATTTATTTAGGTAATTTTGTGTTTAAAGATTGGAGGAAAATGGAGGCTGCCAAATATCAATTACGTTTCCTGAAAATTAATTTACATAATGTTGCTCTAGAAGTATGATTCACGATGTGGTAATGTGTCTTATCAACAACGCGTGATGTTTCAGCTTGGCCGTGGCCGCCATCCCCGAGGGCCTGCCGATCGTCGTGACCGTCACGCTCGCTCTCGGAGTGATGCGCATGGCCAAGCGCAACGCCATCGTCAAGAAGCTGCCCACCGTGGAGACGCTCGGCTGCGTCAACGTCATCTGCTCGGACAAGACCGGGACCATCACCAAGAACGAGATGACCGTCACAGTCATTGTCACCTCCGACGGATATCTAGCCGAGGTGTGTTGAGAAGGGTTTATAAGAAGGAGGAATTGAATAAAACATGGACTATTTTTTTATCCCTACTTTGTAAACTAAGTCAATGTGTTTAATTAATGATAGAAATTTTAGTGAATCTGATACTCGGACTCGCAAGAGTTGTATGGCAACCCAACCTGCTGATTAAGAATGCGCCCCTGTAGCTTAATGGCTAAAGCATAGGGCCGGTATCCCGAAGGATCTGCGTTCGATTCCCAGTTGGAGTGTTCGTTTTTATTTCGCTGGTTCCGTCTTATGTCAATGTCGTTTGGTAGGTACTGTTTAATCATGATGTAAATTAACCCAGTTTGATTAAACTTTTTACCTTAAAAACGTAAGAGATAGTAATAGCAAAGATAATTTTTGGTAATAGGTACTCATAATCTACTATTCCACTAATCACCAGTTGGATTTTACCTTATATTGTAATGACAATAATCTTTTACTATATTATCTTCTAGAAATAATTGTATGTATCACATCAATTTCGTGCAATGCCTTACTCTAATGCTGCTATCATACTTGATACTTTCCCAAAACTTTGAAAAGCTGCTTCTCCCCATCTAAAAACAAAAACAAACTAAGAAAATCATAAATTTTTTGGTAAAGGTAGGTAGGGATATCTATCTACTAACTAGCATGCTGATCAATAAATTTGATAGGTATTAAAATGCAACAGGTTTATATTTGAAGATGAAAAATTTTAGTGTTCTAGAGATCTTAATTCTTTGGTAGGTACAGTACCTATTGATGACCACAATGTACTGTGAAATGAAAATGTCTATAACACCATGTCGCGCGTTGCCTAGGTGTCTGGCGCAGGCTACAACGCGCAGGGCGAGCTGCACCTGCACAAGTGCGACAGCCTGGAGTCCGCGCGCGCCTCCATCTCCGCGCTGCTCGAGGTGGGCGTGGTGTGCAACAACGCTGTCATCAACGGGGAGACGCTGCTGGGCCAGCCCACCGAGGGGGCGCTCCTCGCGGCGGCCATGAAGCACGGCATGTACGGAGCCGCAGAGAAGTACGTCCGGCTGCAGGAGTATCCGTTCAGCTCCGAGCAGAAGATGATGGCGGTCAAGTGCGTCGCCAAGTACGGAGATGTGAGTGGACACTTTCGCTATTATTATTATTTTTTTATTATTATTCTCTGGACCGTAAAAGAAGGAGCTCATCTTCTTGGGACTTAAGGGTTTTGACAGCATTTCAGTTGTCAAAAGTCCTCCTTGAACCAATAAAGTTCAACCATTCAGATTTAGGTGAAGTTATCAGATTTCGCAAATTATTCGGATTAATCTGTCTAGAATTTTAAGAGTTAATTTACATTTTACGCTTGTTGTAATATTTATCAAATTGACGTTTATGATGTCAAAAGTCCTCCTAGAACCATCATAAAGCCTAACCAGCAGATTTATTGGACTTCAAAGCATTCTTTCAGACTACCTACTTCAAAAGAAAGTATACATTCTTACCCAAGAAATTGAGCTTTTTGTGTAGATTCCTCTTATGTCATTTAGTTGTATAGCTGGTTATATCCATTTGTCTGTCAACTTGAAGTTGAAGAAAAGAACTTCAGTCTGTATCTGTAAGTATGATCTTAGCCCCAGTTGATTTCATTCCGTTTGTTTCCTGTCTGTCAGAGCAAGGAGGAGATCTACTTCGTGAAGGGAGCGCTGGAGAAGATCTTGCAACAGTGCACCAAGTACTCGTTCAACGGAGCCACTCACCCGCTCAACGCGAAGAAGGAGCAGGACTATCTGGCCGAGGCATACGAGATCGGCAGGAAGGGGCTCCGAGGTGAGAACATTCCTCCTCGATCAGTGGCGCTATGACGTCGTAACAATTACATTTGGAAAGTGTTTAGTAATCGTTAGGGTTGGGACTTGACATCGATTTTTCGATTTGACATCGATGTCGAATGATATTTTGAGTTTCGATTCGACATCGATTTGAATTGTTTAATCAAATAATCGTTTGACATCGTTTAAAAAATTCCGAGAATCAGCGCGCAGTATTGTAGAGCTGGCAACAGTGCAACGCGCCTCTCAAGATCAGCTGAGTGGCCTGCTTCCGCCCTTCCTGCATACCGCGTGTGCAGTTGAGGGTGGGTTGGTCAGTTGTCTCTTGCCATTCAGCGCATGTTGTTTTTATTCTCTCGTGAAAGAATGTTTCCACGCAAAAAAATAATAATCCCGCCGTGGAGACGAAGTGAATTGTGGAAAGTTTTCGAGTTTGAAGTGAACATTACGGGCAACATTGCTAAAGGATGTTGAATGCAGACAATGTTACCTTTGCTTCACGGGATATATTCCGGCAACAAGTCTAATAAAACCATGAATTTGCAACTGGATTTGCAACGAAATTTTTTCATTAATTGTTCCCTCTTACATAAATAAATGATTGTACGTTATTTGAAATGAAAAAGTTATTTATTTCAATCATTTCCTCGTCATTTGTTGCCGCGAGGGGGGTGTGAGAGGGACATCTCTAGCGCTGGAACATGGCCTTGGGCAGACGCAATTGCAGTGTTGCCACATTTCGCCGTAATTATTTCGATGTGGCCCATTATTACGATGTCAAAATTATTTCGATGTCGAAATTATTTCGATTTGATGTCGAAATCTTCAGTTTGACATCGATTTAGCAAATCAAATCGAATCCCAACCCTAGTAATCGTTGCTTGATGTTTTGAAATGCAATTATCTAATTACTCATTTGAAATTGACAATTTTTGTTAACATCCCATCAATTAAATATGATTTTTTTTGAAATTGTTACTTTTACATGTGGTAAAAATAGAAATACCTATATTTTCTGGAAAATTTGATGTCACTTACCAATCACTGCAATAGATAAAATTAATGTTAGATTAATGTAAATTAATGTGGCAATTCTTTAGAGACCATTACCAATCAATACTTTGTATCTTGTTTAAAAACAAATTGGATTGTTCATATTATAGAACACTTTTAAAAAATTGTTACTAATAGATTTTTTTTACAAACACCAAGGCACTTGTGTCTGCTGGTGTGTACATATTAATATCTTTTTGATGAACGATGGTAGAATAAAGGTGCTGATACGTGTCCTGTTGCTATTGCAGTGGTGGGCATGGCGCGAGGATCGTCGCTGCAGGACCTGGTGTACATGGGCCTGGTGGGGATCTGCGACCCACCGCGACCCTACGTCCGGGAGAGCATCCAGACGCTCATGCAGTCCGGGGTCAAGGTGTGTCTGGTCACCGGCGACGCCCAGGAGACGGCGACGGCCATCGGTGAGTCCCGCCACATTCTGTAGTTTCATCTTCATCTAGTCCTACCGTACCACTCACCAGAGAATCGTCCATTTGGCATTGTTATTGATTTGACATTTTTATTTGATATCAATCCTCCAGCCGACATCACTGAAGTTCAAGATTGATGATGGAAATCCCCCCCGACATTGTATGGGAAACGGGCGACAGATATTTATTATCGATCCTATCAACATTCTCGATAAATTAAATTATTGATGGTGAATCATCATACTAATGAGGATGAAAAATAAATCACATCAATCAATCAATCTGCATTTCTGCATCTAGGGCATAGTCAAGTGCACAATTGGAAAATTTAATAGTACAGATTATAGCTTACGTAGGTATTGAAAATTACTGTGATTTTTCCGTCACCAGATTTTACCAACATTTTTAATTTTATATTGCAATTTTAATTATAGTAGGTCGTAGGTCCAACGACTTGTTTACATTCCTGCAATAATCAGGTTTGTGCTTTGCAAGTAGAATAAACTTTCGAGTCATAATTCCGAGCTCTTCCCCGTGACAGCCTCTATGATCGGGCTGGACACTCTGCACACGCAAGTGCTGTCCGGCGACCAGATCGAGTCGATGTCGGAGCTGCAGCTGGAGCAGCTGGTGACGGGCGTGAGCGTGTTCTACCGGGTCACGCCGCGACACAAGCTCGACATCGTCAAGGCGTTCCAGCGCAACGGCTGCATCGTGGCGATGACCGGCGACGGAGTCAACGACGGCGTGGCGCTCAAGAAGGCCGACATCGGCATCGCCATGGGGAAGAACGGCACCGACGTCTGCAAGGAGGCGGCCGACATGATACTGGTCGACGATGATTTCCACACCATCATGTGAGTGCACCAGGAAGCAGTTTGCACTTGTACATTGTAGTACGAGCTAAGGTGAAGACAGTCTACCCTCTGAGGGATTTTGCCATTTTTCAGATTATTGTTGAAGCCTTAGTTAAAGTGAAAATGTTGTAGAGAAAAAATTGTTCTTTGAAAAGTAGGTATGGATAACTTTTAAAAAAAAATTGATCTAGAAGAGTACTTTGCATAAATGTGGTATATTTCGCTGAAGTTTAAATCTTTTGGGATTTTTTTTTTAAAAGAATAGCCATTCATATAACAATTCATTCACTACAACTTTGTAGCTTCAACATATTGTCTACCTTACAACAAGACAGTCCAAATTGAAAAGTGCTTTTTTGAGGGTCATTCTTCCACTTCATTTGTAAAACCGGTCCCTTGTGTTTGAGATTGTTTGACACATAACTCTTATGTTTCCGGTTACTAGCTCCGCTATCGAGGAAGGCAAAGGCATCTTCTACAACATTCGCAACTTCGTGCGCTTCCAACTGAGCACGAGCATCGCGGCGCTGTCTCTCATCGCGCTGACGACGTTGTTGCGCGTGCAGAATCCTCTCAACGCCATGCAGATCCTCTGGATCAACATCATCATGGACGGACCGCCGGCACAGAGGTGAGACGGCTACTACATCGTCATCTTAAGATCTTCTGTCATGAGATTGCACACAAATAGGCACCCTGCTTGGGATATTAAGCATTCTTAAAAGTCTACTTTAATTCAAATAGGTCAACTTATTGCGTTTCTCTGACGACTTCAACAGAGACTTTTGATGACTTAAATGTTGTATTTCATATAAACCTAGAAAATGGAGCCTTTTGTGTACATTCAATTCCCCTTCTCTTGATGGTTTTGCGACCGTCACTAAAAAATCATCATTACCACATATCTTCTGTCTTCCAATTCTATACTCTTAAGTTTCTGACTCAATGTAAACAAATACATACAAATTAACTTTATGACTGTAATTAGGGGTGTTCATTGATTATTTTTTTCAAATCGATTATCGAATCGACGTGCATCAAGCATAATCGATGATTAATCGGATTAAATCGTATTGATATTATGAAGGGTTGGAACACCAAAGAGGAAGGGCATCATCTCATTTGTTACGGCAATATTAACTATAACTATATTATATATAATATATAAGTTCACTTCATCAAAAAGTATGACTGTAAATGGTAGTTAGAATAAGAAATTGTAAGGGAGCACTAAATTTGAAATTCTTGAGGCATTTTCTTCTAATCGATTATTCCACTCCAAATCAGATTAATCGACTTAAAATCAATAATCGATTAATCGATTCGATTAAATCGTAATCGTGAACACCCCTAACTGTAATCTCTTGTTTAACTTGAATACCTTCACTGCATTCTGAACTGCTCATTCAGTCATTCATTTGGGGTCATTGACCTTCCTTATTCCATGATTTTAGTGCTATATTTTCACACCTGAGTTATTTTGAGAGTATATTGCGTGATTCCCAGATGAAATTCCATATTAATGTTTTACCAGTTCAAATAGCTATTGAAGTACAGCATGGACGTAAATGCAACGCTTGTTTCAGCTTGGGCGTTGTTATGAATGCGATGTTTGTTTCAGCTTGGGCGTGGAACCGGTGGACAAGGACGTGGTGAAGCAGAAGCCGAGGAACGTGAAGGAGCCGATGATCACGCGCTCGCTCATCATCAACGTGCTGCTGTCGGCATTCATCATCATCGCCGGCACACTCTGGGTCTACAAGCGAGAGGTGAGGACTTGAAATCACAGCGGTAGACATTCATGTATCAGTTATCAGTTGGTTGAATCAAAGGTAGAATGATGATAACTATTTTATTGTTGATTATTAGTAGTACCTATATTTATTTGTATTATTGTTGACAGTAATGAGGAAGTGTACACATATTGGTTTGAAGCTTGAATTCATGTTTATTTTTAAATAGGGTTTAATGTAGTAATGCTTCTGCATTTATTTTATTTTATTATAAGAATTTAGCATCTCATAATGTATGTATTGTCTTGAAGACATTGTTTATCTTCTTCAATGTTCAAGTAAGTAGCGTTTACTGCATCTAGGGTCATGAAATGTTGCTAAACGTTGAGGAGACGGATTTCGTGGCCTCTTAAGAATATTTAAAATATGAGTTTGGTTCAGTTACAGTTGTAGTATCATTTGATTTATTTATGTACTCTCATCAAAAGTACAAATGAATGATCAAATTTCAAAATACAAATTTGCAATTAAGTTATCGATGAAAGTCGAGATCACTCACTTACGTGTTGCGCGTTTCAGATGAGCGACAACACAATCACGCGGCGCGACACCACCATGACGTTCACGTGCTTCGTGTTCTTCGACATGTTCAACGCGCTCAGCTGCAGATCTCAGGTGAGGTGACGACGAGGTTTAGTTGTCGTGTCCGGAAGACGCCGCCGCTTAACGCTTTGCTCTCTTGTCCGACAGACCAAGTCCATCTTCGCGATCGGCCTGCTCAGCAACCGCATGTTCTTACTGGCCGTCTCGCTGTCCGTGGTCGGACAGATGTTGGTCATCTACTTCCCTCCGCTGCAGATGGTTTTCCAGACGGAGGCTCTCACCTTCATAGGTCAGTCGGAAACGTCCAAGTACTAATATAGATTACTTGCTGTATGTACAGTGAGATTCAGAAGACAGCGGTCGTAGTGCCCCTGTGCCAGGCAGTGTGCACAGGGGCACTCCGACCGCTTTCTTCTGAATCTCACTGTACAGAGAAGGGGAATAGAATGAAATACATGGCTTATTTCTTAAGAATGTGTTTTCAGCATTGAAGATTCCATATCAAAGTCTGTCAAGCTGAAAGGTGTTACAAGCATTTTTCTTCCAAGTGTAAAACTGAAACATACCTACTACTTCTAAATGTAAAAGCTGGAGGAATTGAGCATTTTATATAGATTCTATTTTCTTTTAGACATGGTCCAGGCTCCCAAGTAACATCAATCATTTTTGTATCATCTTGTATACATTTTTTGCCCTGTAGAATTTGTTTCCCTAATAGGTACTGTTATAAATTTTTTTTAAACACTGTAAATTGATTAAAAAAATTAAATGAAAATGTAAAATAATAGTACCTACCCACATAATTTTGTCCAATACTTAACATTTGGAATGGCTTGCCAGCGTTTCCACATTTAATGCCCTTTTGTATTAGTATTTCACATTTATTTTGATTACTAGTACCTACATATTGTTAATAAATAAATATCGCGACCCTGCTTCCAACTATTGTCGGGTCAGGGGGTGGGATGATCCCACCAATGTTCTAGGGCACTTGTGTTCTCAGAGCCGACTTGCCAAGTCCGACACTCCACACTTCTTCAATCTCTTCTTCCAGTTCTTCAGCCTCCTCTCTTTCCACCAGCTCCCTCCATCTCTCTCTGTCTTCCCACCACTTCTCTGTTGTAATTACTCCCCAACACTCTCCTCTTTCTTCTGCAGCTGCCTCTATTCCGTTGATCCATTTAGTTCTAGGTCTTCCTGCCTTTCTTCTGCCACCCATGGCTGCACGCTCTGCCTCTCTACATGGTATCCTCTCTTTTCCCATCCTCTTCATATGTCCGTACCATCTTAGCCTCTCTTTTCCAAGTTTAAATCTAAGAGATTCCACTTCTAGGTCTTTTCTAATCTTTGCACTCCTCACCTTGTCCATCTTCGTCACCTTGTCCATCTTCGTCGTTATTGGAAAAAAATTAAAATACAACATTTGTGTGTACAAATAACTTTTAAATTACATAACATGCTGAATGTTGATGATTTGATGCATGTCGGTGATGTTCTAACTTCACTCTCTTCTCTCCGCAGACATCGTGTTCTTGGTCTGCCTGACATCGACGGTGTTCATCTTCTCCGAGCTGAAGAAGCTGGTGGAGCGCCACCTCGAGAAGCGTCAGCGGTCCGTGAAGACCGAAGTCGACTTCGTATGACATTCAAGAAAAACCAGAAGCAAGACACGCGTCGACTAGCTCGAACCTTCACGTAAAACCCGTCTCTTCTGGTATGATTCGATCATACACCATTCAGATCTTTCTGGCAGCAAGTATTAGAACACACCCGTTTACTCATCGTCAACAAAACAGCGCTCTATCGTGAGGATGCTACAAAGGAAATGAATTGGAAATGATATTAGGCTGCGGCATTTTGCCGTAGCTTTTTGTTTTGAAGATTTTATAACGCGTTTTTGTTGGAGGTATGATCTTTTCGACAAGGTTTTGTATTTTATACATTTTCTTTCTTTTCTTTAATGATTTTAGGATTGTTTATGTTTCATGGCTTTTTGAGATGAAGATGAAAATGCCTCAATGACTTAGGTGTGGTTATTTTAATATGTTTTAATTTTTTTAATTAAAGATAGTAGCTGAATTTCATGACATTAAGGTAGTTACACACATTAAAATGTTTAAGATTTTACGTTTGTTTAACGTACAAAGAAAGGATATGAGCATAATCCCAGAGTGGTTCTATAGGAAACCATCTAAAATAATATAATATACCTACATCGGCATTTCAAAGTTGCCAGAAACTACATCATTCGATCCTTCATCAAAATAACATAATAATCTAAATTAATAATAATAATGTAGATTAAAGAAAGATACCTTTTCTTAAAGTGATTATCAAAGATGAGTATATTTCAAGAATCTGAAGTCTAACTTGAAAATTAGGAGACGAAGAGTCGAGGATCAATCGATACTCGATTTACAACCAACTCTATGTAGTAAGAACTCTTTAAAAAGCTATATACATAGATACTACGTGACTATAAATATAAACTGGAGGTAGAAGCACAAAGGGGAAACTGTGATATAAACAATTGGGAATGGTTTCGTGATACTCTGTTTTACTAGTTAGATCGCGGACGGTACGTGTTGACAATTCGCGGTGAATGGATGGCAAGGTGAATATCTCTGAGCTGAATGTATCCCTAACGCTCCTCTAGAATCCTCTTTCCGTGAATCAGTCGGTTTCTTCGTACATTACTGTCTTCATTGGCGTTGTTTTTAGTTGAACGTTTGGTTTTGATGTCGTAAACCAAACTCCAGGGTTTATGTCCCGTACGCAAGACATCGAGGTTGGGGTTGTGCGAACCTTCCATTTTGAAATCGAACCGGAATTTGAGGAACTGTAGACATCTATTCAAATTATTATTTTTGTACAAAGAAGGTAGTACCTATTCATAATTGATCAGAAGCAATGGGGGACTATTGGCGTTTCTGTTTAACAATATTTGAGAGAACACCCGGTTACAGCTGCCAACAATACTTTCTCACTGTCTTCACTTATCTCCTGTAATATGCCCATTCAAGATCATCTTAGTTATACTATAGAGCACTTAGTACATACTACATAGTAGTAAACTCAACAGTTTAATATTTAGCTTGAAAATTCAAAAAAGAGGTTCGAGAAACAAACTTTTAGACCCGGTTCAGGTTTCGAACCTAAACGAACTTGTTTGCACAACCCTATGATTAGGTATTTATTGGAATATCTAAGAGACGAATGTGAGTTGTAAATACTTTACCTTTAGAGTGAAGAAATATGCATTCATAGGGCCGTAGTATTTTTTCACATTGTCTAAATGTCACCTCTGGATAATCAGACATAGTGGGTTCACAGAAGCAATAAAAAGTCTTGTGTATGCATATTTATAGTGCCTTTATAAATGTTCAGTGTACGTTTCTACATTATTGTACAAAGAGTGGTACATCTGTTAATGTGAATTTGAGAATAATCGTGGAAAACGGAACATACATTCTGGAGTTTGGTTTTACTAGCGAACCGTCTGTTGACAGTATTCGATAAGTGATCTCGGAGCGCTACCGTAAGCGAGAGATCTCATCGGAGAAACCTAAACAACATTTGTAGGAAATGTATATGTGAAGCCTGCATCCTATCAATCAACTGTAACAAACTCAGTTATTTAGTTACTTTTTGATTTCGGTTCTTTCTGACGTAAACTCTGTTGACTAGGAATACCTGTGCACGAAGCTAAGTATTTTCTACCGTCAATTATGCACTCACATTTCCTGACGTCACTCATACAAAGACATTAATTAGTAATATGTATCAAAACATCGACTATCACTCTAGTGAGGGACAAGCATTTGCAGCATGGCAATGGAAATGAAGTACCCAATTCATTTTTATGTACCCCTAATTCTGGAGCATATTTTCAAAGTGCAAGTTGGGCCATTTCATTCATTCCAAGATTAACTAAGACAACGGGTTACTATTAATGTTTTTTTATGTAGGTAATACTTATTTTAGAGGTAATTTTTATTTCATCTTAACAGACTGTCAAGTAGCTTTGATTTTCGACACGCATTTTGTATCCCTCAGTCATTTTGAAAATTTGCTCCACTCTGTACAAAAGTTATACCTTTTTATCTTTTAGTTATGCCAAAATCAAAACTAATGCCAAATTCTTGTCATACTAACTTGATATGCCATAATCTGTCAAGTTGTAAGTGAATTAGGTACTTTGTGATTGCTAAGTCCGTCTCGTCTTACCTCGATGACCGAGTTGCTTGTCCCAAACAGAGGTGATTGTCGGTGATAAAACTAACTAAATAGTATTATCTTAAGTTGACTTGTAAACGCGCGTTCGTGAATGGTGACAAGCTTGCGAGATCGAATCCGGGCCGCGCCTTCGAAATAAAGTGCCATAAAGTCTGCAGCCGGCGCTGGAATTCCGTCACTCGAAGCGCGTTTCAAGCCGGCTAAACTCTCTTAGACGATACGGTATACTGTTACGACAAAGGTTTTTCAATGTTTCAAGATTTATACATGTTAATCAAGAATTACGATATTATAAAGTATCTTCATAGTTAACTATTCGCGATTACAAAAACGCACCATCACTTTAATATTAGGTACGTTCTCCACTAAAATATTTATCTCTCCAAGATTTTTTGATCACTGAATGTTTATTTTACTATTTGGTACTATCTTCTAAATCTTCTAATTGTGAACTTACTGCACAGTAATTCTGCGCTCTCACGCTAAGCAGCTACCTATCCTAGGACGAGTGATATAACTATAGATTGTTTTCGTCATTTAGATCTCTTAGAAATTAGTAAAGCATTCGCTTGCAAAAAAAATCACACCGATCGGCAGCCATTTTGTCGAGTGGACAATAAGGACAATGTTACCAATTCACAACCAAATGATATTACGATAATGGACACCGTTACAAAACAAATTTAAAAATAACATTTTCAGAGCGAAACGAAGTCCATTTGAAAAATCCGAATTACCGAATATCTGATTTTTTTTGCAAGACTGTAGACTGCTTAAAGTGGTACAATGTCCACAAAATAGGCACTTTAGATTAATTGCAGGGTGAAATTGTGAACTATTGTCAAGACTATTGGTGAGATTGCAATGTAACATAACCGCACGAGTGTTTGAAGTCGGACGCACACGAGGCTAAGTTCGAAGAGTCGGCCGCCCTTCTTGGTTCTTTTACATGTCTAGAGCTTTAGCGGAACTATAAATATTATAATAAGAGTGTGCGCTATTCATAGTATTAATATTTGCAAATCCCAAATATGCACGCAGTCTATGCTAAAAAGAAAAATTATTCTAAATTATATTACTAAATGAAATTTTAAATGATTGAATTGGGTTTATTGTGTCCCTGTTTATTTTATTTCTGACATTTCTTTAGATTTTTAAGTTGTTTTAGTTTACGACTTGAATCTATCTTCATGTGTTGGCCGATCTTGCCAATGTAGAGTCAGTTACTGAAAGTATTTGTTTATTCATTAGGAATCACAGCGTACTCTGTTAGGCTGTTCCTGTTGATGTTATTTCCAGTTTAACTTGAATTAACTATGAATACATTCTAATTTTATGTCTGTGTATAAATTATTGTTCTGTGAATGTTTCTTTCTTCTTCAATACACTGAAATGCTTAGAAGTTGAAGATGCAATGTTTTTATTGAGATACCTGATCTGTTTATTCCACTGATTCTCCAGACAGCATTGTGCTGTGGAACACTTTTGAGAAATCAATCAGCAACCAGCTACAAAATTACAATAACAATGTTAGATGAAGACAACTTTTTTAAAGTATTTAGGTATTCTGGACATCAAACTCGCAAAATTATCACAAACTGATAAACACAAATAAAATCAGTCAGAAATTAATGAAAAAGAATAGGTACCTATATATTTAAAATTATAAAATAATCTTCTAATTGAAAATACTTATTTTTATCAGGGACTGGATCCCAAATTAATGTCGGTTCCGGTACAGGTTCCAAGTTTTTAAAAATATCGATCCTGGTTCTATTTCGGTTCCATAAGGGTTCCAATTAGTTCCATCAAATTCGGCCAATAATTCAAATTATTTTTTGAAAATCGACTTTTGGAAACTTTGTACATGATCAGAAATGTGATCATTTATTTGAAAAACTGTAAATAATTTCAGATATGAAAGGTAATGAAGTACAATCAGTGTTGGACTGGGCCGCCGGGCAACCGGGCAATGCCCGGTGGGCCGGTTCAAAATGGGCCGATCGACCTGTAGAAAAGGGCCGGTGTCGACTTCCATAAAGTATCTCTACTTAATTCAGAGTCTAGAATTACAATGTTACGTAGTGCATCCCATTAATTAAGCACACCATCTACTTCAATTGCAAGGTGTTCTTATCTTAGAGTATTGTATACTGTGGTGTGATAATGATATCGAACCTCGTCTGTCTGGGCCGCTCAAACGGTTCTTCAAGTTCGGGCCGAGCCGCACTGCAATTGACTGTTTACATTGGCGGTTTAGAAATGCTCTCTCCTTCAGCTCTGTCGGCGGTCAACTGGCTGTTTCACTTAACACCAAAATTTTTCTATAAATATTAAATTGTTTTGATTTTTTCTGCTTCCTAAAAGATTGGCTGCGCTCGAAGAAAATTTTTGATTAATTCAGACTCTCTGTAGCATGACCAGAAAATTCCTAGTAATTAGCAAAATCGAAGAAAATTTTTGGTCGGAACGGAAGGAAAATTCACAAATGAATACAATTAATAATACGAACTATTTGATACCAAAACACATAGGCACAGATTTTGATAATTGCTGTTGCTTATTGCAACATTGTTGCTTATTGCAACATAAGGAATTAAAAAATCGATTCATAATCCATTATCTTTTACTAGAAATTTAAAAAATTCCCTGCCAGGGCCTCTGGGGATTTGATAAAATAACAAATTTTGCAGATTATATTGCATTTTGTCTAAAGTTTTCCCAAGAATAATGCAAATCACACGTTTTACATTTCTTTGAAATGGATGCAACATAGCTTCAAAGTCGATTATTTTGTATCAAAGACTCAAAAAATGCCCTGCGGGGCCAATTGGGTTAATAAAAACAAATAGTTTGAGATTATATCACATTTGTCTAAAGTTTCCACAGGATAATGCATATCCCAAATTTTAAATTTCGTTGAAATGGATGCCAAAATAGCTTCAAATTCGATTCTTTTGTATAAAAAATTTAAAAAATGCCCTGCGGGGCCAATTGGGTTTCTATAAGACAACTTCCAGATTATATCACATTTGTCAAAAGTTTCCCCAGGATAATGCATACCCCCCAATTTTAAATTTCTTTGAAATTAATGCCAAAATTGCTTCAAATTCGATTCTTTAGGATCAAAAACTCAAAAATGCCCTGCAGGGCCAATTGGGTTTCTATAAAACAAATGGTTTCAGATTATATCACACGTGTCTAATGTTTCCACAGGATAATACATATCACAAATTTTAAATTTCTTTGAAATTGATGCCAAAATAGCTTCAAATTCGATTCTTTTATATCAAAAACTCAAAAAATGCCCTGCGGGGCCTATTGGGTTTCTATAAGACAAATTTGATTAGTATATTACATTTGTCTAAAGTTTCCCCAGGATAATGCATATCCCAATTTTAAATTTCTTTGAAATTAATGCCAAAATAGATTCAAATTCGATTCTTTTGGATCAAAAACTCGCCAATTGGGTTTTTATAATACAAATATTTTCAGATTATATCACATTTCTCTAAAGTTTCCACAGGATAGTGCATATCCCAATTTTAAAATGTCTTTGAAATTGATGCCAAAATAGCATTAAATGCGATTCTTTTGTATCAAAAACACCAAAAATGCCCTGCGGGGCCATAGGGCATTTGATCATATAACAAAATTTGCAGATTATATTGCATTTTGTCTAAAATTTCCCCAGAAGGTTGCATATCACATATTTTAAATTTCTTTGAAATGGATGCAAAATACCTTCAAATTCGATTATCTTGATCAAAAACTAAAAAAATGCCCTGCGGGGCCTAAAACAAATAGCTACAGATTATATCCCATTTGTCTAAATTTCCACGGGCAATGCATATTATTATCATCACACATTTTAAATTTCTTTGAATAGAATGCCAAAATAGCTTCAAATTCGATTATTTTACATCAAAAATTCAAAAAATCCCTGCGGGGCTACCTGGTCCCCCTTGTGGTCCCCCTTTTCCTTACATTCATTGATCACCGAAAATTTTAACCCCCACTCAAAATAAAGTTCCTACGCGCCTGCCGCTGGCTTGTAGCATAGTTTTGCCAAAAAAAGTTCATTCTGAAAATGGGCCGCTTTCTTACCGTGGGCCGGTTTCTAATCTGTTGCCCGGTAAGAAATTTTGCCCCAGTCCGACACTGAGTACAATTCACCTAAAAACCACCTAATGAATTATGTGTTCTGGTTCCTATAAAAATAACGGTTCTTTTATATTTTTATATTTCTAAAGTATCCAGCTTTTCCTCCAGGTTCAGTTTCACTGACAGTGACAATACAAAGTATAATGGGCCAAGCAACGAAGCATTTAACCCGGGACAAATTGCAAGATTTGTTTTTTTCATCAGACCTTATTCAGAAAAATTCGCTGATTACAACAAAAAAGTTTTACGCAGAGATGTGAAGGGAAATTGCCCAAAATTACGTGTAAAGTTCAAACTTTGAGAACATAAAATATTTTTTTAAGAATCACAGGACACATTTTGATATTTGTTTTCAATAAAAAGTATGTATTATATTAGGATACAAATGTCGAAAAAAAATTGGGTGATAATATTAATTATTTTTCGATTTATTCAATTATTTAATAAAATGACGTCATTTAAAAAATTAGTCGTAGTGACGTAACTAAAGGAGCTAGAATAAATGTTTTTCGGGAAAATGTTGGTAATAAAGCCTAATATTTTTGGTATGAATATGATCAAAAGTTCACCACGCATCTACTAATTGTTGTCAAACAAAAATTTAATCAAATTGTATGAAAAATTAAACATCAATATAACGCAATTATTGGCATAACTGCGGAACTGTTTGATCAGAAAATGTTGTCACTTATAGAATTTTGGCGCCTGATAAAACCTAGCCCAAAGAGAGATTTGGGACGCCATTTTGAAACCGGAAGTTGCATCATCTTGAAAACGGCTGAACCGATAATAACGGAACTGGTGGCAATCGACTCCAACGGTCATATAACAGAACAGATCAATAGTAAAACCAGAAATTACCAATAACAAATACCGGAAATGACGTCACAAATATTCAAAATTCTTCTAAAACCCCCTATTTAACAGTAAGTACATTAAATAAATACATAAATGCATATCTTTATGAATTTAATTGGTAAAGTCGCTATTTATAATGATAAAATAATAAGTTTTAACATGGTTATATCATGGTAATAAAAATATTGGTACCTAGTTATAATGCTGTACCGACATAAAATTATGCCGGCATAAGGCTTAAAACCTTTTCTAATTCCAGACACAGAGTGGTATCCACTTAATTAAGTGGTATTTGATTTCATTCCAATACGTTTCCTTTTGCCTGGAAGTTAAAGACCCTGATTTCTTTATTAGTTTCTAAGTATTCCTACTATTATTCACTTTTTCTGTTTGTATATAAACTGTGATTGTAAATCCAGTTGTGATTGTAAATACGTTTCCTTTTGCCTGGAAGTTAAAGACCCTGATTTCTTTATTAGTTTCTAAGTATTCCTACTATCATTCACTTTTTCTGTTTGTATATAAACTGTGATTGTAAATCTGGATTTGTAAATCTGGATTTACAATCACAGTTTATATACAAACAGAAAAAGTGAATAATAGTAGGAATACTTAGAAACTAATAAAGAAATCAGGGTCTTTAACTTCCAGGCAAAAGGAAACGTATTGGAATGAAATCAAATACCACTTAATTAAGTGGATACCACTCTGTGTCTATACATGTGTGAATAAAGATTTTATAAAAAAAACGTTTCCGAGCTATGGAATCACTTCCGGTTCTCAAAATGGCGACTGAAAACAATGCCACATAGATTTTTTTTAAATAAATTCATATATTACATTATAACAAGGTAGAATAATGTATTGATTGTTGAACAGGGGGTTTAGAAGAATTTTGAATACTTGTGACGTCATTTCCGGTATTTGTTATTGGTAATTTCTGGTTTTACTATTGATCTGTTTTGTCATATGACCGTTGGAGTCGATTGCCACCAGTTCCGTTATAATCGGTTCAGCCGTTTTCAAGATGATGCCACTTCCGGTTTCAAAATGGCGTCCCAAATCTCTCTTTGGGCTAGGTTTTATCAGGCACCAAAATTCTATAAGGGACAACATTTCCTGATCAAACAGTTCCGCCGTTATGCCAATAATTGCGTTATATTGATGTTTAATTTTTCATATAATTTGATTAAAATTTTGTTTGACAACAATTAGTAGATGCGTGGTGAACTTTTGATCATATTCATACCAAAAATATTAGGCTTTATTACCAATATTTTCCCGTAAAAACATTTATTCTAGCTCCTTTAGTTACGTCACTACGACTAATTATTTAAATGACGTCATTTTATGAAATCATTGAATAAATACAAAATTAATAATATTATCACCCAATTTTTTTTCGAGTATTGTATCCTAATATAATACATACTTTTTATTGAAAACAAATATCAAAATGTGTTCTGTGATTCTAAAATAAAATATTTTATGTTCTCAAAATTTGAACTTTACACGTAATTTTGGACAATTTCCCTTCACATCTCTGCGTAAAACTTTTTTTGTTGTAATCAGCGAATTTTTCTGAATAAGGCTGATGAAAAAGACAAATCTTGCAATTTGTCCCGGGTTCGGCCTGTTTTTAGCCTTCGTTGCTTGGCCTATAAGGCACCGAGGGTAGACTCTCTTTTGTTTCTTAAAATGAGGGACAGCGCGATGGGTGGCAGAAACTAGCAACTCGTGACGTGATCCTCATACCCTTAGTTGCAGCAGTTAGTAAACATTACTCATTGTATGCATTCTTACAATAATATGCCACATGATATTTCGCTGTACAAAATGTATGAAGTGTAAACAATTCCACTGAATCTGATAAAATTAAAAGTTTGCTCATTTCTTTTACCAATTCTGAGCTATTTTGAGTTCTCTGTGGATTTTTATCGGTTGCTATGGCCACGGCCAATGAGAGATTATAATATTGCTGATTCTTCGCCGCACAGTTTTGCCGATTTCTCTCGCTAGTGGTGCTGGGGGTATGAACGCACGGTGCCTATAATGGTAAAACAGTCTTGAAATATCTTTGTTAAAACTCAACCTCTGAGTTTCGATTAGATTGTGAAATATTCACGTGTTCTGGTAAAAAGTGTTGTACTCGTGTTTATTTGATCTGCTGAGTGGCTGTGGATCTGATCATCATGTTCAATGCCATGTGCTCGCCGCATGCATGATCCACTCAACATTGTGTGCCCCATCCATTGTGTCATGGAGTAAACAAGCCACGGGGAGTGCGTTCATTTTTACTATGTTTGTAAATTTCCTTGAAATGTAAACTTTGTATCTGATCTTGATTTATTTATTGTATGGCTTAATATTGGCTAATGCGACGGATGAATGATTATGATGACAATTTTATAATCATTACAGCACGATGGGAAGGATGCGGTCGAGGCCTATTGGCAGGGATTATTACAAAACTCTGTCTCTCGACTGCGAGAAACCACGAAAAACTCAGTCCGGAATGACGTCCCCCGGCCGGGTGATTATTCAAGAGCGAAAACGAAATCATTCCGGCCTGGAATCATTTCAGATCAATGTTATCCTTATGGCCGTGAAATGATTTCAGGACGGAATGATTTCGTTTTCGTTATAGAATAGGCATCCAGGGGAATTGAACCCGGGACCTCCCGCAGTGTAAGTCAAAGAGCTACTGCAAATGCCTGACGTGAACCTCTGACTCGTCAACGCACATTGTTCCATATCCTCGGCGACTCCAGCCTCAGCTGCCGCGAGACAAGCCGCCGTCGCCTCGCACGGTCCAGGAAATAAGAAAGAGTTCCCTTTAGTGTGAAGTGTGAACCCCTTTGTACTCGGCCTCTAGGCCCTCTCTGACCCATATCATTAACATGTTTTATATGGAGCAGAGAGAGATAGAATATAACCAACTTATTTCCACGCTTGTATACTCAGAGGGAAGTTTTGTATCTGGACGTCAGAAGAAGCAGCACATTCCCTTTTTTTTTATTACATTATTATTAATTGTCTTTCTACACTAAATATTAAATAAATCCTGAACTCGGCATTTCCAATTGGGATTTGTTAACCCAGCCTCTATCATTGTTCACATGAAAAGTTGATCTCTTATTAATCCTACTTTGAACAATCTCCATCAATTAGATAGTACTGACGTAGGTACCTGTCTAAACCGAGCGATTTTGGTACTTTTTGCAGGCACTCTTTTGGATACGATTGGAGACGAAATGATTTGAATGGTACATTTTTAATTTTTTCCTTCGTTAATAAGTGGTTAATTAATAAGTGAATTATTGGTGAAAAATTAACTATTTCCTTGTCTCGATAGGTGCCGTATTTAATTTTAAAAATGTGCCAAGTAACAACCCTAAGTTCATCATTGAATTTGAATTCATCCTTGAATTTTACACATAGGTATACAATTTGAGATCAATTGGTTCACGGGTTTGGTCTCAAATAGTATCCGAAATTTCATTGTTTTGCGCGGTTTTGTTGAACAAACACGAAGCAAAAATAAAAAGTGATTTTAAGTAATCGCTGGGTCGCAGTCAGACTGATCATGTGAACATCCTATCAAAGTTACACACTTATGAAATTCCAACGGCCGAACGCTTGTATCACCGAAATGATAATCTTCTACTTTTCATATAACGTGTTACTGGACACGTCACGCTTCTCCATTCATTCATTCATTCATTCTCAAATCAACAGCAGCATATCCGATAGTTATTCGATTTCGACCACGGCGGGGATCGAACCCGGCATGACGCTGCGGATTCCGGCGGAGTCAGAGGTCACCAGGTATCACTTCGCCGTCCACACGACTGTCATTGCACGCTCAATGAGTCGCCATTGTTGTCGGCCAGATCATCGCCGGGGTCGTCAAGAGGTTAGGATAATATTGTGGGCGAGGAATGTAGAGTTCTAGGGGAGTGAAAGGAATCGCATGAATTTACTTGGCTAAATGTCAATAGTATTTGACAATAGATGTAATTTCGTTTGATGTCTTATTCGTCGTGGCGAACTGTCAAAGAGTAAGGCTCATTAGGTGATTCAGATTAATAAATTGTTAGCCAAAATAGGATCGAGATTTGGAATAACCTGGCGGAAAACTTGTGTCCAGGAATGGTAAAAATTGAACCCGTGTTGGAGAAGAAACATTTTATAATGTACTTAAACTTTTTAAAAGCTTGTTTTAACATACGAAAGTAGGCTATAGGGAGTCGGCTGCATTGTAGCTATTGGCGATAATTAATCCTAAATAAGTATTGTCATAACTTTAGTTAGTACCATACAAATTATGAGAAATGGGAAAAGAAATGAACACATCTATTTTTTTAGTCGATTTCGCAATGACACAAACTTTTAAATACAGTATTTGTGCCCAAACTCGACTGCCTCTACTTTTCCAGCTTTCAGTCTAGTTTGGGCCCAAATATTGTTTTTAAAAGTTCGAGTCATTAATAAAATCGACAAAACAATTATATGTGTTCGTTTCTCTTCACATTTCTCATAATTTGTATGGTACAAAAGTTATGACCTTTAGGAAATATCATCCCCAATGTTTACCTTCGATGCAGCGAATTATTGTTCCTTCCCCAATACCGGTTTGACCGATGATTATGTGGTGTACTGATTTCAATACAGTAATGTTTATTTCTTCAGGGGTTTTCGCAAATCAATCTGGTCGGCATATTGTGTCCTGCCCCAACTCAGTGAGGACGGAAACTTTGACATATCTTTTTTTTGACATATTTTTAACTTTGAACTTTGTCGGTATCTTTGACAGAGACTCTTCGAGCAAAGATATTATGAACGAGTTTCAATGCTCAGAGCGTGTGCCATATCGTGTGCGTGTGTTATTGTGCGTGTGCGTGTGTTATTGTGCGTGTGCGTGTGTTATTGTGCGTGTGCGTGTGTTATTGTGCGTGTGCGTGTGTTATTGTGCGTGTGCGTGTGTTTGTTCGCGTGTGTGTGTGTGTGTGTGTGATGTGTTTGCGATGAGAAGAAAGAGCAGGAAACATTATTGTGTTCGTCAGTTTACCTCCTAAGGTAAGTTCTTTGACAAAGAACATTTTACGCTCTTCGTAAAGAAACGAAAATATTCAATATTATTTTTGTATTCTTTTATTAATTTTTCTGTGATATTTGTGCTATTATTTTCTATAGTTATAGCTATGAGTTTCATTTTTTTATTGTATACATCACGGTGTCTACCTAATGGTATTCATTGCTTACTCCTCGGTTAATAACTTAAACAATGATATATATGAAACAAGATGGCTTTTAATATCAACAGATTAAAGTTTTGAAAATGAATAAAATTTATTTTCGTTGAAGCCAAGCGCCACTCATGTTCAAAAATCATTTGAACTTCGTAATATCAACTCGCAAGCAGAAATCCATTAGGTACACTCACTCGACACAGCAAAAAGTGATCGGTGAACACATTTGAATGACTGTCTGGTCTGTTCCATACCAATCAAAGCCTGTTATTATCAGTGAGCTCACCTGTACTAGAGTCTAACATTTTTAAGTTAATCAGATTTATTAAACGAACAATTTTTGTTGTGCCGAGTGTATACCTACTACTGTTGTAAAAATAAATTTAAAAAAACTCTTTTCCTTCACAGTCTATCACCAGTTTAATTCTGAAAATGTAATATCAGTCCACCATACGCCAAAACACTTGTAAAAATCATTTGAACTCTTCACAAATCCGTCTCACTTTCCTGAAATGTGGCGAGAGGAATGCAGTTGTAAATCTTGCTCTCGCTAATAGCGCATCAAATCCGATCTCATCGCAATGCCCGCGTATTAATTGACTCATCTTCTGTGTACACAAGACGCGTCGGTATAATTAGCGCCGCACAGTTTCATCTGCGGTGCAATAACTCAACATGTGACGCCAATTAGAGATGAAGAGACCGCTGCCAGGTTGCCTAGGTGATGGATGAGAGGAGGTGGATTTAGATCCAGTGGGATGCTGGCATTCTTGATCTCTTGTCGCACTGTTATGCTGCGAGGCGGTTGATGATGTGGAGTGTTAGTAGGCAACCTTCCCATCATTTGCCTCTCGATTGAGGGAAATCATGTGACAGTCTCAGTCAGGAAAGAGTAGCGTAACCCAAGTTCAGAGAGTTAACTCTGAGCCAACTTTCTATCTAACTTTTTAAAAATAAGAATCATAATGAGCTACCTAATCCTAAAGCTAAACAAATTCTAGTTCTTGAATTTTGTTGTGCTCTCTAATAGCGCATCAAATCCGATCTCATCGCAGTGCCCGCGTTATTAATTGACTCATCTTCTGTGTCAAGACGCGTCGGTATACGCGTCTTGTATATACTACCATGAAATCAAATGCATGTCATCAACACCAAATTCACCATCACCATGACATCAAATTGATTTCAAATTCATGAAATCAACAAAAGTTCATGAATTTGTTGATTTATTTGAGTGTCAAAATAGTAGCATAAAATTGTTTCCGCATGGTAATTTGTTCGAAAATTATTATAGTTGTACCAAATTTCATCCCGGTCGAGGAACAGTTTGATTTATACGGCACATGACAGACAGAAAAATAAACTCAAATTAAAGAAAACAGCAGGAAGTGCCAAAAGAAGACCTTTACTCTGCGCTGTTTCGGAGGCCTGGGGACCCCGTCATAAGAGGGAAAGGGTGCACGTCTTCATCGGTCTCGGTTTATAGCATCTATACGAATGCCAATCAACCAGCGATTTTCACTCATTCGTAAAGAAACTAATTCGTAAATACAGCTGTAAAACAATTATTACTAGACATCTATGTTTATATTTACTAGGAAAACGCTCAGTGTACCGCGTTGATAAGCGAGCACGGGTAGGTACGTGCAAATTCTCGAACCGGCAATGCGTACACAACGAACAAAAAACATGGTCTACATCCATATAGGCAGCGTGTTTAGACTACAGATAGCGCTACAAAAAGTACAGACAGACCATGGAGACCCAGACAGACCTAAGCTGTGGGAAGGAAGCTTACCTTTGGCAAGGCGTCCAAGTCGCTGCAGTTATACGTTATGTTGCTGCACATATTACGCATTATCACTTCTTAAAATTTAAAGTTTAAAGTTTTAAAGTTTATCTAGACATTAGATAATGTTTATTCGCCTACAAAATATTGATAATAAAGTGTTCACAATTTCACTGAATCTGATCACAATAGTAATTTGCGCGACTTGGTTCTGATTCCTAAATATTTTGAGTACATTTGTTGACATTTGATCGGTTGCTAGGTCACGGCCAATGAGAAATGAAACAGTTGAAGATCATTCCCACAAATGTTGCTTATTTCTCTCACTCGTGGCGAACACTCGGTGCCTATAGAATTGAAATAAGATCCACTCAATCAACATAAAAGTATATTATGCTTTTCATCGAAACTTGAAATAGCATATATAAGCACCCTGGTACAATCAGATTCAATTCAATTGGCACTGGAAAATATTTATTTCGATACTTCATCTTTGAAAATTTGTAAAATAAGAGACAATGTTGGTCTTAATGACCATGCAAAATATGAGTTTGATCAGATTTATCGAAGACCATTTTAATTTTTCAACTTATCAGGTGAAGTTTATTTAAATTTTAACCAATGAATGGATTTCAAAAATAATATGGCTTGCAACGCCCAGAAATGGTCCGTTGTACATTTGTGCAAAATGTCAGCTTGATTGAAGAAAAACTGTGACTTGTATGGCCTCAGTAACAGAAAAATAACAGAGGTCCGTGCCAAAAGAGCCAAAAGGAGTTATATTCTCTTTCTCAAGTACAAACGTAAATGAATTGATTCTAGAGCTTCAAGGCTGGCTCTGACTGCATGGTAACCATAACCATTATTGATCATCCATAATGAATCTCTTGTTCTATTCAGTTTCCAAATATTTTGCTGTGAAATGTCTAATAGTAAGTCGAACTGTATACATGGAAATTATAAATAATTTTTAAGGATGATTATGATAAAACAGACTCCAAAACCAAGACTTTAAAAAGATGTGCAATGTTGATGTTGAAACTCATCAGAGTTTGATGCTCAGCAGTATGAATGTGTGGATTTTTTGTGTGGAAAAGCCAGTCCACACCAGCAACATTTGGTTGATCAACTTTTTTTGTCTGGGGCTTAACGTCGCACTGTTCTGCAGCGAGGCTAATGGCGACGGATGAATGATTATGAGGATGATTGGGAGATGCATGGTGAAGAGTAGGTAAGGATGGAAGGTGGGAAAGAGGCGGTCGTGGCCTATTGGTAAGGTACCTTCCCAGCATTTGCCTGTCGACTGAGGGAAAACCACGAAAAAACCCCCAGTCAGGAAGGACGGCCGCGGGAATCGAACCCGGGCCTCCGGAATACAAGTTCATAGCGTTAACCACTCACCCAACCTGTTCCGTGCACATGTGCCGGTAACATAGTAAAAAAATACTTGCGCATCGTTTATTATAAATAGGTATATTATAGATATAGGTACACTTGGTCAAACAAAACTTGAACGTTCAATAAATCTGATAGGCTGATAAATGTAAGATCGCACCATCAGAAGTCAGTCTAAGCGATCTCATTGTCTCACTCTAGTAAGTGACCTCACATTTCAATGATAATAACAAGCTTTGATTGGTTATGGGACATGACCAGCAGTCATTCAAATTTGGTCAACGTTCAAGTTTTGTTTGGCCGAGTGTACATTGATTTCTGGCCTACACTTCTAGGTACCTATATTATTTGACTTGTACACGATGCGCAAAGTACATATTTTTTTGTTTTTAAATAATTTTGACTTAGCTCATTTTTTGATATCACTACTTTTCAGTGCTGAATATTAGATTTCTTCCATTTTTTTCTTAATTGAAGAGACTTGGCTGCCTTTTTTACATGGAGTGTTTTTTTCTGGGATATAATATACATCAAAAATATTCTATGAGTATACACCTCTAAAGTCGATTAAATCAGAATTTTTGATTTAATCAAAATTTTTTGTTTTTTTGACACTTTGAAATCAATTTTGAGACGTTCTGAGGAGCATTTTCTTTAAATTTTTGTTTAAATTTTACACACCTTTTCACTACAATAAGGTGAGGGGGCCATGCCCCAAAACCTGGCATGGCTGAGCGTTTTTAGTATTTTGGGCACTTCAAAATGAATTTGAAACGTTTTAAGGTGCTTTTTGTTCCCAAAACATTTTTTTCACGACATAAAAATATAAATTGATATGAAAGGGTGTTCAGGGGCGAAGCCCCCGAGAAAATATTCTCTGAAGGTCATACATAAGAGCAATTTTGAGTCATATTAAAAATAAATTTTTAGGGGAAAAACCTAGAAATTCATGAAAAATCGTGTTTTTGGAAGGTACCTTGTAAGCATTATTTTCCAAAATTTTGTGTTTTTGATCAACCTAGTACTTGAGTCTAGTGATTTGTGCAACTCCAGTCTGCCCCGCAGGGAGATTTTTTTTAAAAACCCATTTAAAACAAAATTTTGACACTTTAAGGACCACATTTTATAATTTTTTAGTTGAGGCTGACCCATTAGGGGGGGCCAAGGCCCCCCCGGCCCCCCCGTGCGCACGCCTATGCATGGGAACAGAGCACGTTACCATGGGAACAGAGCACGTACCATGGGATGTGCGCATATCACCATGGAGAAATTGTTCAGGAGAAATTGAGCCGGCTCTTAATTTGCTCTGGATTTCCCGATACTCCGTGCGCGTCGTTGTTCAGATAAAATTTCATTCCAGTGCCACAACCATTAATCTGGCATGTAATAATCAAAATGATAATAAAAGATAACTGTGTCATTATTTTCACACGGTTTTCTTATCATAATATGGATTCTATAAGCCTCCATAGAATTCATCACATGATTCAAATTTACAGTCAGTATCAATTATCAATGCCATTCAGATCGTCTTATATCAACAAAATAAATGAATTCCGAGGGGTGAACATCTAAAAAAAATCAGTTTACACTTTGAAAAAAAAATCAAAAAAAATCAGAAATAAGCAAATAATCAAATCAAATCAGAATGAATAAAAAAAATCAAAAATCACAAAAAAATCATTAAAATTTTAAAAAAAATTCAAGTATGTTTAAAAACATTTAAAAAAAACATAAAAAATGCTCAAAAAAATCACGTAATCAAAAAAAATAATAAAAAATAATAAAAATTAAAAAATACAAAAATAAATGTACACTTTGAAAAAAAAAAAAAAAAAAAAAAAAAAAAAAAAAAAGCAAAAAATTAAAGAAAATCGTAATGAATAATAAAAAAAAAATCACAAAAAATCATAAAAAATTTAGAAAAATGAAGTATGTTTAAAAAAATAAAAAAAATTGCTAAAAAATCACGTTAAATAAATAAAAGAAAAATAAAAAAAGAAAAGAAAAGAAAAGAAAAAAAATCACGGGGTATATTCTCGAAACAATTATCACGTCATAACTTCAGTTATGATATCATAAATGAGGATATGATATCAAAACTTTAAAAAAATAAGGAGGTTTGTCCTATCTCGCACCATAATATTATGACTTTTCGTCATATCATAACTTTATGACGTGCTAACTATTTCGAGAAATGAGGCTGGAAATGAGGCTGGAGAAATGAGGCTGGAGAAATGAGGCTGGACATTTTAGTCTCCTGGTAGGACACTAAAATGTCGAGTTGTTAACCCCTAATTGAATTCAAAATAAACTATCGGTACTTTCAAAAACTATTTTTTATTTTACATCAATATTTCGTCCACTCTTCTGTGGACTTCTTCAGGATGAAACTAAACCAAGTAAACAGCAAAATATGACAGGAATTCCTTCCATATTCCACTAAAGCGTGGACGATTGATGTAAAATAAAAAATTGTTTGTGAAAAATAAATTAACAAGCTCTAGCACACTACGTCATCAACACTAGTTGATAATTATTAATTATATTATTTCAACAACACTGACTGGAAATGCGAACATGGAATATGACTGATAACATACTGAAAGAGTATTTCTACACGGTCCGAATAATGCATGTATTTTTAAAGATATTTATGCAACAAAGAGGTTACGCTTTTAAACTTAAGGTACCTAAATATCGTAAAATTACCACTGATATTGAAGCACAATTTTAATGACTATTATGAATTAAGAAGAAGTAGGTAAATGGTGAAGATGTGAAGCAGCTGAAGAGAAGAGATGGATGTATGGAAGATCAACGACTCGATTGTTGAATACAGACCAATTATGTACCTATTTTATGTGCTCAATAAATTACATTATTATTATTATTATTATTATTATTATTATTATTATTATTAAAACGCATTCCGTGTCATTGTTTTCTCTATTTTTGATTCAATTATATCGTTCAGGACAATTAAGATATCTTTATATCATTCTCAGGAAAGTTAGAAAAGGTTTTACAGAAAGATACAGAACTCTATAAATTTAAATCATTTCGCTTAGTACATATTATAAGTACTTTGAAGCGCATACATATCAACGAGTAGTGTGATGGGCACATGCTCAATGCTAGATCTTCGCGGCCAGCTCGCCCTCCTGTGCCCCCTGAACATGTGACGGGGATCGGGTGTGGATGATGGACCGGAGCTAAAGCTGAGAGTGGACACTATTAGTACATATTAGTACTTGGACGCGCATACATTGCAACGAGTAGTGTGGTGGGCACATGCTCAATGCTAGATCTTTGCGGCCAGCTTGCCCTCCTGTGCCCCCTGAACATGTGACGGGGATCGGGTGTGGATGATGGACCGGAGCTAAAGCTGAGAGTGGACACTATTAGTACATATTAGTACTTGGACGCGCATACATTGCAACGAGTAGTGTGGTGGGCACATGCTCAATGCTAGATCTTCGCGGCCAGCTTGCCCTCCTGTGCCCCCTGAACATGTGACGGGGATCGGGTGTGGATGATGGACCGGAGCTAAAGCTGAGAGTGGGTTTAGCTTCACTATTAGTACATATCAGTACATAGACGCGCCATATTCCAACGAGTAGTGTGGTGGGCACATGCTCAAAGCTAGATCTTCGCGGCCAGCTTGCCCTCCTGTGCCCCCTGAACATGTGACGGGGATCGGTTGTGGATGATGGACCGGAGCTAAAGCTGAGAGTGGGTTTAGCTTCACTATTAGTACATATCAGTACATAGACGCGCCATATTCCAACGAGTAGTGTGGTGGGCACATGCTCAAAGCTAGATCTTCGCGGCCAGCTTGCCCTCCTGTGCCCCCTGAACATGTGACGGGGATCGGGTGTGGATGATGGACCGGAGCTAAAGCTGAGAGTGGGTTTAGCTTCACTATTAGTACATATCAGTACATAGACGCGCCATTCCAACGAGTAGTGTGGTGGGCACATGCTCAAAGCTAGATCTTCGCGGCCAGCTTGCCCTCCTGTGCCCCCTGAACATGTGACGGGGATCGGGTGTGGACGATGGACCGGAGCTAAAGCTGAGAGTAGTTGTAGCTTCACTAGCGCTGTAGCGCCAAAAAATACGATTATGAATGTAAATAATTTTTTAATATGCTATATCTTTAAAAATATTATGGAGTAGTTTAGAGTAGAGATTCCCATCAAAATAAACCCAAACCGAGGGGTGAACAACTAAAAAAATCAATGTACACTTAAAAAAAAAATTGTTGGTTTTTAGAGTTGTTGTTATATGCTGTGGTCTCTTCTTCGGTAATACTCTGCTATGGTTAGTTTGCTGCCAGGAGGCTGGACGCTGGTATTTAAGCCCAGCAGGTTGACGTCGCCGGGGCCTCTGATTTCTCATTGGCTCGGCGGGTCCTGTTCCTGCTACCTGATTGGTCGGGTCAGGTGGCTATAGGGCGCCTTGACTATAGGGCCTAGGGCCTCTTGACCCTATCCTACCATACCGAGCCTGAAGATGGATGAAGCAAGCCATCCGAAACGTCGCAATCGGCCTTTTTAGGGCCAATGCAAAACCAGCAGAGTAGTACCGAAGAAGAGATCACAGCAAAATCAGAAAAATCACATCAAAATCAGAAAATATCAAAAAAATTCAAGTATGTAAAAAAAGTCAATACAACTCAAAAAAACTAAAAAATATAATCACAATAAAGTAAGTATATAAAAAAAAATCTAAATTATAAAAAAATCAAAAAAATCATGTACACTCCCCCAAATAATAAACGGTACTTGGTACAAAACGTATTGGCTGCTGGGCCGGTTCCTTGACAATCAATCCTTGTTATTATCAATGAAATCAGAGCTCACCTAAAAGAGTTAGATAATGCGTTAGCACTGACTTCATGGGATGATGCCATCAAACCTTAATCAGTCAATTCATTTTCTTTCGAGTGCCGTTTATTATTTGGGGGAGTGTACCTATGTTTAAAAAAATCAAAAAATCAAAACAAAACTTAAAAATCAAAATATTACAAAAAATAAAATAAAAATTATATTTAAAAAAAAAATCAAAAAAAAAGTTGTACACTATCGAAATGTCGAGTTGTTAACCCCCCTCCAGATTCAAAGGTTCAACCGTCTTTCGCAGCGACTCGTATGTCTCAATCAGCAAATCGAGTACTTGGTCTCAGTCGTTAGTCTGGTTCCTGACACAAGCAACATTCGTCAGGGAGTTTTAACTCAGTTTATTAAATCTGTTGAAGTATGACATTATTCTATATGGTTTTGGACCAAAGTGTAATTGAGCAAGCGACTCCTTTTGGCTCTTTTGTCACGGATCTGTTTTTTTGTGTGTGTGTTTTTATTTTTTTCTGCTACCTGAGGCTATAAAAACAGTTTTTCTTCGATCGAGCTGAAATTTTGCACACGTGTAGAGGCAACCTTTTCTGTTTGCTGACCCTAAGTTTTTTGAAATCCATTCATTTAAATAAACATCTCCTGATAGGTAGAAAAATGAAATAGGTCTTCCAGAAATCTGATCAAACTCATATTTTGCAAGGTCAGTAAGACCAACATTGTCTCTTATTTTACAAATTTTCATCCTAATTAGTTACGAACGTATGAGCTTATTGACATTTTTAGTAGCTGACAGAATGAAGTATCGAAATGAATGTTTTCCAGTGCCAATTGAATTGAATCTGATTTGCTTTATGTACCAGGGACCAGGGTGCTTAGATGCTATTTTCAATAGCACCGAACATTTTCACGCGCTTTCCTATTTTTTCTATGAATCTTGTTTTTAGGCCATACTTTGATATTACACATTTTTAAATTATTTTGCCTTGTATTTGACTCGAACTCTGAAAAGAATCCAGCTTGACAGCAAATAAAGAAGTCATCACAGAACATGTTACGTAAACGCCGACGTATAACATTGCAAATGTGTTAACTCGCATAACACGTCGCTGAGTGTCTGAGAAGTCGGTCAGTGTTGATATTTGCTGTGACGCGACTGCAAGGAATCACCTGGGCCGTGGAACAGAGCCGTCTGTGTTGTTCTGCAGTCAAAGAGCCGCGTTGTGCGATCGAGAGGGCGGTGTGTAGTGGTCACAGCCAGCTAGACACGCGCAACTCGGGCTCGTTCAGCTCTCATGGGAGCCGCGTTGTGCGATCGAGAGGGCGGTGTGTAGTGGTCACAGCCAGCTAGACACGCGCAGCTCGTGCTCGTTCAGCTCTCATGGCTGATTCACTGCGAGCTTTCAAATGATTTGGGGTTATAGTTTTGACCGACACCACGGTACCTATACTGTTTTTGTTTGCAATGCCCACCACACCATTCAACCGATCGAGGTCTTGTAATTTTTTGAAAATTTATAATGGAACCGTTTGACCAATCAATTTAAAACTTTGCATGGTCATTGGAAACAATATTTTATGTATTTTTTACAATTTTCAGACTAATCTGTCGCTATTTTCAAAAGTTAATGAACTTTGGTAAAATTATGTATTTGTAAAATGTCGTTAGGAAATGTCAGATATTTTATCACTGCTTCTTGTCGCTTTTTGTTTTCGGACCTTTCGAAGTTCTGTAAAGGCAGAAACTTGCTATTATGAATTCGCATGCAATTCGAAGGCTCGCTTCGCTTGTAAAACTCTGTATCTACTGCCTTGCTGGCTTTAAGAAATACTTAAAACAAAAAAAGTTTTTTTCATATTTTTTCATGAAATATGTGAAAAATAAAACATTTTTTTTTCTTTAAATATTTCTTAAATTTTCTCAATAGTATCCCCAGCAAATGTGTATCTAAACTACCTCCCAAAGTAGCATAACAGTGGAGTAAATAATGAGCCTTGGGGAGACTTAGGTATTTTGGGAAAATTTGACGCATACGTCAGTTTCCATAGAGGTCCCCAGGACTCTTAATTGGTCAAGTAATAATAACCCCATAAAAAAAACACTCCGTGTAAAAATACCAGCCAAGTCTCTTCAACTATAAAAAAATAGAAGAAATCTAAAAATTCAGCACTGAAAAGTAGTGATATCAAAAAATGAGCCAAGTAAAAACTTAATTTTAAAAACCAAAATATACTTGGCGCATCGTGTATATAAATAGTATAGAAGCATATGCCTAAAATCAAATGTACCTAAATATATATAATATACCTATAATTCCCTTAAAAACGATGCGCCAAGTATATTTTGGTTTTTAAAATTAAGTTTTGACTTGGCTCATTTTTTGATATCACTACTTTTCAGTGCTGAATTTTTAGATTTCTTCTATTTTTTTATAGTTGAAGAGACTTGGCTGGTATTTTTACACGGAGTGTTTTTTTTATGGGGATATCACTTATTTTTTTAGTTTATTTACACAACTTGTAACACACATCGGAGCAACAATGACTAAATACTTTTAAAAAAATACGCCATTTCCGAATTGGTTAATACGAAAAATTGTGTTTGGTGCTCAATATACCTAAGCTTAAAGTGATATTCCATGAAGAATTGCGAAAGCTTCGTTCCAATCAGTCCAGCCGTTTTCGAGATATGGTATCACTTCCGGTTTTCAAAATGGCGACTGAAATAACTGCCACCTAGAATTTATTTCTATAAATGTTATGTATCATTATAAGCCTTCTGAGTATGTAGTTATTGTAGTAAGAGGTCATTAAAATCTAGTTCTTCATTTTCATGACGTCATTTCCGGTTTTGGTAATAGTACATCTCTACTTTAACTATTGATATTCCATATAGACGCCCGTCTAAATCATTTGGCGCTAGTTTCATTCCGATCGGTTTAGCCGTTTTCGAGATATGACGTCACTTCCGGTTTCAAAATGGCGACTACCGGTTGGTTTTATAAAAAGGCACCTCAGACGCCAAAAGTGCACATGTGGTAAAAATTTCAGATCGATCGGCTAAGCCGTTTAGGTTGTGGCGGTGATTGCGGTATTTCCTGACCCTCTGAATCATCATCATCATCTAAAGAAGATGAAAGTGATGTAATTTCACTGTTTTCACGGCCCTCTAGCTCGCAAATGGTATAGCCTATTGTTCCCAAATTTGGTATATGTGGTGGGGTGGGCCATAGCTCAAAATTAAGATATTTCACAACAATGTGAGATTTTCCAATTTTATGATCCAGTAGGCCGAAAATGCCATGTTGTTGCTTACAGTAAAAGTAGTTGGTCTGCTCCTCATTTTATTAGGCATTTACGGTATGTTGAGTGAGTGTGAGTGTACAGTACGACTTGGCTGGGTGGAGCGACCGCTCCACTAGATTGTAAGTCAACGAATCGGCCGACAACACCGTCGTCACTCTTTGCCTGTCTGGTTTCTCTCAGTCTATACAGGCAAGTTATGGGAAGGTTCCCTACTGATAGGCCACGACCTCCTCCCTCCAACCGTTCATCCTTACATCATCATAATCAGTCATCAGTCGCCTTTAGGAAGTTGCAGCGCAGTGTGACGTTATTCAACGTCATGTAAAATAAATCATAGAAATGCATCTTGATACAAGCAGCTTGAATAAGATGAGTGTAAACCATTGTTAACTTCCCACCACATTTCTCCCCGCTTACATAGACATCTACTCATAACCACCTCGCCAATCTGCACCACTTTCGAACCTCGACACAACGTGTTTGCTACACAACGTGTTTGCTACACAACGTGTCCCGACACAACGTGTCCCGACACAACGTGTCCCGACACAACGTGTCCCGACACAACGTGTCCCGACACAACGTGTCCCGACACAACGTGTTTGCTACACAACGTGACCCGACACAACGTGTCCCGACACAACGTGTCCCGACACAACGTGTCCCGACACAACGTGTTTGTTACACAACGTGTCCCGTCACAACGTGTTTGCTACACAACGTGTCCCGACACCACGTGTCCCAACACAACGTGTCCCGACACAACGTGTTTGCTACACAACGTGTCCCGACACAACGTGTCCCGACACAACGTGTCCCGACACAACGTGTCCCGACACAACGTGTCCCGACACAACGTGTTTGCTACACAACGTGTCCCGACACAACGTGTCCCGACACAACGTGTTTGCTACACAACGTGTTTGCTACATAACGTGTCCCAACACAACGTGTTGCGGACACCACGTGTGCGAGTATAGCGAGTAGGCGGCTTCCTAGACAGTGTTTTGGCTCATCTTCTCCTCCCCACTCATTTGCCTGCTCATTTAGTCGCCTGTTGAGACGGATCTCATTGGTTGTCGACAGTCCCTCCCCGACTGCCATGCCGACAACCTCCTGAACGCTTTGTGGACGCCGTCAAAGGAATTTGGAAGACTAGGGCGATGACGCCGACGTGGAGTTCTGGAAACTGATTGGGAAGAAAGTGAAAATGTTTTGTCGTGTGGAGATTTGTGAAACGGGACTTTGAGTTTACGTTTAATTGTGCTGTTTATTTATATATCTACTAAATTTAAGAATATTACTAAATTAATACACTTTAGGAAAAGAAGAAAAATGCGCTGATTAAAGTGTTAAAATATTCTGATTACACAGAATTAATATTGGCTGAACAATATTAAAGGAAGGGTCAACTTTGTGAAATGCTGAATTTTAAATAATGAAACACTTTTTCTGAGAAAAGGACGGAGAATAATTGTGTTACCTATATACTTAATTTTTTTTATTACAGTTTTTTAAGCCGAAAATAATCACTTGATAAAAACGACGGGAAAAGTTAAGAAAATCTCCAGGCTGAAGTCAAGTGTTGTTGGTTTTCAAATCGATTATTTCTTGTTTTTTCTGTGTTATTGCGTGAATTGAGCCAGGTTCGAAGGCGATTGCTAGAATCCCCGTGTGCAAGTGAAGTGTTGTGTGGAAACGAGCAGCGATGTACAAGAGCGTCGCAATGGCCGACTCCGGCGGCTCGCCGACGTCCAGCAGCACGGCGTCGGACGCCGCGACGCCCAGCAGAGAAGGCGTCCCGCTTGACGAGGCCGTCGGGAAACTCTTGGAAGGTAAATAACAGCTTTCATTGTTTCACCCTTTAAATCGTAAGTCAATTGGATTTCAGAATTAAATTCTGAACAACAATTCATTGGCTAGAAATTGAAATTGTCTCAAAAGTATAAAGTGCCTACTGTGAATATGGGTTTTAGACAAGATAGCTAAATGCTACAGTGTGTTTTGTATGTAGGTTCTATCCGTTTAGTGTAGTGGAAGGGAAAAGAATCCACCCAAAAAGGTTTATTTAATTTTAATTTTTATGTATGCGTATTTTACAACTATAATTTACCAAAAATCCTGTGACTTTGGAGTGGAATTATTATATTTTACAAGTTAAATTTTTTCCCGATAAAATGGTACCGTTTTGCGTGTATTAATCCCCTTAATAGTGCTTCATATTTTGTTTAATTGAGCGAGCGAAGCGAGCGACTCCATTTGGCTCTTTTAGCACGGACCTCTGTTTTTTTTTTTGTTTTTTTTTTGTTTTTGTTTTTGTATGCTAAAGGAAGCAATAGAAGTCGCACCGTTTCACCGATCGACCTGAAATTTTGCACACATGTAAAGACAACCTTCTCTGTTTGCAGACCCAATTTTTTTTTGAAATCCATCCATTGGTTCATTGTTAAAATAAGTATCTCCTGATAGCCTAAAAAATGAAAATGGTCTTCGAGAAATGTGATCAAACTCATATTTAGCATGGTCAGTAAGACCAACAATGTCACTTATTTTACCAATTTTCAGCCGAATCTGTCAAGAAAGTATGCACTTATTGACATTTTTAATAGCTGTCAGAAATGAAACATTGAAAATGAATGTCTTTCCAATGCAACTGAATCTGATTTGCTTTAGGTACAAGAGTGTTTTGATGGTATGTACACTTTTTTAGTGAAAAGCAGATATTTTTATGTGTATTGAGTTGATCAAATTTGAATAATTCAATTTGGATCATAGTTTCCAACAAATCATTTCGAGTTTTTAAGGACCTTGATTGTCTTTTCGTCAATTCGTAGTTCTGATGGCCGTGCCTCCCGTGTTTCTACTTGGCTGATTTTGCATCCAGGAGGGATTAGAAACATAAGCTCACATTTCAATAATATCATTGAGTGGCGTTTGTTCTCTTCTAGCGTTCACACGTCATTCCAAATCTCTCCTGCATTGTGCTTCTTTTCGTTGATAATTTTGGCAATTTGGTGTACTTTGTGAAGGTATTAGTAAAATTGAATCGCTTTTAAAGCATAGATATTAGGTATCTACAGTTTTTGTCCAGGGGATTGATTTTTTCAAATTATTTTCTTCTTGGAAACGTTGGATTTATTCCGTTTCTGAGCTTCTGTCTAGCCTGACATTTCCTTGAAGGTTAGGTATATCTCGGATTACACATTAATGGTGGTCATACAATGACACATTGTTTTATATTGATTCAGTGGATCGTAGTTTGCTTTCAGTTTGACTTAAAATAATGTTTTCTGTGTGTTAACGAACGCATATTCGGTTAATGTTTGCGCACGTGTCGTGCTCGCTCATTCAACGCGTTACACAGAGCGTTTTCCTAGTAAAATGTACAAGCTGTGTTGAAATCCGCACAGCATATCTCGAAAACAACACATTTCTACAACAAATTTAATTCCATAACTTTTGGACTAAATAAATATTATCTTTGTCCGTTCTAAAGATGGATTAGTCACCTGGAAATCCGGAAGCTCTGTTATCTTCTTATCTCAACATGCATGAAGATATCGAGTACGTGGCCTGCTTTTCACCCTCTTCGACATTGGATTGATCTCAAATAATATTAATTCAAAAGTTTCCTGAAGGTTTTCGTGTCCTCTCTAAGTACTCTGACTAAAGCAATAAGTAATGACACACCAATATTGCTTAATGACCAACTCAAATATTACAAAATTGCCGGTATGGGCAACCTAATTTTTTATTTAATGCTAATGTTTCTGTAATTTTTAATTGCCACCAATTTATTTCCGCTTAGTCTTTTGATATGCAGATAAAAGTCAATAATTTGAGAATACAAGTATGTTAAGAATACAGGCAACCATTATGGCAGTGATACTTAAACCAGATTTTTTAAAATGTATGCCTAAACATTAGACCTAACACAAAATTAGCTCAACATTGTGCACACGTTATTATTGAGATTCATGCAATCGTCAATATCATTGCGAAGAGAGTTATACAAATGTATAGGCTTCAAAATAAAATTACTAATAATAGTTATAGGAATAGTGGTAGGAAATCACTACTTAATTAAATTTTTTGAAACTTGAGTTAGAAGTTAGTACACGTCATTAAACTCGCAATAGTCGATTCAAATCCAAAATAATAGTATTTAGGGAACATTGGTTCATCAGGGGTCAGATTTCTTAAGCAAAAAGTATGGACTCTATAGCAATTTTATTTTTTATGTAGCTCTTCTTTGTAGTGCAAGCCAAGTGTCTTATTTTTCGAGTTCATAAATCATCTGAGCGAAGATAGAGTAACATTCATTTCAAAAACAAACATCTTGTTAATTTTCAATCCAAGTGACATCTGGCTGATACAAACTATCTGTGCCTCAGAGGTAGAAGGCCCGATGTTTATTTCCCCTATTTTGCGTTGCACACTTTTGGTATCATCAATAATTGATTTTGGTATCAATTTCAATTAGACTGAAGTAACGCAGAATTACTAACAAATTACTTGAATTACTCAGTATTTGGTCTCACATCATGAATCATTGAAATGGACATCGGGCCTTCTACCCCTGTTGTATAGATAACTTGTACGGAAGAATATCGTTCATATTGACTAAGATCGCTGCTTGAACTGCAGTTCTTAATCGGCTGTTTAGCAAGCACTCGAGAGTGAGTACTTACTGCGCGTCGTTCAAGCGGAATTCAACAATCAAACTCATCGGGCATTGTCGTGGAGGCAGCACAATGATGTTATTGTTGGCCAAATACAGAGCGGGCAAATATTTGGACGAGAGATAAATAGCGGAGGAATGAGTGGAGATTGGCGCATAAGTTCGCTCAGATCGGTTCTCACCATTGCGAAGATGGATTGAACGGTTTGACCTGGGCACTTCAGGCAAAAACACAACAAAACACAGTGAGAAAGTGTCAAGAGTACCGAGGTGACGCTCGCTACTCTCGCTTAATTACACATGCATTGATCTATTGATCTATTGATGCATTGATCCATCAATTTCGTAAAAAAAATATTAACTCGCTTCGTTTCCACAGTTTTATATAACCTGGGGTGCGATCACATAAGATGAAAACTTCCTTGTCACGGTGACAAGTCCCTAGAAGGCCGTGAATAGCATTGAGATGAGAAGTTTGTCACCGTGACAAGAAAGTTCTCATTTTATGTAATCCCACCCCAGCAGTCGTTCAAACACACTTTTCTATTGGACTTACATTTGTATAATAGTTTTATTGTGTCAAATGCGCCACCAAAACCCCAGGTAAATCATGTAAAATCATTTAAAATCCCTTTGTTTTGTAGGACATTTGCTATACATGATTCCCATTATTTCAACAATTAGCGGAAAATTAATAATTTTTAGTTATTATTTGGTATTAGAAAATGATTATACTTGGTGCTTGAAAAATAGGTGCACTTGGCACAACTAAAATTGATCGTTCAATAAATCTGACTGACTGAAAAATGTTAGATTGCACCATCAGAAGGGATCCTTGTCTCACTCTAGTAGGTGACCTCTCATTTCAATGATAATAACAAGCTTTGATTGTATGGAACATCGCGTGTCCAGTTTCTGAGATAAATTGATTTGTCTCCCCCATGTTATCTTATGGCGGCCAAAGAAAATCGTGTAATTTTTAAGCTTTAATGAAGATCTATTTTTGTTGTGTCAATAGATTTGAACCAAAAACTTTTTTGATAACAGACATGGACATATTATCAGGAAAAAATTGAAAACAATATACCAACGTGTGCCATTTTAAAAGTTAGAACCCAAATTCGAAATGATTTTCCTATACGTCCCATGTTAAAGTTTTCTTCATCCTCTGATGACATAAAATTGAAAACTCATTGTTGGACTGGAGTTGCAAACTACAGGACATTAAATGAGTCTGTTATACTTATAAATATAGTTGAAATGTAGGAAAACGTTTCTTGAACTTGTAATTTCAAGAAAAAAATATTGTTTAATGAGAAAACACGTGATTAATGCGACATCTTAAAATCCCGGGCTCTGAAAACCGTCAACAAATTCACTGCGAACGACGACGTGAAAAAGAACAGTTCGCAACTCTTCGCCGTCGCTTAGCTGGATAAAGAGCGGTATTCATGAGTGAAACAATTTGTACACACAGCGGTGGTTAGTTGGTCTTTGTGCGCAGGCAGACGTGTTAGGTGCGCGAGGCGGCGGGACAAAGAGGCTAGTGTTCGAGTCCCGACAGCGGTCCTTCTTCGCGGCCACCTTGCGAGGCATGGGGGACATGGGCATGTTAGCAACACCAGGTCTTTACACACGTCCGAACACCAAGCTATTTTTCATGGGGAACTTTTGCACTTGTTCATTAATCAGGGAAATTAAATGTGTTTAATTGTGTATACATCAATTTTTTGACACTTTTCGGAAGTATTATACATACGCAAAGGCATGGGGACACAGAGCAAGGAAGAGCTTTCTCTCCTGGATTACATAATTTAAGAATGATTTTTAAATAAAATTTCTTAAAAAAATAAAATTTCTTTCCCAGCGCAGGGTAGTGGTTTTAGAAGCTATTTATGTAAACCTATGAATCGGGGAAATCCATGGTAAAAGAATATTAGGAAGTTTTTCACAGTTGTACCCGAGGACATATTAATTTTACTCGATGTCCATTCAAACCAAAAGATTGACTGTTTAGAATTCATTTTTCACATATTATAAAATCCAAGTGCCATGCGGTAGTACATTGTCCCCCCCCCCCCCCCCCCCCCCCATCGCCCCCGTAGCCGAATGGATAGTGTTTTCTGTCCCTCTTTTTATCATTTCCGTTTCAGAATTATTACAATTTTTAGAGCCCTCTGCAAAGACCCCTTGGTATAATTCAATTGTGATTTTTTACTCAATTTTCCTGTCTTTGAAATACTTACACATTATTAGTTTGATTCATTTAAAGTTTGGTGACAGTTCACTTAAAATGCAGTTTCGTCAGATACACATTGTCCATAACAACATCATAAGCATAGGTACAGATACGTCTCTCTAATACTGGTCCTTAGTATTCCGCGTTGAAATCTAAACTGGGCTCGTTCCCTGCATGTCTCCTAATGAAGATGTGCTATTCCCATCCGGCCATCATCATCAATCCCGGTGTCTCTTGCGCCCGATCTGATCGCCGGCGAACAAGGCGTGCGTACATCCCGGTATCAGCGATCAGCTCAGCTGTTTTGGTACAGCGCAGCTTCTGATGATAGCATCATCTACACCTGTGGCTTACCTGGGCTGATTGCATCTACAGAGACTTGCCAGGAATTAGCGCTTGCTTTTTTATGTTATTTGACAGAATTAGAATCATAATTATACAGTTTTTGTATTAGCTCGATTACGTAGATGTGGAGAGGACATCAACCAATCACAGTGCTTCATTTGGTTTGGACCGCTTTTCAGTTTTTCAAAAATTATATTCTTTATTATGTGAACCTGTCTTGATGCCATGGGCACTTATTCTATTATCTTTTTGATCTCGTTTCGACCGAATTCATTTCGGCGTAACGCTATTTTAATGGCAGTGAAAGTACGCCGAAATGAATTCGGTCGAAACGGGATCAAAAGAAGATATAGAATTATGGTCTGGCCGACGATGATTTGCAATTTACAGATGATAATATTTGAAGAAGCACAGGTAGTTTTCTTACTCTATTTTGTTTGTTGAAATGTCACCAAAAATCTTTATCATAAACATGATCTTTATTCTAAAAAATGTCCAACAATGATATTATTTCAATAGTAACTAAAACAGTCAATTCATAAGAAAAGAGAAAGTATAGCAAATGAATTTGCTATTTTTTTTTAACTCAACGTTTGAAAGATTTAATCTTACTATTCTTATCAACATTTTGTTCCAAATGGTCTGATTGAGCAGGCAATTCCATCTATATATTACATTCCCAGGTGAACCACGTCTTCATTATTTCCTTGATTATAGTGGTGATCACTGAACAACCACTCTTCTGCACCTAGTCAAATTGCAACGGATAAATAATAGGGAAATGATTATGAATATGTAAGAATGGACGGTGGGAAGTGCGGTCGTGGCCTAATACCTCCCTATACCCTTCCTGTCAACTTCCTATTGCCTCTCGACTGAGTGAAGCCACTGAAAATCCTCAGTCAGACGGACGACAACATAAATCGAACCCAGGACCTTCTGAGTAAAAGTCCACAACTCATCATTTCTCATTTCATCCTGATTTATGAACTTGTTGAATGAGAGTAACACAATCCGAATAAAATCCCAACTTGAGGTTCATAAAACCCCGTCTAGGTCCGATATCCGGTACTAAACGCAAGCAACAGCTCAGCAATGTGTTTTGTGATCCCGCCTGTGTAATCACTCTCTACACAAACACACAAACACATCGTCTTGCTTGCGCTCGAGACTCCGGAGTCTATTAAAACACCCAGCGATTGTTTACAAATTCACAGTCCTAGCTTTATATAAACACATTTGGGGGAATCGGAGGTCCAAAATAACATTATATTGCCACTAAAAAAAATTGATGAGAAAACAATCAATGATGCTGTAGATTTGTTGAAAGCAAAACATCGGTGATTTTTTTATTGAGTTTAGAATGTTTGACCGTAAGTTTAATACAAAATGAACAGAAGTTTACTTAGCAGATATTAATGAGTTCCTTATGAGTCCAAATTGCTGAATTTTGATCTTCCGTTCTCATAATTAAAAATAATTAATTTTCATCTCCTTTTTGACTTTCCCATCTCCATTCACAATGGGACAAACCGTGTCTCTAATCAAGCTGAAATACACATAGTGTATATTTATAGAAACATCTTTCTGTGAATGACCTGTATAGTTTTTATCAAAATTCTTTGACGCAAACTGTGTCGTAGGACATTAAAATATATAAAATTCAGTATACAATATTTCAAAACTCTTTTAAGTAGTAGGTATGAATTTTTAAAGATGTCACAAAATTTAATCATTTTGGTAATATGATTTATGGCGAAGTACGTAGGTACGTAACACATTTTTAGTGTTTGATGTTTTTGTCAAAGCATCTATTTTTATAGAACTTATAATAAATGAGAACACACGTAAATTTAAAATTGAAAGTTATAAAAAGGATACATTTTTATTATTATTATTATTTTTAAATATAAGCATGTATTAGCTCAACAGGTAAAGCGCAAAGTATCCCCCCCCCCCCACCCCTGATCAGGGCGGCCAGCCGGCCCAGGCGCCTGTATTTATTTACCCTAGCGCCAGTCTTTCTGTGACGTTCTGGGCGGCTTTCAAACGCCTCGACTTGATGTAAAGTTTATGTTAGGAGAGAAGAGAGAGATTCCAGGAATGAGAGAAGAAGAAGCAGGAAGCGAGAGGAAAGCTTGAGAGAGAGCTGAGTTTTAGTTGGGAGGTTATTTGTTAGGTTTTGGGCAGCATCTGTAACCCCCCCCTCCCCCTCCCCCCACCGCGACGTGAACCCAATTGAACTCATACTGTAATTTTCGTATTTTAATATTTATTTACAAGAATTTTTAAAGGGACATGAAGCAAGTTTTGATGGGCCGTATAATTTCTTCCCTGAAATCGGAGATAAACTTTTTCTTCGGAAAATCTTTTCTAAGCAGCACCCTTTTTAATAATACATCCACTAAAAACATAAAGTAAATTAATTAAAACTTAAACAAGCTTCTCTAATGTGCACAATATCTGTACCTCAGAGGTTTCCAGATTTTGTGTTGCACACTTTTGGAAAATAAAGCTGGATATTAATTGGCAGAATTACTGGTTGTTGAGTTCACCTCAAGAATCACTGAGATTGACTTCGGCCCTTCTACCTCTGAGGTACATATATATTGGATTCGCACGCCCTGGCTAGAAGGTTAACTTCCAAAGATCAATGTCAAATTCTACCAAAATATTTAAAAAAAAATCTTCCCTCCTTTGTCTTTCTATAGCGAAGTGATTGACACTAGGCATAGCAACGGAAATTGACAGCTATAAAGCTATAAGCTATATTTGCAGCTACAGCAAAGGTTCGTGTAGCAATTTGATTTTTGTTTTGATAACTTTTGACATACACAATAAAATAAGCTTTTAGTAAAAGCATTAACGATTTGGTAAAGAATTATTTGTCAAGCGAGCGTAACGAGCGTCACCTTGGTATACCTTTACAATGGCTCTTAATTCTCTGGGATTTTTTTTGTCTGTTTGTGTTTTGTCTGCACTGCCCAGGGTCCACGTCAAACCGTTCAACCTCTGACATTTTGCTCACTAATCTAATAAGAACGACTTCGTGTATGGTTTTTGAACAGGATCCTGTAAATTGCTGAAAATGTTAAATATAACCGTTTGACCGATCAAATTTAAATTTTACATGATCATCGGAACCCACTTTTTAGGTATTATTTGTAAGTACCTGTCCTAATATCTAGGTTTTTGTAAATTTCAGACAAATTGCAGTCTACAACTTCAAGAGTTATTGGCATTTTATGCTTGTTTTGAAATATTTATCAATTAATGTATTCAACGAAAGTTCAGTTATTTTCTCACTTCTTCTTTGACACATTTCATTATTAGATTATCAAAGTTTCACAGCATGTTTCACACACTTATGATTCGCATGCAGTACGAAGGCTCGCATCACCACTTGACACAGTGCGTCTACCTATAGTTACAAATTTGTCATCATAAAATAAATAATTTTGTCTGCTTTTCAAAACGGAGAAAATCATTTCTACATATTCACTCATTTGTAATAATGTTTTAACAACCGTCTAAAGTTCACTCATCAAACATCTTAATGATCTCCCTTCCCAACATTTTGCTACTTAATCTGTGTTATTTTGTCCGGGAGTCGCGTGTCAGCCAACTGAATCCCAAGTATTCTGCGTAATGATCCCGTCTTGTGATCCCACTCTCCCGATAAATCTCTCCCGCGTCCCGTCGACATGGCTATCCTCCCGCCACTGTCACGGCCCATTGCATATGCATTCCTAATTGCTCATTTGCTGTGAGCTCTAACCACATGGGCGACACATCGCTCGCACTCTCTCGCCCTCGCATAGACGCGCTCTGTCTCGCTCTGTCTCACTCACACTCGTGTGCACGGGTTGCGGCCAGTGGCGGAGATGCGTCGGAACAAGCTTTTACTGGACTTCGATTCGAAACCGGACGAAATTAAGCATAACATGAAAAATCCAAATTATATTTGTCTATAAAGTGGCAGAATAAGTTACGACACGAGTAGATAATATTTAAGGTGATACTAGCGCTCGGCCGTTTTAGAAAATTGAGAGAGAAAAATTGTTAACTTTTGCAGGATGTTCACATGATCAGTCTGATTGTATATTAGTAGCCCTTTTTAATTTTTGCTTATTGCATCGTTAATTAGGCGCCAGTTATTCAACAAAACCGCGCAAAACGATGAAATTTGCGATACGATTGGAGACCAAACCCGTAAACCAATTGATCTCAAATTTTAATCATGATTAGATGAAAGACAAACTTAGGGTTATCCCTTGGCACATTTTTGAAATTTAATTTTATACGGCGCCCAGGGAGACGAGAAAATAGCTAATTTTTCACCAAAAATCCCCTAATTATTACTAATTAACGAAACAAAAAATTGAAAATGTACCAAGGGATAACCCTAAGTTTGTCTTTTATCTAATCACGATTAAAATGTCAAATATTTTGGTCTACCCGTTTCGTCTCCAATCGTATCGCAAAAAGTGTCTACAAAAAGCAGCAAAATCGCTCGCGCTTGCAGCACCTTAAGATAAATAATAAGTATTTATTAGTTATTACAATCAAGCTTCAACGAGAACAAAAAATGTAAATATGCGATTAAAAACAAGAAAATCTAGAACCATAATTTTCAGTTATTCACGGATTTTGATATTTTACGTTGTTTTCCTGCTCTTTAATATGGTCTCAAATTTTTAACAGTTTATTTTGGTATTTCGCTGACGGTCTTGTTACAGAAAAGTATGATTTTTTCCAAATCCATGATAATTTGAAAACGAATTCTATTACTATTTCCATTATAAAATATTATATTGCTATTCACTTTTTGTAATTTTATTTTAAAATTTTTACAATACGCAATCTAGTAAAAACACCAGCAAAGAGAATCAATATTTGAAAAAATATTTGACACAAGTTATGATTCTCCGACGGCACGCCACTGGTATATTCCGTCTCACTCGCTCCTGCACACCTCGTCTATTATCCTCGCAACATGTGCTGACATCTCCACAGAGGCAACTCTCGTCACCCGCCATTTCCTCACGCCACATCGCGGTCCCTGCCTTGTCGGCGGCTCTTTGACAGTCAATGACGCGCAGCCGAGGTGCCCGTCGTACAGGAGGCGGCTCTTTGACAGTCAGTGACGCGCCGCCGAGGTGCCCGTCGTACAGGAGGCGGCTCTTTGACAGTCAGTGACGCGCCGCCGAGGTGCCCGTCGTACAGGAGGCGGCTCTTTGACAGTCAATGACGCGGGGCATGCAGTGCCCGTCGTACAGGAGGCGGTTCCTTGACAGTCAATGACGCGCAGCACGAGGTGCCCGCCGTACAGGAGGCGGTCAATGACGCGCAGCACGAGGTGCCCGTCGTACAGGAGGCGGCTCTTTGACAGTCAGTGACGCGCGCCCAGGGGCGGCACGAGGTGCCCGTCGTACAGGAGGCGGATTATCATTTCGAATGTCTTGGAAATGTTTGTTATTATACAAAGACTGCATATGTATATTTTTAAAGAAATGTTTTGTTATCAGGTAAAAACAGTTTGAAGTTGCATTTGCTCTTGGTTCATAACATTGATGTATGCAATTTTAACCAATTATTGTTTGATCGATTTGTTATAGTTTTGTTATAGTCCGTCCAACCCTAACGTGGCAGTAGGGTGAGATTGTTTTACATTGATATCATTTAAAGTTCATTTCCAATAATGCGTTTATGTAAATCCGTTGTTCGACTTTAATAGGAAGGACAGTTTCAAGTGTTGTATGAGCTAGACATCATCTGACATTGACAATAATCAAAAAACTGTTTTGCTGATAGAATCCACAGCTACGATAGGGTGATAGCTTCGATTCTTTAATTTCGATTCTTTAATATTGTTAACGAGTTTGATTGTCTAGATTTCAGTTTGAGTATTTGGAACAAGTTTCCAAATTAGTTTTATCTATAGATACAACGGAAAACGGAAGACGGTTGAGTAAATATGACATTCTCGACTACGCCATCGTGTTGACCGTTGACTTTGTCCTCAGGATACGACTGGACGCTGCTGCCGGTGACGCAGAAGTCGACCAACAAGCGCAAACAGCACATCAAGCGGCCGATGAACGCGTTCATGGTTTGGGCGCAAGCTGCACGGCGCAAGCTCGCCGACCAGTACCCGCAACTCCACAACGCCGAGCTCAGCAAGACGCTGGGCAAGCTCTGGAGGTGAGACGTTAGACAGCTAGAACTCACTAACAACATTAGACGTCTTGTTCGTGGTCTGGGCGCAAGCTGCACGGCGCAAGCTGCACGGCGCAAGCTCGCCGACCAGTACCCGCAACTCCACAACGCCGAGCTCAGCAAGACGCTGGGCAAGCTCTGGAGGTGAGACGTTAGACAGCTAGAACTCACTAACAACATTAGACGTTGTCTCATGAATCAAATGAGGATGCCTCATGGTCAAGAGAAGTTGCGCCCGCAAGTAGATATTTGCGATGTCAGTCCTCAACACCATAAGACCGTGAGCTAATTATCTTGTGGAGGGAATGAAGTAGACTCTGGGCACTTGCGTCGATAGTTCTAAAAATTCTTTTGAGCATTAGGCTGTATAGGTAACTAAAGATGGCTTCCCGTTACATTTATTTATCTACGCTCAGCGCTTTTCGTCGCGTGATAAAAGTGACGAATGTTGGACCGATGTTCTGAACTTTTATTTGAGAAGTTCTTCTTTGCTGGGGACTGACGAAAACGTAACACAATCTTAATTTCTTTTATAGTTTTGTTTAATGTCGCACTGTTCCGAAACTAGACTAATGGCGACATGATGATGATGATGATGATGATGATGATGATGATGATGGTGTTGTAGAATAGATTTGGGAAGGACTAGGTCTGGCCTGTGGAAGAGACCCTTCCAGCATTTGCCTCTCTATTGAGTGAGAACTTCGTAGACATCTCGTGAGAACGGCCGATGAAAACAAACTCGGGACTTCAAGAGTGCAAGTTCAGAGAGCTACGGCCTGAGCCAACTTGCTTTCTGTTACTCGAGCAAGAAGAAAATTAGTTGATAACGAAAGTTGGAAATATTTGGCTTGGAATTGTAAAGTTAGTAATTTATTGAAGTTAATTATTGACGGTGACAAATGTATTTTAGAACAATGAAATGATTTCTTGAGCCCTTCACTTGGTGGAGGTGCGCGATCACTTGGTGGAGGTGCGCGTTCGCTTGTGCCACGAGTAGTTCTCGGCATAGACACCAGGTCGCAGCGCCTTCTTCACGGGGAGGTCGTCGTCAGCGCGCGCGGCGGTGAACCAGCGCAGCTCGTGTCTCTCGCAGTACTCCACTGCCGCCTCCCTCGTGGGGAACACCAGTTTCATGTTGCTCAGAGGATCCCCGCTGCAAGCAGACATTCATCACCCTCTGACACAGGGAGGGCGGCAACCAGCGTAGCTCGTGTCTCTCGCAGTACTCCACTGCCGCCTCCCTCGTGGGGAACACCAGTTTCATGTTGCTCAGAGGATCCCCGCTGCAAGCAGACATTCATCACCCTCTAGCACAGGGAGGGCGGCAACCAGCGCAGCTCGTGTCTCTCGCAGTACTCCACTGCCGCCTCCCTCGTGGGGAACACCAGTTTCATGTTGCTTAGAGGATCCCCGCTGCAATCAGACATTCATCACCCTCTGGCACAGGGAGGGCGGCAACCAGCGCAGCTCGTGTCTCTCGCAGTACTCCACTGCCGCCTCCCTCGTAGGGAACACCAGTTTCATGTTGCTCAGAGGATCCCCGCTGCAAGCAGACATTCATCACCCTCTGGCACAGGGAGGGCGGCAACCAGCGCAGCTCGTGTCTCTCGCAGTACTCCACTGCCGCCTCCCTCGTGGGGAACACCAGTTTCATGTTGCTCAGAGGATCCCCGCTGCAAGCAGACATTCATCACCCTCTGGCACAGGGAGGGCGGCAACCAGCGCAGCTCGTGTCTCTCGCAGTACTCCACTGCCGCCTCCCTCGTGGGGAACACGAGTTTCATGTTGCTCAGAGGATCCCCGCTGCAAGCAGACATTCATCAACCTCTGACACAGGGAGCGCGTCACCCTCTGACACAGGGAGGGCGGCAACCAGCGCAGCTCGTGTCTCTCGCAATACTCCACTGCCGCCTCCCTCGTGGGGAACACCAGTTTCATGTTGCTCAGAGGATCCCCGCTGCAAGCAGACATTCATCACCCTCTGGCACAGGGAGGGCGGCAACCAGCGCAGCTCGTGTCTCTCGCAGTACTCCACTGCCGCCTCCCTCGTGGGGAACACCAGTTTCATGTTGCTCAGAGGATCCCCGCTGCAAGCTGACATTCATCACCCTCTGACACAGGGAGCGCGTCACCCTCTGACACAGGGAGCGCGTTAACCTCTGACACAAGAAGGGCGTCAACCTCTGACACATCAAATCCCGCCGTCTACTAACTCGAGTTCTTCGGATACTGAAACCACCTGTTGATGTCACCTGCTGTTTATTCCTGGATATCTCGACCCAGGATATTCCGAGCACAATTTATTTCATGAAGATGGAGAAAAGACAAAACAAAATATGATAGGTATAGGCAGCGTGTTTAGACAACAGATGGCACTGCAAAAGTACAGACAGAGCCACCTAATCTGTGGGAAGGAAGCTTACCTTTTGGCAAGGCGTCCAAGTCGCTGCAGTTATATGTTATGTTGCTGCACATATTACGCATTATCAATTCTTAAAATTTACACAAGTTTATCTAATGTTTATTCGCCTACAAAATATTAACAACAAAGTGTTCACAATTTCACTGAATCTGATCACAATATTAATTTGCGCGACTAAGTTCTGACCCATAAAAAACACTTCGTGTAAAAATACCAGCCAAGTCTCTTCAACTAAAAAAAATATGAAATCTAAAAATTCTGCACTGAAAAGTAGTGATATCAAAAAATTAGCCAAGTCAAAACTTTATTTGAAAATCAAAAAATACTTGGCGCATCGTGTACTTAAATAGCTTGGAAGTATAAGCCAATTATAAATTATACATGAAATATACATATACATAGTATACCTATAATGCCCTAAAAAAAACGATGCGCCAAGTATTTTTTGATTTTCAAATAAAGTTTTGACTTGGCTAATTTTTTGATATCACTACTTTTCAGTGCAGAATTTTTAGATTTCATATTTTTTTTTAGTTGAAGAGACTTGGCTGGTATTTTTACACGAAGTGTTTTTTATGGGGATATCACTCCTTTTTTTAGTTTATTCTAACAACTTGTGACACATATGAAATGAACAATTGACCAATGTAGGTCTCCTCCCACCACTACGTCATAAAACAAATGTCAATGTTTGGTCACAACCAAAGAGCTTATATACACAACAAATTGTACACATGATATTATTAGAATAATGTTGAATTCGTACAGAATTTAACAGTTTTACAATCAACAAATTGCCGTTAATAATAGTATTGCTTTAAGCTATCTACTTGAATATTGTTTAGTCTTAATTAACTTCTCATAAGAGAGGAAGGACCTTTTTAAGTTGACGAAACTATCCAGTGACAGAAGCCATTAAAAAGTAAAACGCTTTGGCAACATACCTGGCAAAATATAATTTGTTTCGTTGTAGCATCCGTAAAAATTGTCCAGCATATCATCAAACATGATTTATATGAGTTTAAATATATTGATTGTACTATTTCAAGTGATAAATTAAACTAGATTAACACCTGTTAGCTATTTCTTAGATCTTTCTGAATTTCATTTGTTTGAATGAAAAATTGTTATTTTCTAAGAATTCTGGAGTTGCCATGGTAATACTTTTGTCTTTCAAAAGGCAACGCCCACCTACATTGGTCAATTACTAAATTCTTTTAAAAAATCATCACCCTTTACAATTTCGTTACCACTAATGAATAGCAGCGTATGGTCCTAAATAATTGCTTTAAATGATCTTTCACGAAGAATAGCAAAGGTTTCATTCCAATCAGTCAACCCAGTTCCGAGATATGGAAACACTTCGGTTTTCAAAATGGCTGCTGAACTTTCTGCAATGCCACATAGAATTTATTTCTATAAATGATGTGTATCATTTTAAGCTTTCTGAATATGTATTTATTGTATAGGAGGGAATTATAATAATTTATACATTTGAATGACGTCATTTCCGGTCTCATAAATAGGAAAATTCTAATTGTACTGTTCATATTCCATAGAGATGGCCATCCGAATCGTTTGGCGCTAGTTTCATACCGATTTGTCTACCAGTTTTTGAGATATGACGTTACTTCCGGTTTAAAAATGGCGGCTGAAATCTCTGACCCCTTGAAGTATATTTGAAACATGATTATAATTTTATAAGCTGTCTCAAATAGTATATTTATTGCATCAAAATAAAAATTTGTGAGATTATTAAAATGTGTGACGTCATTTCCGGTTTAGGTATGAGAAACTGCAAATATTATTGATGATAATACATAAAGTTGACCGTCTAAATTGTTTTGCGCTGGTTTCGTTGAAATCTATTCAGCCGTTATTGAGATATGATGTCACTTCCGGTTTCAAAATGGCGGCTTCCGGTTGGTTTTATAACAAGTCACATGAGACGTCAAAAGTACATACGTTACATAAATATCAAAATAATCGGATCAATCTTTGTTGCCAAAATGCCAATCGATGTATTTCAAATTTCATTACGTCATTTCCGGTTTCTTTAACATAATGTTTAGTCTTTTGCTACTTATCATGCATATAGATGACCGTCTGGATCGTTTGGCGCAATTTTCGTTCCAATCGGTCCAGCCGTTGACGAGATATGACGTCACTTCCGGTTTCAAAATGGCGGCATAAAACCAGTTATAGCAAAAGGCACCTCAGACGCCAAAAGTGCATATGTGGTAAAAATTTTAAATCAATCGGTTCAGCCGTTTATGCTGTGGCCTGTTTACCATATTTTAGCTCCACCCTACTACTACTACTACTACTGAGATTATTATGAAAACCGCCCTAAAACACTGTTTTCACGGCCCTCTAGCGCGCAAAGGGCGTAACCTATTGTTCCCAAATTTGGTATATGTTGTAGGGTGGGCCATAGCTCGAAATTAAGATATATCGCAACAATGTGAGATTTTCCAATTTTAAGATCCAGTAGGCCGAAAATGCCACTTTGATGCTTACAGTAAAAGTGGGTTTGCTCCAGCCTTTTTAAATGAGTGTGTGCGCGCGCCGTACGACTTGGCTGGCGTGGAGCGACCGCTCCACTAGATTCCGAAATATTTTGAGTACATTTGTTGACATCTGATCGGTTGCTAGGTCACGGCCAATGAGAAATAAAACAGTTGACGATCTTCCCACAAATGTTGCTTATTTCTCTCACTCGTGGCGAACACTCGGTGCCTATAGAAACCTCTGGATTCTAAACAATTTTTAAGACAAAATTAGCGTTCAATCAGATCGGATCCCCCTATATGAAAATGTTATAAAAGTGAAGTATAGGTAGGACATAACAATTCTTTGCTCAGATACTAGGGAGTAGGTTACTTACTTTTTTTGGAACTAAATAACCCAGTCAAATCATGCAATCACAGCCGAAATCACATACGATTTAACTTTGTCCTCACGCTTCTACCCATAGGCTTTCTGATTCGATTTTTTTTTTAAGTATGAAGCTCGACATAAGGAAGCAAATTATTTTTTTGAGAGATGCACGTACGTCAATTTCTCCGCCGAATAACTGTCTTTCTTGCCCTCTCATTGGTTGAAATGTTCCTGGTCGGAGCTTATCCGCCGAAAAAGTGCAATGTAATAACCTACGTGGATGTCCAGCCCATTGTTGGATTTTGCCAGCGCTCTCTGGTGTCAAACTCGATCTCCCACGCTTGCGCGTTGTCCGTGCCCGACTGCATCACATTCTTGCTCTGTTTGTACACGTGGACGCGTCTGCCTCGCACGTGCTGCACGGGGACGCCGTCAACAGCGCTCAGACGCTCCTGTAGGAGGCGATCAAGAGTGTTACTCGTGTCTGTCGTGCACGTGCTGCATGGGGACGCCGTCAACAGCGCTCAGAAGCTCCTGTAGGAGGCGATGAAGAGTGTTACTCGTGTCTGTCGAGCACGTGCTGCATGGGGACGCCGTCAACAGCGCTCAGAAGCTCCTGTAGGAGGCGATGAAGAGTGTTACTCGTGTCTGTCGAGCACGTGCTGCATGGGGACGCCGTCAACAGCGCTCAGACGCTCCTGTAGGAGGCGATCAAGAGTGTTACTCGTGTCTGTCGCGCACGTGCTGCATGGGGACGCTGTCAACAGCGCTCAGACGCTCCTGTAGGAGGCGATCAAGAGTGTTACTCGTGTCTGTCGTGCACGTGCTGCATGGGGACGCCGTCAACAGCGCTCAGACGCTCCTGTAGGAGGCGATCAAGAGTGTTACTCGTGTCTGTCGTGCACGTGCTGCATGGGGACGCCGTCAACAGCGCTCAGACGCTCCTGTAGGAGGTGATCAAGAGTGTTACTCGTGTCTGTCGTGCACGTGCTGCATGGGGACGCTGTCAACAGCGCTCAGACGCTCCTGTATGAGGCAATCAAGAGTGTTACTCGTGTCTGCCTCGCACGTGCTGCATGGGGACGCCGTCAACAGCGCTCAGACGCTCTTGTAGGAGGCGATCAAGAGTGTTACTCGTGTCTGCCTCGCACGTGCTGCATGGGGACGCCGTCAACAGCGCTCAGACGCTCTTGTAGGAGGCGATCAAGAGTGTTACTCGTGTCTGCCGCGCACATGCTGCATGGGGACGCCGTCAACAGCGCTCAGACGCTCCTGTAGGAGGCGATGTGCTTGTGGTCTATCGACATAAGTTGTTATGGAACTACACTGACAGTTCCTGATATCTCCAACGGCGGCAGCATCTTGGCCGGATGGATGACCAAGTTCTTATCTTCATCCTCGACGTTCTCTTCGGCCTTGACATTCTCTTCGGCCTTGCAACTGTCCTTGTCTTCCTCGACGTCTTTGTCTTTGACGACGTCGTCGCCCAGACGTCGGATTGGCGTCGCGAACAAGCTTCTGAGAATGAAGATAACACAATCATACAGATCGCTAGAAACTACACTAATATAATTTTGGTACTTTTCGTGAAATTTTGTTCAAAATGTTCAGTTTACCATTATACAGATTGTGACTTTCAAGCTATAAAACGAAGAAGCAATTGTGTACCTTCCATACTTGTATATAAAACATTTTAAGTTAGAGATTTTTTTACCTGAATAAATGTCGGGTGGCTACGAATTTCCAAGAACATGCGGCTAACATGTTGCAGAATTCGATGAAGTTCTTCAACTGCGTTCGTTCATGCGACAAATTCAGCTGTTTCGAAGCATTTTTATCAAGAAGGCTATGGAATAAGTAAATGAGTGTGTGAATGCAAGCGGCGGACGATGTTTCAATTATTTCATTACGTAAAGCTACTATATACACGGGACTGTTGAATGCACAGCATGAAGGCACGGGGCTGGAATACAATGACTGATGGACATTTCTTGTTTCAGGATTCTGAGTGAGGACGAGAAACACCCGTTCATCGAGGAGGCGGAGAGGTTGAGGAACGCGCACAAGAAAGACCACCCCGACTACAAGGTACGCGATCTTGTCCCACCGCCCCGAACCCTCTTGCTCTGGTTGTCCCTATTCCAGACTGGCCTCCTTATAGTGCTTCATTTTACTAAGATTATTGCGCAAGTTGGGAGGAAAGCATTCAAATGTAACATTTTTAATATCACGATTTTAAATATTAGCGTCGGCTATGCTTCGAAGAGATCACCACATTGACACTTTGTGTCGTGCTATAATTCACATGAGAATCAATGATTCAGTAGATATAATTATTGCTTATGTTTCGGAATTCAGGCTTTGGCACAAAACCTTTTGTTTTTATGCTTTTGCTTTTGTGGCACAATACCGTTTTGGCACAGGTTTTGGTTCCTCTCTCCCTCCTCCCCCCCCCATCCAATATTAACAAATTCACTATTTAGTGTAAAATATTTACATGACTCCTGTCTTATTATTCCTATTTTCATTGTTGCGAACTTTGAGAGTGTTACATTTCTAAAAATGAGTAATTACTTTTATAAGGAAACGTTTTATCTTTCCACAAAAGCTTTGGCCCCGGAGTACACTTTATTTAAGAATTGTGCCGACTCAGCAATTTCAATTATTTTGAATTATCTGATTGAACGTCCCGTCAATAGACCATTTTAAATATTATCTCGGAGGCTCTGCTTTCTAAGAAAAATCTTATGCAGTATTATTTCCAGACACCTTAGTCCCTGTTTTACCTATTGTTGAAACAGGGACTAAGGTGTCTGGAAATCAAACTGCATATGATTTTTCTTAAAAAGCAGAGCCACCGAGATAATATTTAAAATGGTCTATTTAATCCAATAGTTAGCTAATCCTGCATTACTTATCTTTGATAATAGATGCTATTAGTAAAGGTAAGTAACAGATTTGTTTAAGTGGATTACGTTGCATTAAAATCACACTTGGAGGTAAATGCGAGGTTATTTTTTTTTGAGTATTTTATTTCTAGATTCATTTACATGAATATAACAGAAATGTGAGTCTATAGTCTACAATAATACTACAATTACATAATAAATTATCAGTTACAACCTATTATAACATTAATTATAAATAATAACTAATTGCAAATTTCAACCTATTCGCTCAGGTATTTACCCCTGTTTCACTAAATATAAATAAGTCTACAAATGTTTCAAAACTATTTACATCACTGACATCCCTGGATAGTGGCAGCCTATTCCAGTCATTAATTGTTTTTGGAAAGAATGTCAGAGATTGTTTGTTACTCCTGCAGTACCAGCCGCGACGCAGGAAGCCGCCCAAGTCAGCCGGCCAGCGCGCCGTGACGTCGGCGTCGGCGTCGGCGACGTCGGCGTCTGACGGGGAGATGCCCAGCACCTCGGGCGTCGTCTCGTCGTCGGCGTCGCTCGGCCACGAGGCGGGCATCAGGTGCGCGCACAGGTAAGACTCTAACGAACAATGTTCACGCACTTGGCACAACTAAAAACGGTATTTGAGCGAAACGAATGGGCTGCTGGTCAGGTTCCTTGACAATCAATCCTAGTTATTATCCCAGGTAGCACAAAACCTCTAAAATATATTGGGCCGACCTTGGCTGGGTGATCTTGGGCAAAAATTGGCATGTTAACAAAGTGTGAATGATGGGCCTATCTTGGCATCACAATGTTGTCCCAATATTTCCAATGTTATTAATAATGGCCCCAGATCTGCCCAATGATGGTTCAACAATATTCTTCCTATATTGTAAAGACGATGATGGCCCATTACTGGGTTGAGACTGGCCATTTTTTAGCCACTATTACCCCTTTATTGGCTGGGTGATATAGGCACAATGTCGAATTGTTAACAAAGTGTTGTTGTGGGGCCATTATTGGCTATGTTGGCCAATATTTAATGAATATTGTCCCAATATATGGTAAAAATTATTTTATATTGGGACGATAACGGCTATATAATGGGTATAATGGGCAAAAAATAAATAAAAAAACATTAATTTTCATGTAATTCATATTGATTCAATGTCACAGTCAACCAATTCCCTAGCATCAGTTATCTGAAAGCAATGGAGAAAGATAGCATGTTAGTACATTTTATAAAATCTGGATGGACTGGGACGCGAACCTCGGAACTCTGCGTGACGATGTGCTGCCTCAACCCGATGCGCCATGGAGGTTGACAGGAAAGTTAGTGGTAGGTGACTATGCCATTCTCAGCTCAGTAGCTGGATGCCGTGACTTTATATAAGACGCAATGTTGTTAGATTTGTACATTTAGTTTTAAGTCATATCGACACAATGTTATTAAAAACTGTATCATGTACAGTACAAGGATCGTCCCACAAGGATCAATTCTAGGCCCGCTTCTCTTTATCTTTATATGAACGATTTACCCCTTCATTTCAATGAAGGTACAGTCACAATCTATGCAGACGACACCAGTCACCTTTTAACTAAAACCAAAGACTTGGCCTCCCTGTCCAAAACAGCCACAGAACAAGCTGAGCTAATGTCTTCCTATTGCGTATAGGAACTTCGACAAAATTCCTAGGGCTCCACCTTACTGATAATCTTAGTTGGACCAAGCATGTACACACTATCTCTTCTAAAATATTAAGTGGATGCTACCTTCTTCGTAGATTGAAACTCACAGTAAGTCCAGAATCGCTTAAACTCATATATCATGCTTGCATTCATTCACACCTGTCATATGGTCTCCTATTTTGGGGTGCTAGCACCGCCGCTAAAAGAATCTTCATTCTCCAAAAGCGTGTAGTTCGCATACTGGCCGGCATAGCACGAAGAACATCATGCAAGCCTCACTTCACCACTCTAAAAATATTAACACTACCTTCCACTCTTATTCTCATTGCCGCTTCCTTTGCACACTCTAATCCCGAGCTCTTCCAGCGAAACTCTTCAGTGCACACACATAGTACACGTACGACTAATGATATTCATATTTCAACACACTCACGGGCACTTTTTCAGAAAAGCCCCCAATACCTCTGCTCTGCAATCTACAATCGAGTTCCTGCCCGAATCAGAGAAGCCCCTTCCTACCACTCATTCTGCTCCTCCCTACGATCCTACTTAATTAACCATCCTTTATACAGCATTGATGAATTTATTCATGAATCCAATGTCAACCCTTGATTCTAACTTCAGTTAGAAAATGTTAGTTAACTAAAACATTTAGGTTAGTTATATTATAATTAATAATCAATCACATAATATTTTAGGCTACCTAAATAAAGTTTATACTCTCTAGCTCATAGTTCCCTAGTTTTAGAATGGTTTGGGTGGAAGACCGTAAATATTTACGAACCCCGCCATTTTGCACAATGATGTTTGATGTTTGTATACTCATTTGTCAAATTGTCAAAATTGTCATTGTCAAATAAAGAATTATCTTATCTTATCTTATCTTATGTATTACATTGTGTTCTCGTGTTTTCTGTACGAGTAATTCCGGTTATTTAATCAATCAAATATGTGCTCGCCTACTAGAGTCTGATGCCTAACGAGCACGGTGCTAACGAGTAAGAATAAACTTCATTGGATGATGTTTGGCCAAGCGTATTTACTAAGTTACTACGTAATCTTCATCCTAGCGATACTCGATGTTAGGAAGTCGTACCACAATAGGGCATCTACAAAGCTCATTTTTTTTATCAGAATACTCGTATATCGATAGTTGACAACAACCACTAAATGATAAATGTAAAGAATGTTGATGTGTTCTAAAACTAGCCTATAATCATGAAGACACATTTGAGTTTGACCCCATCGTGATCAACACGCAAACAGTGGAGGAATTAGCTTTGAAATGCCCTTTTTTAAGAACATGATTTTTTTCTGAGTTAAGTCCTATTCAACATGTTAGTAATATTTAAAATAAGGTTAAAAAATTTCACTCTTTTTGAAAATTGAGAATTTCGTGGAAGGCCCTTAGAAATAATTCATGTTTCATGTTTTATGTTTTATGTTTGTTTGTGATTGATGTAATAATGACACTTCCTCTTCCGCAGGATGAAAGTCGGACCCCCGGACTGCTCGCCGGGTCCGGACTGCAACTACGCGAAACTCTACGAGCGCGACCCTCTCGACGACCACGTGAAATCGTCGTACTCTCACTCCTACCAACTGTCCGGGCACCGCGACGCCGAAACGTCGTCGGACCCGGCGTCGCGTCACCAATACCGCCCCAACACCGGGTTCTACCCCGACATCGACGCGTCGACGGCGTCCTTCCCGCGCGTCGGGACGCCCTCCTACATGAACGCCGGGGGAGGCGGCGAGTATCTGCATCATCATCTGCATCAACAGACGCCGGCGCCCAATGCGACGCCCGCGACGCCGTTCTCGGCGACGTCGGGGTTCAACCATCAGGCGTTCTATCCCTACGGCCCTCATCAAGGACCCTATTACATGTCCCCGAGATAATAGGTAGGGATGCTTAGTCCCTTCATGTGTTTATCAAAACATTTTCAATTGTTTTTCTATGTATTTTATTCAATAAAGCTGTCACAGTTGATAGAAAATTGCATTAATGTATACATTATTTTCCTTGAGGCAGCAGACACCTTGTCAAACATTGGAATCCAAATGATTATTGTCTGATGCATTATAAAAAAATGCTTGGGCCAGAAGAACAAGTTAAAAAGACGAGCCAATCAATTTGACCGGTTGTACAATCTCCCGATAATTGTAAAGCCCAGTCCAGAATATGGTCGGTGACAGGCAAAGATGGACCCAGTTTAACATGGCCAGGTAAAGGCCGGCCCATGCTTGAGCGGGTTCATATTTGCCTGTCACCGACCATGTAGCAACTTTTGCTTGATCAACTTGGTTCTCTCAAGTGCAGGCACATTATCGTCACCAAATTGACTCTGCGCACGAGCAGAACCAAGTTGATCAACCAAAAAATTGCCATTCTGAATCGGCCATCTTCAGCTGTCTAGATGGCAGATGGCTGGGTTTCATTGGCTGTTGCCATTGTTTCAACCGCTAACTTTATCGGGAGCCTGAACATTGTACAACCAGGCCACTACCTTAGACTCAAACAAAATCTGAATGGCTCTCTTCATACTTTATTAGATTATTCATAAGTCTTTTGAGTACGGGTTTATAAGGCATTATAAACTAAACACTTGTATAGTAGTTCAATACTCTTTATTGTTTATATAATACTTATTAATATACATTGACAATAAATGGCTCTGGCTGAATGGTGGCCATGTTGGATGATCTTGTAGTTCCACTACTCGACACTAGAGCCACTAGTTCGATAATCGATACTGTGACATGTCCCCCAAATTATTAATATTTAAAGAGGATTAATAATTTTCATATTATGCTTTGATTATTTATCTTGAAGAGATTATGCTTAGATTATTTATCTTGAAGAGATTATGCTTTGATTATTAGTACTGATACATATTTGATTTTACTTAAATCTAATGGGCATTTTGATAAGCCTTCCAGTACGAGTTCTCTTCTCCATCGGTCCAGTTTCTGGAACGACTATGTTGTCCGGATACGAAACAAGGTTCGGCTTCAGGACTGGAGTCGACTCAGGCATCTTCTTCGTAACTGATCGGGGAGTACCTGGCTCGCAGCGAGGAGCTTCCGGAGTTGGACTCGGAGTTGGAGCTGGTGGCAGGCTGCACGGCGATATCATAGGCGGTTCACTCATGGCCGGTCGCAGGTGGAGCCTGTTTCTCCTCAGCACAGAACCTTCAGACTCAACGTGGTATGATCGAGGAGTTTGGTCTGCTTGCACGATTTTACCAGGCACCCAGACTCTCTTGGCTTTCTGAAGAAGGACTGATTGTCCTGCAGAGAGGGGTATCAAAGGTTTCGCCTTGGAGTCGTAGTACTGCTTATCCCTTCTTTGATGTTCTTTAAGAATTTTCAATGTCTGTGATGTATCATACAATGGATTTAACTGCTGAGTTGTTGTTGGCAGTAGAGTGCGTAAACTTCGACCCATTAACAGTTGAGCAGGTGAAGCAAGATGAGACTTAGGCGTATTATTGTATGCTAGTATAGCCAATGAAGGGTCTTGTCCTGACTTTCCTGCTTTAAGGAGCAATCCCTTAGCTGTACCAATCATTCTTTCAGCCATCCCATTGCTTTGAGGATAGTAGGGACTGGACGTGATGTGTTGAATGTCCCACTGCTTGAAGTACTGTTTTAGTAATGATGAGTCGAAAGGTGGTCCATTGTCTGAGATCAGTTTCCGGGGAATTCCATGTGTAGTGAAAATCAGTTTCAGTTCGGCGATGACAGCAGTAGCTGTTGTAGTCTTCATTTCACGGACTTCTATGAACTTGGAGTGATAATCGGTGACTAACATGTAATTCTTGGAATCTGCCTTACAGAAGTCTACTCCCACCTTCTCCCAAGGGTTGACTGGTATTTCAGTAGAGAGAAGTGGTTCTCGGGTGTTCGATCTTGAGTACTGCTGACATGTAGTACATGACTGTACCATCTGCTTGATCTGTGATGTCATGCCTGGCCAGTAAACAGCTTGCTTAGCTTTGGCTTGGCATGCATTAACACCTTGATGCGCTTGATGGATCAAATTGAGAGTTTCCCTTTGTCGTTTCTTCGGTATTACTAACCTGACACCTCTGAATATCAGACCGTCACCTTCATGAAGTTCGTTCCTGCAATGCCAGTAAGCATTAACAATGGATTGTGTTGGCTTCTTTGTAGGCCATCCTTCACGGATGAATTTCCTGATGAGAGTCAATTCTTCATCTTCTCGTGTATCCTTGATGTATTCTTCTTTCCTTTCATCCGAGATGCTGACAAGTGAATGAACTGCTGAAGCTTCTCCATGTAGGTAGTCAGTGTTGACAGCTGCTGATGGGTTGGGATCTCTTGAGAGAGTATCTGCTGCAAACAGTAGTTTTCCAGGTATGTGTTTCAAGGTTGGCTCATACCGCATGAAGCGCAGAAGAAGTCGCTGAATTCTCGGGGGCTTCTTCACTATGCCTAGTAACGGTAAGTGGTCTGTGTGTACCTCAAAACTACAAGCGTATAAATACACATGTGGAAATGTTCACAGCCCCATACTATGGCTAATAGTTCTTTTTCTATCTGTGCATATTTCTTCTGGGCATCATTAAGTGAAACAGAAGCGAAGGCGATGGGATGGTTATCTTGAAGAAGTACAGCACCTAGTCCATACTGACTAGCGTCGACAGATAGTGTAGTCGGTTTCTTCGGATCGAAGAAAGAAAGCGTTGGTGTTGTGCTGATCAATTTCTTCAGGTTTTCAAAACTACGCTGAGCTTCTATTTCCCATCTCCAAACAACATCTTTAATGAGTGTTGCCGCAAGTGGTATGTTTCATTGGAAAGATTTGGGATGAATTTACCCAAAAAGTTGACCATGCCGAGAAAGCGTTGAAGTTCAACCTTATTTTCGGGTGCTTTCATGGCAGTGATAGCATCTACTTTGGCTTGATGAATATCTATTCCATTAGGAGTGATGTTATGGCCTAAGTACCTGATAGTTGGTGTGGCTAGTTGCAGTTTCTCGTAGCTGAAACGGAAGTGTCGCTGACGAGCTCTCTCCAATACGGCTGCTAGACGTTGGTTATGCTCAGCCATATCTTTACCAAACACTAGGATGTCGTTCATGTAGCCCCGCGCCCCCTCAATTCCCTCGAGGAGTGAGTCTATCTCGCGCTGTAGGACTTCAGGAGCACTTTTTAGTCCATAGGGAAGTCTAAGAAATCTATACCTTCCATAAGGAGTAGCCATGGTGCAAAGCTTTGAGCTTTCCTCAGTGAGTTGTATTTGCCAAAATGCAGTTGAAGCATCGAGTACTGTAAATACTTTGGCGTCTGTAATCTCAGAAAATATTGATTCAGAGGTCGGAATTGGGTGGTGTTCCCTCTGGATGTACTTGTTTAATTGTCTCGGGTCGAGACATAACCTCAATTTCCCATTCGGTTTGCTCGCAAGAACAATGGGATGGACCCAATCCGTTGGTCCTGTTTCTTTAACTATTATTCCTTCCTTTTCCATGCGTTTTAATTCTAGTTTAACTTTACCTCTGATTGAGATTGGGATCTTTCTTGCGTTGCTTATCTGTGGAACAGCATCCGGATTGAGCTTTATGGTGTGTTTATCCGGCAGCTGTCCGACCCCGTGGAATACATCTGCGTACTTTCGAATGATCTGTCTCGGAGACTCGGCGTTACTTTTCGTCTCGCACAGTCTTGCGATCAGTTGCAGGGCTTCGCAGGCTTCGATTCCAAGTATCGGTGTGTAGCCTTTACCTCCTGTCACATAAAACTTGAAACATTTTATAAGTTTATTAGTCTCACATGTCAGATTGCATTTTCCTTGAACGTCTACCCTGTCACCTGTATAAGCTGTTATTTTAACATTAGTGTGCTTTAAACGTGGTTTGACAGGCAGTTGTTCGTACACTTCACTTGTTATGATGTTGACCTGAGAGCCTGTGTCTAGTTTAAAAAGAGTTTTGTACCCATTTACTGACACTGTTTTATTCCACACTTTCTTTCCTTTACTCACTGTGCTGTTGACTTCTAAGCTTGACATATCAAAGCTGGCCTCAGAAGATGAATCCGCGGAAGTATTCTCTTCGGTTTCTTCCATGGTGTAAACTTTTATTGATTTTTTCTTTGGTTTAACTGCAGATTTCTTCTCGCTCTGAGGTTTCGCTTGACACACGCTATCGAAGTGGTTTGGAATTCCGCACTTTCTACAGGTTTTCCCAAACGCTGGACAGTTCTTTGGACCGTGTTTACCTCCACAACGATAACAGTTCTTTGCTTCTGTAGTTTTCTTGTGCTTATTCACAAAGTGAACTGTTTCGGCACCCTCTCTGCCCATCTCACTGGATTGTCGCAGGGATTCCTCGTTGGCTCTACAAAGATTTATTGCTTTGGCTAGAGTCATTGTGTGGTCTTTTAGAAGCCTTCCTCTCATGTTGCTATCTTTTATTCCTCCTATCAACCTGTCTCTTAGCAGGGAATCTTGAAGGTCACCAAACTCGCAATCTTTTGCTCTCTGTTTGAGCGTCATTACGTATTGATCTATTGTCTGGTTGTCTCCCTGTTGTTCCGAAAAAAACAACCATCTGGTGTACGTCGTGTTTTTGTAGGGTACGTAGTACTTTGTGATACCTTCCAGAATGATTTTCGGCGTGACCTCGATGCCTGGTGCGAATTCTAGCGTGTTGTATACGGCTAGGCCTTCATCTCCCAAAGCATGCAAAAGGTCGGCTTTTTGCTTTTTCAGTGGCTTGTTTTCTAGCTCGGCCACGTCGAAATATATTTCGTATTTTTGCACCCAGCGCGACCAGTTCTCCGCCGGAGCTTCTCCCGGTACAAACGCTGCAGGAGCCTTGTAGGTAGCCGCCATTTTTTATGTATAGGAACCTACTTGCTTTCGTACCGCGTGCGCGTTTCTTTTCTTCACCTTTTCTTGGGCGTATTTCTTCACACCTTTACTTCTGACGCCATCTTTTGAGTACGGGTTTATAAGGCATTATAAACTAAACACTTGTATAGTAGTTCAATACTCTTTATTGTTTATATAATACTTATTAATATACATTGACAATAAATGGCTCTGGCTGAATGGTGGCCATGTTGGATGATCTTGTAGTTCCACTACTCGACACTAGAGCCACTAGTTCGATAATCGATACTGTGACAATAAGCACTTTGACTTCTGTTTTTTTCTTCCAGATATTCGTAGTTGCATGAGAAGTCCCTTCGATACCACCATTTTGATGGCACCATTCGGTTCTTTTGGCTCCGAAGAAATATAATATATTACAAAGATATTTGATGTATTAAAATAAACTTAAACCATTCAATCCTCTTTTTACCCTGTTTACACGGCAAATAAATGGAAATCTTGGCTCGGCTCGGCACGGCACGGCATGGACTGACTGACAAGTGTCAGACTTGGCACGGCACGGCTGCCACTGCCGCCACCCGCCAGTCACCATCACACCGTCGCACGCGCCACACGTCAATCAGTCAGTAGATTTCAGAAGCGCAGCGCAGCGGGGTTGTCTTGCTCTTGTGAAGTTGTGATCGCGGCTTTGTGCAACGGTCATCTGTGACGTATGATAGCTGTTGACGGTGTAATAAGGTAAGTTCTTGAGATGAATTTTAATCTTCCGCGTAAAGATTGCAGCTGTGGCTGGTTAGTTGTCTCCTTTTCGCTTTTATGGCACCGACCTCTGTATTTGTGTTCTTTTAGGAGCTGAAATTGTGCACACGTAAATACTAGTAAATACCAACTATAAGCGGTTTGCTAAACCAAAGTGTTTCGAAAGCTATTGATTGTTTCAAATTAAAAACATCTTATGATGGGTTGATCCAAATGATCCAATCAATTTGAAATTTTGCAAGATCTGTTCACTTATCCATGATCGACCAATATTCTATCAAATATTAAAAATTTCAGGGAAATTGGTTAGATTTTACATTAGGTACTGTACTACCTGCCTATATCTTCTGGTTCTGACTGGTAAAAAATCGAATTGTTCCGCAATTGAGCAATTGAATAACGAAGTAATATAATAATAAGTTCGTTATCTTTGATTTTGTGGATCTTGTTCGACTAGAGATTTAGCGCGTATTAGTACTCGCTCATCAACGCATTACACTAAGCGTTTTGTGTAAATTCTTTCCCCCTTTTATTTAAAAACAAATATTATTTCATTGCTCCCTGACCCATCAACCTACCTACTATGCAAAAAATACAAATTACCGGGCTTACTAAGAAAGGTGCAATTCCGCCATTTCATGTTGATCGAAAAGCTTCAGCCAACCCCAATTTCAGGCAAACTAATTCACTTTCATCGAATAAACCTGTCGATTCTGAGTTTCACAATAACCAATTACATGTTGAATTGTGTGTTTAATTAATACTGGCTGTAAACTGTACATTACTATAGGTATCTATTCGTTTTAGGTGTTCAGCGCACATGAGTCTGTTTTAAGATAAGTCAACTCCTTGACTTGTATTGTACATTAGTTACGTGTGAAAGAAGGGTGTTTCGATTATTGCAATTAAAACATAACGACAATGAGATAACGGAAACAATGACTTTACGAGTACGTTTATTGAATACTTCTCGCCTTTCGTGAACAAACAAGATTCTAGAGTTTACATGTTGCTATACTAGCTAGATTTGAAAATGAAATGATTCAAACAGATTTGATTGTTGAGGAAAGGGGGTGGGTTGATTGTTGTCGCTAATGTAGTGAGATGATTTCAAACAGTTTTGATTGTTGTGGAAAGGGGGGGTGGGTTGATTGTTGTCGCTAATGTAGTGAGAGGGAGGGGGGACTATTTCCAAGAATCAAAAGTGGTCTGATTTTATTTTAATTCTTGTGATTGTCGAGCGTCAGGCCGTCTGTTGTTGTGACTGTTGTTGACTGTTGTTGTGACCCATTGTTGTGACTAACTGAGCGGATAAATTTATAATATTGAATGTAGAAATTACCTACCGAAACTCGAACATTCAGTTTTATTTAAACATAGCCTCACGCTAGTAGTAGTTTTATCAGATGTTAATGTTTTACTGAGATACACTTACAAAATATGAACTAAAGTGGTCAGTAATTTTATATACCTATTCTACGGAGTAACATAATCTACGGAAAGAGGGTCCAGGAGGCCAAGTCTTGAAACTTACGCCTTCAGGACGCAAACGCTCTCGGACGTCATAAAGTCCCATTTACTGTAAGAGTGATCGACATTGAAACATAAAGTCAAGCCACTTATTTGATTGGCATCCAGCAATCTATTGGAAACCATTTTATTAACATTATAATTACTATTACTGATATTATAAAGTCATAAAACCTTATTCAAAATTAAGCTGAACAGTTAAAGGTAGATTTCAAGGTCATCATTCTTACAGTAAATGGGACTTTATGACGTCCGAGAGCGTTTGCGTCCTGAAAGCGTAAGTTTCAAGACTTGGCCTCCTGGAGATACTGGAATACTGGAAATACTGGAGATACTGGAAACGCAATAGAGGCGTTCACATGCGGGGAAAGAGTTGAATGTTTATTAACCATTAACCAATCACAACTGGCCATAATCCGCTCGCGGCAAACTTCCTATCGTTCATTATAAAAAAAACGCTTTCCGTTTTTCGCGCTGATGATGAACGCCTCTTTTCTGTTACCAAGCGCAAACTTTTTTGTGATTTTAAAATTAAACTTCTCAGAGAAATCTTTTTAACTTAGTATACCTACATTTGACATTTTGAGGGCCGGTATAACCAAAGTTAATCTGAGCCGGATTAACTAAATATTGGACTAAATTGGCGGCACAGCCTATCAGATACCTCAAAATGAGTGAAACAATTGAATTTAATCCAAAAGTTAGTTAATCCAGCACAATTTAACTTTGGTTATTCCGGGCCTCAGGTCACCACTGACCAGAAAAACTAAATTTCAAATTTCAACTTAATTTCATTCAACTATTTGATCTCCACGGATTTCAGATCAGAAACTTACGATGCACTTAGTCTAATTTACAAATCCAAAGTCAGTTCGAATCGTTGAATATTTCCACAGAACAAAATGTCTTCGCTAATGAAGGGAATCGCCAACTACTTCCAAAAGAAACCCCCAGCAGAAGAATGTCCGGAGGAGGCTGAGGAACTTGTGATGGCGACCGTCGAGGACTTTGACGAGTTCGAGCTGGCGAGCTTCTTGAAGAAGATCTGCTACGACGACGAACTGGAGAAGGAGCCCGAGGAGGACGAGGAGAGAATCAGCGAAAACAAGTGTGCAGTGCGTCACGGCATCGTCACCAGCTTGAGAAGCGAGACCGGCTTCATCGACATCAACATTGTGTTCGACCTGCAGGACGCGCCGTGTGACATACAGGTACGTGATCCCAGAGGAGGAGGCCGAGGAGAGAATTAGCGAGAACAAGTGTGCAGTGCGTCACGGCATCGTCACCAGCTTGAGGAGCGAGACGGGCTTCATCGACATCAACATTATGTTCGACCTGCAGGACGCGCCGTGTGACATACAGGTACGTGATCCCAGAGGAGGAGGCCGAGGAGAGAATTAGCGAGAACAAGTGTGCAGTGCGTCACGGCATCGTCACCAGCTTGAGACTGGCTTCATCGACATCAACATTATGTTCGACCTGCAGGACGCGCCGTGTGACATACAGGTACGTGATCCCAGAGGAGGAGGCCGAGGAGAGAATCAGCGAGAACAAGTGTGCAGTGCGTCACGGCATCGTCACCAGCTTGAGACTGGCTTCATCGACATCAACATTATGTTCGACCTGCAGGACGCGCCGTGTGACATACAGGTACGTGATCCCAGAGGAGGAGGCCGAGGAGAGAATTAGCGAGAACAAGTGTGCAGTGCGTCACGGCATCGTCACCAGCTTGAGACTGGCTTCATCGACATCAACATTATGTTCGACCTGCAGGACGCGCCATGTGACATACAGGTACGTGATCCCAGAGGAGGAGGCCGAGGAGAGAATCAGCGAGAACAAGTGTGCAGTGCGTCACGGCATCGTCACCAGCTTGAGGAGCGAGACGGGCTTCATCGACATCAACATTATGTTCGACCTCCAGGATGCGCCATGTGACATACAGGTACGTGATCCCAGAGGAGGAGGCCGAGGAGAGAATTAGCGAGAACAAGTGTGCAGTGCGTCACGGCATCGTCACCAGCTTGAGAAGCGAGACCAGCTTCATCGACATCAACATTATGTTCGACCTGCAGGATGCGCCGTGTGACATACAGGTACGTGATCCCAGAGGAGGAGGCCGAGGAGAGAATTAGCGAGAACAAGTGTGCAGTGCGTCACGGCATCGTCACCAGCTTGAGACTGGCTTCATCAACATCAACATTATGTTCGACCTGCAGGACGCGCCGTGTGACATACAGGTACGTGATCCCAGAGGAGGAGGCCGAGGAGAGAATTAGCGAGAACAAGTGTGCAGTGCGTCACGGCATCGTCACCAGCTTGAGACGGGCTTCATCGACATCAACATTATGTTCGACCTGCAGGACGCGCCGTGTGACATTCAGGTACGTGATCCTTGAAAATAACACTCAGTGTAAAAAAGGCAGCCAAGTTGCTTTACTTTAAAAACACATCAACACTGAAAATGAGTGATTGAACGGCGTAGCGAGTGTCACCAAGGTACCTACTCTTAAGGTATGTTCGCTTGACGTTCGACGCTCGATGCTCGACGCTCAGCGCTAGCGCTGAAAGATGAACATGGTTTATCTTTGACCTTGAACGCCAGCGCTCGGCGTTGGCCAATCAGGATATTCAACGGCGAGCGCTGAGGGCCGAAAGTTGAACGAACGCCGAGCTGTAAACGTACCTTTATGGCACTTTCTCTGTATGTTTTTGTTGTATTTTTTTGCCTGCACTGCCCAGGTCAAACCGCTTAACCAATCGATCTGAAATTTTGCACACATACGAATGTAATCCAAGCGGTCTCTGGGATCGTTTTTGAACGGGATCCTGTGATTGGTTCAAATTTAAAAAAATATATTTTTCGATTGGTTGGTTTGATCAATTTGAAATTTTGCAAATTCATTGCAATCTTACAAATTTACGCCAAATCCTCCCATTGGTTAAAATTTAAAACCATCTTTCCTGTGATTTTTTAACTTTAAACTAGAACCGATTGACCGAACAACCTTAAAACTTTAGGTGTTTTTGCCAATTTGAAGACTTATCTGCGTTATTGTCAAAAGTTATTGTCATTACAAGAACATTTAATTCTAATCATGAAATATTTGATAAATGTATACTAAATTTCATCTCTGCCCTCTTGATGCTTCAGTTGAGACCTGTAGAGCAGCTGATACTTGCAAACGCATATCAAATCGGATGCATTACGAAGGCTCGCTCATCAACGCTTTGAGCGTTTTCCTAGTTTTAAAATACAGAGTGAGGGGCTTTCTTGTTGTAATTGACGAAATTACTGTAGAAATTTGATGTACGTACATCGATTCTGTTTTCTGATGATCTACCTTCTTGTCCTCCATCCAGGAAGGTGATTCCGTGACGTACCTGGGCTACAAGAAGCGCGACGACGGGCCATGGCTCGTGCGCAAAGTCCTTCCTAACTTAATCGAGAAGAAGAAAATCGCCATGGCCGACCTCGCCGTCACCGTGGACTCGGCCAGCGACGGCGAGGTCGTCACAGTCCGGGGCAAGGTCACCAAGCGCCAGGGCAGACTTGTCATCGTGGACCACGGCAGACTCCAGTTCCACCTCGACGCCGTCACGGCCAAGTTCACGCCGATCAAGGGCGACTTCCTGTTCCTCGATGTCTTGGTTCGTCAGACTGACAAGAAGTCTCGGAAGTTAACCATCGAAGTCCGGGCGATACACTGGGTCGAGTACCAACTTGTTGCGTCCGAGGTGACTGAGTGGAAGGACGAGAAGGGACAGATTGGTCCCGACATTGTGTTCGCGCGGGAAAGCTGCAAGGCGGGATTCGTGCCCGAAGTCGGCGTGGAGGTGAACGCCGAGGTGATCCTGTGCAAGAAGGGCCGCTGCAAGTGGAGGGCGCTGCAGGTGATCCGTGCGCAGACCATCCAGCGCAGCGTGCAGAACGGCTTCAACGCTCCCGACGACGTGGTCACCATGCTGCTCAGGAACAAGCGTGGGATCATCGTCCTGAACAAGGCCGATCTTGATTTCGGCCAGATACGTGAAGGGGAGTTCGGCAAGACGGTAGACGTCGTCTTGGCTAACGAAGGCACCGAGGATCAAGAGATAACTCATGGATACTTCTACCAGAACAAGTACGACACCTGCGTGTGGCCGCAGATGCGGGTGCACAACGTCCGTCTGAATCGAGGCCACAAGGTCAAGTTCAGCTTCGGCTGCAGAGGGGTTCACATTGGTTTCAGCAAGGAGTGCTTCGTGTTCGCATTCCGAGGGTTCGAGGTGGGCGCGATGTTCCAGATGGAGGTGGTGGTTCCAGAACTGCAGAAGATGGTCCAGGATCACTCCAGGAGCGATCGCAACTGCAACTTCTACCAAGGTGAGACGAGACAAAGCTCTGGACACTGTTGGGGAGGGAACATTTTTAAAGAGGAACTAACATAGGTACAAAAAAACTTCCCAAAAATGTTAACCTTTTGCTCCACAGCTCCTTTCGCACTGGATGGCTTTCTCATGTGACATGTCCGAGGTTATGAAAAAATATAGACGTGGGGAAGAATCTAACAAATACTCATCAGTCACCTTTATAAAAATGGTGAACAAATAGTTTAAAAAATTATGAATAAAAATTCGTAATCCTAATCAGTATTAAAAGCGAATCAATTGCTAGTTTTAAGAACAGTTAAAATCAGGTTGACTCCGACTTTTCCGTAGCGGCACATACAAATTTAAAAATACCAAAACAGTGGATTCAAGAAAACCATGCACCAATTTTAAAAGGAAAATGATGTCGAGGATCTGCCTACTGTCTACCGTAGTCATTAGTTAAAGTGCATCACATTGCACTTTTGAACCATTTAATGCAGTGTATTTCTTCCTTGACTGATCTGTTGTCATGTGCAGGTCTGAGCATGGGCCACAACGACGACACTACCCTCCTGATCAACGGCGAGCGCCCGATCCAGCCGCCCAAGTTCATCGTGGAGCGTCTGCCCAACTACAACATCCCGGCGCGCTTCTGGGAGGCCGTGTTCTTCCTTGACTGATCTGTTGTCATGTGCAGGTCTGAGCATGGGCCACAACGACGACACTACCCTCCTGATCAACGGCGAGCGCCCGATCCAGCCGCCCAAGTTCATCGTGGAGTGTCTGCCCAACTACAACATCCCGGCGCGCTTCTGGGAGGCCGTGTTCTTCCTTGACTGATCTGTTGTCATGTGCAGGTCTGAGCATGGGCCACAACGACGACACCACCCTCCTGATCAACGGCGAGCGCCCGATCCAGCCGCCCAAGTTCATCGTGGAGCGTCTGCCCAACTACAACATCCCGGCGCGCTTCTGGGAGGCCGTGCTGGACCAGGACCGCGTCCTCAAACACATCCCAGACGTCCAGAAGATGATCGAGAAGATCAGTCCCAGCCTCCACGCCGACCTCAACTACAGGTACAGATATAATCAGAGATGAACTCTATCTCAGATGGAAGTATCCTAATATAGAAGATCTTCTTTCTTCTATCTAGATACGTTTATGGTGACTATCTTTCATCTTCCATCTAGATAATATTTATGTTAGTATCTTTCATATTTTTTTCTCAATTTGATCATGAAATTATTAAAAATTATTTTCATATACATAGGTAAGTACAATTAATAATTATTGGCTATTGGTCGTATTCGTAACAAACATCTTATTATTTGCCCCATCCATCGGTTATTAACATTTTTTTTTTTTTTTTTTTTAAGATGCAAATCATAATAATTGCAGTTGGCGTTGATTTTCTATAATTTTGTTCATTCAAAAGCAACGATAACAAAAATTATTTTTGAAGTACCTTTTATCTTGTATCTTGTATCTTTAATAAATATGAACGATCTTTTATCTTCTACTTTTCACATTTTCTAAACCATCTTTTAATTTGTACCAGATAGATACTGAAGTTGAGACTATCTTGTATCTTCCATCTAGGGGCTTTTTTCAAGTAGGTATCTTTGCCCATCTCTGGATATAATATTGTTTCGAACTTGAAATGCGTCGCTATGAAAGTGAACGTTCAAACGAATTAGGGTAGTTCTCAAAACAAATCACTGAAGGGCAATACTTCTAATTGCTCTGATCTGAATGCCCTTCCGTGAGGTAACGAAAAACTAAAACATAATGAAGTGTGTAATAGAAGATAAACGCTGTCTGTACCACGAGACAGGAGCATTGCATCTACATAAAAAGGCTTCGATGCCTGGCATCGGAGTACTCTTTAGAAGTACAAGCGCAACAGATTGATCGGTTCTTTTAGTCGACGTTTTGACAATAACAGCTTATAAACCCAATTATCTCCAGGGACAGGCAGTGAGATTGAACTTGTAGGATACTATTACAAGGTTGTAAGAAATATTATTTTTTTTTCTTATCATCTCAGATAAATGCCAACAGCTAATTGCGAAATTTTACCACCTGTATGAAATTGTTATACGTGTTTGTAAAACTCATATCACACAAATTGGATATATAACTGAATCTAATTGGCTTGATTGAAATTGCCCAATTTGAATTGTAAAGCTGTAGTCTTATATGGGGCTTCATGGATTGTTAGATTGTAACATCTTATCAATTTGTAAAATTGATGTTTAGTGCAAGATACCTATGTAATTTTGCTGTTTTCTTATCTAATTTGAACTCTTTGCACCACCTGTAGGAACTACAAAGACCGCTTCCACTCGCTGCTGTACCTGGAGGAGATCGACGGCAACCTGAAGCTGGGCAAGTACAGCTTGAAGGGCGTCATACTGGAGCCCGCTGGAGAGAACGCGGAGTTCTACAGTCTGCGTGTACCCGGGCTGGAGGAGAAGAGGCCCTCGCTGCTGGTGGGGGACAAAGTTGTCGCCGTGCGCGCAGGTACGGGCAAGAGCAATAGAATCAGGCGCGTAGGAACTATAGCAGGGGGGGGGGGGGACAAAGTCGTCGCCGTGCGCGCAGGTACGGGCAAGAGCAATAGAATCAGGCGCGTAGGAACTGTAGGAGGGGGGGGGGGGGGGGGGACAAAGTCGTCGCCGTGTGCGCAGGTACAGGCAAGAGAAATAGAATCAGGCGCGTAGGAACTGTAGGAGGGGGTAGGGGGGGGGGGGGGGTTACAAGTTACTCTAAAATTGTTACTAAGTTAATTACAAAGTTACTATGAGTGAATATCATCCCAGGATTGCCTGATTCCTTGACTCCAAAGTATTGTATTTTCTTCTCCCTCAGAAAGGGACAGTGCGGCAAAGTTCGAAGGCTTCATCCACAAGACCTTCCTGCGCACGGTGTGGCTCAAGTTCAGCCCTTTGTTCCACGACCAGTACCAGTCCCAGGCGATAGACGTCAACTTCGAGTTCGGCCGCACGGCGCTGCGTCGTCAGCACTTCGGCATCGACATGTCCTGGCAGAACCTGCCCGAGGTCATCCTCTTCCCCTCCAGGTAATGACGTGACTTCGGCATCGACATGTCCTGGCAGAACCTGTCCGAGGTCATCCTCTTCCCCACCAGGTAATGACGTGACTTCGGCATCGACATGTCCTGGCAGAACCTGTCCGAGGTCATCCTCTTCCCCTCCAGGTAATGACGTGACTTCGGCATCGACATGTCCTGGCAGAACCTGTCCGAGGTCATCCTCTTCCCCTCCAGGTAATGACGTGACTTCGGCATCGACATGTCCTGGCAGAACCTGTCCGAGGTTATCCTCTTCCCCTCCAGGTAATGACGTGACTTCGGCATCGACATGTCCTGGCAGAACCTATCCGAGGTCATCCTCTCCCCTCCAGGTAATGACGTGACTTCGGCATCGACATGTCCTGGCAGAACCTATCCGAGGTCATCCTCTTCCCCTCCAGGTAATGACGTGACTTCGGCATCGACATGTCCTGGCAGAACCTGTCCGAGGTCATCCTCTTCCCCTCCAGGTAATGACGTGACTTCGGCATCGACATGTCCTGGCAGAACCTGTCCGAGGTCATCCTCTTCCCCTCCAGGTAATGACGTGACTTCGGCATCGACATGTCCTGGCAGAACCTGCCCGAGGTCATCCTCTTCCCCTCCAGGTAATGACGTGACTTCGGCATCGACATGTCCTGGCAGAACCTGTCCGAGGTCATCCTCTTCCCCTCCAGGTAATGACGTGACTTCGGCATCGACATGTCCTGGCAGAACCTGTCCGAGGTCATCCTCTTCCCCTCCAGGTAATGGCGTCACTTTGGCATTGACATGGTTGTCACTGCATATCTGTTGTGTGTGATTGAATCATCTCCCCCTGCCCCCAGGATCCAGATCACATTGGTTGTCACTAGAGATGGGACATCGAATGGAAAATATTGATATATCGAATCGAATCGAAAGCAAAATATCGATTCAATCGATTATCGAACCAAAAAAAATCGATTTATCGATATATCGAATCGATTTTTAGTAAGAGCTTACAGTGCAAAATTCAATAATTTTAAGGAGAAAACTGTTAATAAAATTCAAAGTTGGTTATAAGTCCGTGTTTTTGTTTCTTGAACCAAAGAGCAGGCGGATGGAACAAGAGTTGAGACGTCACAGATCAGATTTACGCTTAAAAAAGGTGGCGTGAGCGCTCGGATTTGATAGAAGAACGAATTTAGTACTCTCCGATAGCTCGGAACAGGAAAGAATCACACCCTCGGATACATAAATACAAGATCAAAATAAAAAAAATGATCTAGTTTAAAATTTATAACTAAAAAATGCTAAAAACAATGCATTATTAACACTTTTGCGAGGTCTGTGGTTTCGATCCGATTTTTCACTGATATGAATCGATTCAACGATATATCGAAACGAAAAAATTGATTGAAAAAATCGATATATCGATTGAAAAATATCGATATTTCAAAAAATCGAATCGAATGTCCCATCTCTAGTTGTCACTGAATATCTGATGTGTGTGATTGAATCATCTCCCCCATGCCCCCAGGATCAGATCACATTGGTTGTCACTGCATATCTGATGTGTGTGATTGAATCATCTCCCCCATGCCCCCAGGATCCAGATCACATTGGTTGTCACTGCATATCCAGTGTTGTGAAGTAACATGATACAAAGTAACATGTTACTGGTAACATGCTACTTTTTTCAAGTAAAAGTAACTGTAACATGTTACTTTAAAAATTAAGTAATTGTAATTGTATTCAGTTACTTTCTTTATTGAAAATTGTAACTGTAACTTTTATCCCGTTACAATTTTGAGTAACTTTACTGAAATGCAGCACGTTACATTTAATCCAATAATGAAGAATGTAAAATGTCCAATTCCTTAGAAAATGGTAAAAATCAACCCTAAAGGCATAAAATGACAAAAAATTTCAAAAAAGCCGCTGGACTGGACTTTTTTCTTGTCCTGCCAGCCCTGTCCACCATCGTCAGTTATCAATCACAACCTAATTCAATCCCAAAAATGTAAAAAAATTCAAGGAAAAATGCTTTCAAATTGAAAGTAACTGTGAAAGTAACTGCTGTCAATATGAAAGTAACTGTAACTTAACACTGATACTTTTCGTTCGAAAAGTAACTGTATTCGTGTTACTTTTGAAACCCCTGTAACTGTAGCTGTAACACTGTTAGAATTTTGAGCAAGTAACTGTAACTGTAACACTGCTACATTTTAAAAGTAACTTTGACAACACTGTGCATATCTGATGTGTGTGATTGAATCATCTCCCCCATGCCCCCAGGATCCAGATCACATTGGTTGTCACTGCATATCTGATGTGTGTAATTGAATCATCTCCCCCATGCCCCCAGGATCAGATCTCATTGGTTGTCACTGCATATCTGATGTGTGTGATTAAATCATCTCCCCCATGCCCCCAGGATCAGATCACATTGGTTGTCACTGCATATCTGATGTGTGTGATTGAATCATCTCCCCCATGCCCCCAGGATCCCGTACTCATTGGTTGTTACTGCATATCTGTTGTGTGTGATTGAATCATCTCCCCCCGGCCCCCAGGATCAGATCACATTGGTTGTCACTGCATATCTGATGTGTGTGATTGAATCATCTCCCCCATGCCCCCAGGACCCAGATCACATTGGTTGTCACTGCATATCTGATGTGTGTGATTGAATCATCTCCCCCATGCCCCCAGGATTTAGATCACATTGGTTGTCACTGCATATCTGATGTGTGTGATTGAATCATCTCCCCCATGCCCCCAGGATCCAGATCTCATTGGTTGTCACTGCATATCTGATGTGTGTGATTGAATCATCTCCCCCATGCCCCCAGGATCCAGATCTCATTGGTTGTCACTGCATATCAGATGTGTGTGATTGAATCATCTCCCCCATGCCCCCAGGATCAGATCACATTGGTTGTCACTGCATATCTGATGTGTGTGATTGAATCATCTCCCCCCGGCCCCCAGGATCAGATCATATTGGTTGTCACTGCATATCTGATGTGTGTGATTGAATCATCTCCCCCATGCCCCCAGGATCAGATCACATTGGTTGTCACTGCATATCTGATGTGTGTGATTGAATCATCTCCCCGCGCCCCCAGGATCAGATCACATTGGTTGTCACTGCATATCTGATGTGTGTGATTGAATCATCTCCCCCATGCCCCCAGGATCCAGATCACATTGGTTGTCACTGCATATCTGATGTGTGTGATTGAATCATCTCCCCCATGCCCCCAGGATCCAGATCACATTGGTTGTCACTGCATATCTGATGTGTGTGATTGAATCATCTCCCCCCTGCCCCCAGGATCAGATCACATTGGTTGTCACTGCATATCTGATGTGTGTGATTGAATCATCTCCCCCATGCCCCCAGGATCAGATCTCATTGGTTGTCACTGCATATCTGATGTGTGTGATTGAATCAACTCCCCCATGCCCCCAGGATCAGATCTCATTGGTTGTCACTGCATATCTGATGTGTGTGATTGAATCATCTCCCCCCTGCCCCCAGGATCCAGATCTCATTGGTTGTCACTGCATATTTGATGTGTGTGATTGAATCATCTCCCCCATGCCCCCAGGATCAGATCTCATTGGTTGTCACTGCATATCTGATGTGTGTGATTGAATCATCTCCCACCTGCCCCCAGGATCCAGATCTCATTTATTGTCACTGCATATCTGATGTGTGTGATTGAATCATCTCCCCCATGCCCCCAGGATCAGATCTCATTGGTTGTCACTGCATATCTGATGTGTGTGATTTAATCATCTCCCCCCTGCCCCCAGGATCCAGATCTCATTGGTTGTCACTGCATATCTGATGTGTGTGATTGAATCATCTCCCCCATGCCCCCAGGATCAGATCTCATTGGTTGTCACTGCATATCTGATGTGTGTGATTGAATCATCTCCCCCCTGCCCCCAGGATCCAGATCTCATTGGTTGTCACTGCATATCTGATGTGTGTGATTGAATCATCTCCCCCATGCCCCCAGGATCAGATCTCATTGGTTGTCACTGCATATCTGATGTGTGTGATTGAATCATCTCCCCCCTGCCCCCAGGATCCAGATCCCATTGGTTGTCACTGCATATCTTATGTGTGTGATTGAATCATCTCCCCATGCCCCCAGGATCCAGATCACATTGGTTGTCACTGCATATCTGATGTGTGTGATTAAATCATCTCCCCCATGCCCCCAGGATCCAGATCACATTGGTTGTCACTGCATATCTGATGTGTGTGATTGAATCATCTCCCCCATGCCCCCAGGATCCAGATCTCATTGGTTGTCACTGCATATCTGATGTGTGTGATTGAATCATCTCCCCATGCCCCCAGGATCCAGATCACATTGGTTGTCACTGCATTTCTGATGTGTGTGATTAAATCATCTCCCCCATGCCCCCAGGATCCAGATCACATTGGTTGTCACTGCATATCTGATGTGTGTGATTGAATCATCGCCCCCATGCCCCCAGGATCCAGATCTCATTGGTTGTCACTGCATATCTGATGTGTGTGATTGAATCATCTCCCCCATGCCCCCAGGATCAGATCTCATTGGTTGTCACTGCATATCTGATGTGTGTGATTGAATCATCTCCCCATGCCCCCAGGATCCAGATCTCATTGGTTGTCACTGCATATCTGATGTGTGTGATTGAATCATCTCCCCCATGCCCCCAGGATCAGATCTCATTGGTTGTCACTGCATATCTGATGTGTGTGATTGAATCATCTCCCCCCTGCCCCCAGGATCCAGATCCCATTGGTTGTCACTGCATATCTGATGTGTGTGATTGAATCATCTCCCCCATGCCCCCAGGATCAGATCTCATTGGTTGTCACTGCATATCTGATGTGTGTGATTGAATCATCTCCCCCATGCCCCCAGGATCCAGATCACATTGGTTGTCACTGCATATCTGATGTGTGTGATTGAATCATCTCCCCCCTGCCCCCAGGATCAGATCACATTGGTTGTCACTGCATATCTGATGTGTGTGATTGAATCATCTCCCCCATGCCCCCAGGATCAGATCTCATTGGTTGTCACTGCATATCTGATGTGTGTGATTGAATCAACTCCCCCATGCCCCCAGGATCAGATCTCATTGGTTGTCACTGCATATCTTATGTGTATGATTGAATCATCTCCCCATGCCCCCAGGATCCAGATCACATTGGTTGTCACTGCATATCTGATGTGTGTGAATAAATCATCTCCCCCATGCCCCCAGGATCCAGATCACATTGGTTGTCACTGCATATCTGATGTGTGTGATTGAATCATCTCCCCCATGCCCTCAGGATCCAGATCACATTGGTTGTCACTGCATATCTGTTGTGTGTGATTGAATCATCTTCCCCCGGCCCCCAGGATCAGATCACATTGGTTGTCACTGCATATCTGATGTGTGTGATTGAATCATCGCCCCCATGCCCCCAGGATCAGATCACATTGGTTGTCACTGCATATCTGATGTGTGTGATTGAATCATCGCCCCCATGCCCCCAGGATCAGATCTCATTGGTTGTCACTGCATATCTGATGTGTGTGATTGAATCATCTCCCCATGCCCCCAGGATCCAGATCTCATTGGTTGTCACTGCATATCTGATGTGTGTGATTGAATCATCTCCCCCATGCCCTCAGGATCAGATCACATTGGTTGTCACTGCATATCTGATGTGTGTGATTGAATCATCGCCCCCATGCCCCCAGGATCCAGATCTCATTGGTTGTCACTGCATATCTGATGTGTGTGATTGAATCATCTCCCCCATGCCCTCAGGATCTAGATCACATTGGTTGTCACTGCATATCTGTTGTGTGTGATTGAATCATCTCCCCCCGGCCCCCAGGATCAGATCACATTGGTTGTCACTGCATATCTGATGTGTGTGATTGAATCATCGCCCCCATGCCCCCAGGATCAGATCTCATTGGTTGTCACTGCATATCTGATGTGTGTGATTGAATCATCTCCCCATGCCCCCAGGATCCAGATCTCATTGGTTGTCACTGCATATCTGATGTGTGTGATTGAATCATCTCCCCCATGCCCCCAGGATCAGATCACATTGGTTGTCACTGCATATCTGATGTGTGTGATTGAATCATCGCCCCCATGCCCCCAGGATCCAGATCTCATTGGTTGTCACTGCATATCTGATGTGTGTGATTGAATCATCTCCCCCATGCCCTCAGGATCCAGATCACATTGGTTGTCACTGCATATCTGTTGTGTGTGATTGAATCATCTCCCCCCGGCCCCCAGGATCAGATCACATTGGTTGTCACTGCATATCTGATGTGTGTGATTGAATCATCGCCCCCATGCCCCCAGGATCCAGCACGCCGAGCCCCAGGTCGAGGTGGACGTCGCCCAGTGGAACAACAACACTCTAAACGAGTACCAACGAGAGGTGAGCGCAACACTACACTTGATTCAGAGAGACAGAACAATTTCCATAGGGAATATTTACAGGAAAGTGTTACTTTTTTTTACAAAATATGAGGAGTAGAAAAGTTACTAGGAAAACGCTCTGTGAAACGCGTTGATGAGCGAGCACGGATATGCGCAACACATCGAACCGAAATTCTGTCTATTGAAAATGTCATTAAAAGCCAATAGTTCTTTAAATTCGTCACAGACTGGTATGAAAATCTTCAAAAATTCCAAAAATATTGGTCCTAATAAGCACGTAAAGTAATAAGTTGATCGATTGAACCTGAAACTTTATGATTGAATGGTTCCTTGTTAATTTTCCAAAATCACAGGATCTTGTTCAAAAACTATACCTGGGACCACTCATATGATATAAGTGTGTTTACACAATATCAGATCGATCGATCTGTTGATTATTAGTGTCATTATGCGTTTGAAAGTTTCTGTTCTAACTACCTTGGAACATTGGAACTGAGGCGTCAATGTTGCCGTGATCCATAGCAACAAGCAAAATGTCCGTAAAATGTCTATAACTTTTGGATTTAAACACAGATTTGTATGAAAATTGTCAAAAACACAGATAATGTTGGTCCCAACAACCATGCAAAGTTTTAAGTTGATCGGTCAAACGGTTCTAGTTTAAATTTCAAAAATCACAGTAAAGATGGTTTTAAATTATAACCAATGAGAGGATTTGGCTGATACTTTGTATGATTGGGTAAAATGTTAGTGGTAATGACTTGTCAAAATTTCAAATTGATAAAACAAACCAATCGAAAGATATTTTTTTTAAAATTTGAACCAATCACGGGATCCCGTTCAAAAACGATCCCAGGGACCGCATAGAGTACGTTAGTTATGTGTACAAAATTTCAGATTGATTGCTTGAGCGGTTTGACCTGGGGTGTGACCACAAAAAAAAATACAAAGAAACAAAAAAAAACACACACAGAGAAAGTGCCATATAAGAGTAGCGTGGTGACGCTCGCTCAACAAACTCCATTTGGAGAGGACCCTTCAGCGCCTGAGGGTAATTGCCAAAATACAATCGCCAATAAAATGATGTATACTCCTCAGAAATTTAGATTTTCTATGCTCTATAATGATATGGGGTGAACTGGGCCAGAATAATAGCCAAAATTAGCGTGAAAAAAGTAGGAATTCCAAACAGAATTTTCCAAATAGATTTCCGCTGCTGAATATTCCTTGTTAAGCCCCATTTACACGGTGCAATTTCTTGAACAACTTCTGTCTCACAAAAGTTCTGCACATGTGCAGATTCCCTTTATCATCTCAAAAGTGATACTGCGCACGAGCAGAACCTCTGTGTCACAGAAGTTGTTCAAGAAATTGCACCGTGTAAATGGGGCTTTACTAAAGGTTACTAAGCTGATCACATTTTCAATACTCCACTAACTTTAAAAAGGTAGATTAGGACTGTATGGTCATGGCAACAACAACCAATGACATTCCTATAATGACTGTGTTAACTTAATTACTGGTTTTTGCAGAGTAATGAAAAAGTGTACCAAACTCTCTCTTGCTGTAGCATGAATTAAAATGTTCATAGACGATTTAATTTGAAACAAGACTTACAGAATTCTATTACCATAATCGAAACGTACAATTACTAGAAATAGTGTAGGGAAAATAAAATGTCACCGCTGAAAATATAATTATTACAAATAATTCTCACAAAACGTTCTTGCATTTCAATTTCATGTGCCTTATAAGACTTCTGTGAGCCGTGAAACACTTCTTACATTTCGGACAAACGATTTCTTTTCCGCACTCATGTTTAACATGGCGAATTAGGTCGCTCATGTATTTGAACTCCTTCTTACATTGCCCACATCGCAGAACTTTACCACACTCATGTTTAACATGACTACTTAGGTCAGTCATGTATTTAAACTCCTTCTTACATTGCCCACATTGCAGAACTTTACCACACTCATGTTTAACATGACTACTTAGGTCTGTCATGTATTTGAACTGCTTCTTGCATTGCCCACATTGCAGAACATTACCACACTCATGTTTAACATGATAGGTCAGCTCCTTCTTCCTGGTATAACTCCTCTTGCAGTTACAACATTGGAATGATTTGATCGAGTCAGTCACAACCGCAGGCTCTCGACAGCAAACGGTTTTAACATGTTCTCGAAGTTCGCTGCGATCTCTGAATTCAGTTGAGCACTCAGCACATTGGAAGACAACATGTGCAATATCTTCAACAGCAGCAGAAGTTGTGGCGACGGGAGGAAACTCGTCTTGCTTCAACACTGAAACATAATACATCAGCCATTAAATTTGGTAGATTATTTTAATCATTTCAGTCATGACATAAATTCCACGCTTAAAATTGTATTAAAATTAAAATGGTTAGAAAATAATAAAACACTGGAATTTATAACAATGAGCAGAAAATGTGTGTATCACCAATGTTTTAAAAGATACTTTTAAAATGTGTATAGAACTACTTAACAGTGTTGGGCGAACCTCATATTTTTGAACATATTCATATTTTTGCATATTTTTTATACATCGAACCGAACTTGAAATATTTGACCGAACCGAACCTCTGGCTATTTTTACCTGCAGTGGCTTTATCACTTACAATGAAAATAACTTCAAACATTGCTTGGAAGGCATAGTTTGTATATAAAATTTTGCTTTACGAGATATGCCCATCATTTTAGTGCATTGTATTTTTGATAAAATTAATTCACATTAATACACGAAGAAAAGGTAAGAAGAGTAAAATAAAATTAAAATTGTTAAAGAATTGTAACACTATGCTTTATTTCTTCTTTGGCTTCTTTGTCACACTGTCTATCTAGAACACGACACTGGTACCAAATGTTGGCGGGAAATGTCACATTGGCGCAGCGAGGGAGGTTCGGTTCGGATTTCATTTTAAGGTTCGGTTCGCGAATATCTAAGGCCGGTTCGGTTCGGTTTTCGAACCGGTTCGCCCAACCCTACTACTTAACGTTTGTGTCTAGATAATGGTAAAAGTCCAGTCAGTGTTGAATTCAGACTTTTTTGTGCGGGGGCTATTGACATTCTCGGGGGTGCACACCATGTCTGAGCACTGGCGTGCGGTAGATTTTTGTAGTGGGTATACGCAGAAAGTATAGTGTTTTACAAGACATCAATAGGGGGTCTGGGCGGAGGGCCCCCTAGCCACCCGCGGGTCCGGGCCGCGTAGGCCCGGAAAAATGTTCAATTTCGCAATTGCATGTAGTGCATTTTTACGCAGTTTAGACTAATCTTTTTCGTAATGACATATCATCATGACATAATAACATGATGTTAAAAATTCACTGAAAACTGAACTGCGCCCCTGTGTATTCTTTTGCAACACTGGAGTGTGTTGCAAAAGAATACTTTAACTGCAGGAGAGCAACAATTATAAAAAAACAGTTCAAATGACATTTAAAAATTATTAATTTTAATAATTGATTCGAAACATATCTAAATCATTTGAATCAGACGCGGGAATAAACGATGGGATAGGGAGAAGAACAAAACAAAGAGTAAAAACTTTCACCCACCCATTATACATGTTAAGAACGGTATCTTATTATCACATCTTTTAGATTAATCTTCTAACTGGCTCGAAATAACATTTTGAAGATAAATATATTAAATTATTTATTTAAAATTTTTGATATATTGTCAAATGCTTAGTTTTTTTTGATGTAAGGAAAATTTGCCCCGGGGGGGGGGGGGGGGGGGGGCGATGGCCTGGAGGTATGCCTGGATTCAACACTGAGTCCAGTAGTGGAAATAGTTCAGGAGAATGAGGATATCTTGTGTAGGTACTATATAACCTCATTTTGTTGTTTTATGTTTAATGAAAAGCACTTTCTTCAATGTACTGACATGTAAACATTTGTTTCACACCCGTTTGAAAAAAAAACATTGATATTACCCTGTAATGGTTTGAAATTTGCAATTACATTTAAAATCTATTTTTTTTATCCATTGATATGTTACCAACACATCTTATTTGACTCGCATGTGATTTTTCTACAAAACTACTAATTTGTGTAGGACACGAATATTCGTGTTATTCTGAAATATCTCAGGCCGCAATGAACATTTATTTTCATCTGACTCAACCTTGGGCTGCTTTCACGCAATGATGACATAATGTGCCTCATGAATGTCAAAACTACATTTGTGATTAATTCTGACATCTTTTATTTAATAGTTAAGCAAAGAAGCGTCTAATACAGGATTAACCACTACTGGGCTCAAAGATACTTTTTAAAATTGTATCTGATAGGGTAAATCCGGGATAGATGCCAGGTGTGGGATAGTTATGCCCACCTACCAATAGTTTTTAAAATACCTACACTACCGAGCGCAGCTCCGATACAACCATTCGACACGGCTTGACGAGAAGAGTCCATTGACACTAAATTCGAATCGATGGGACAAAAATTGAGCTGTCGAAAGCAAATTTAAGATATTTGAAAGAGTTTGTTTGGTGTGAAAATGTTTTGCCACTGTTCGAAAATTTACATAACTATAGATTACCTATTCTTAAAACTTCACCCAAAATTTATTCTAGTAGAATAAATCTTCCTATAAACATTGTCCTTTTTAATTTTTTAATTTTGGATTTTATGCGTTACATGGTTAATTTTTTCCATAGAGCTTGTGTTGATTTTTTTGAGATGCTCTTTAACTAGAATACCTCAATTTGATATTGATAATAACGTCTGAGTTGCAAAACGTATAAAAAATACATGTCAAAATTTTTCTTTTTGAATGCAAATTTATCATGTAAAACGCCATAAGCCATCTATCCCACAGTCGCGTGGCCATCTATCCTAGTATAATATGTCTATGATCTATCCCTCACATATGAGATATTCGCCATATGAGATATATGAGACTATCGCCATGCCGCTAGGGCTAGCGATTGACTGCTGTTGAATGTTAGCTAGTTTTAAGTTAGGCAGTTAGTCTTAACGACTAGGTTATCAGCGCCAAGCTAGTTTTAATATTCTGAAGTTGGAACATTGGAAATAGGCTGAAAATGAACGGAATTCACTTGTAGTAGTCAGTCACAGCATATCAAGAAATATGTAGGTATCTTCTTTATTTTGTGATGCTATACACTAGAGCCTTGGATATACGTTTTGTGAAAATGATTTTGGATGTAGATTACAAAACGAAATATTGAAACAGATTGTCGTTACAATGATAATTTCGTAAAAGCTTTAATTTGACACAAAGTTTTACAGATTTTAATACACACAGTGCGCAAAACGCGCACAATCTAGAAATAATGTAATGTGGTAATATATTCACTGAAAAGAGAAAACGATTAATTCTTAAAAACGTCATTGCATACCAATTTCATGTGATTCACAAGATTTCTCTGTGACACGAAGCGCTTCTTACATTTCGGACAAAGAATTTCCTTCCCGCACTCATGTTTAACATGAGTAGATAGGTTCCTCATCTGTTCGAACTTTTTCTTACATTTCCCACATCGCAGAACTTTACCACACTCATGTTTAACATGATAGTTCAGATCCCTCTTCCTGGTATAACATCTCTTGCAGTTAGAACATTGTAATGGGTTGATCGAGTCAGTCACAACCGCAGGCTCTCGACAGCAAACGGTTTTAACATGTTCTCGAAGTTCGCTGCGATCTCTGAATTCAGTTGAGCACTCAGCACATTCGAAGACAACATGTGCAATATCTTCAACAGCAGCAGAAGTTGTGGCGACGGGAGGAAACTCGTCTTGCTTCAACACTGAAACATATTAAATCGGCCATTAAACTGGGTAGATGAATATTTCAATCACTTCAGTCAGGACATTAATTCCACGCCTAAAATTGTATTAAAATTAAAATAATTGGAAACTATTAATACAAGAATTAATTGTCAATTGGCAGAACATTTATTTATGTACTTTGTTATTACCAAAGATTGAACTAATCATTGGTATTACGTTGGAGTATTCTAACAGGAAATATTTGTCTGAATTAACATCTCTAATGTTAATGAAATTGCCACCAAGTTACAAGTATTGAGAAATCAAGTGTAATAAGATTGTGTTAAGAAATTGAAATGTTCAATTATCTCAGTACAGAATGATTAATGAATTAATGGATATGGCTGTAATAAAACATATGATGTATTGATCTTTAAAAGGATGCAGTTGCAAGCTCAATCAATGTTAGTTGTGGCAAACACTTTTGGGAACGATGTGAGACGAAATGGCAGAACCAAAATAAGTAACATTTCAATCTTGATTATAAATGAAAGGCCGTCCTAGCGTTATATTACTTAGGCCCGTTCTTTCAATGCTATACCAATGGTTAAGTTTTAAACGGTCATTCGAGGATTGTCATTGGTTGTTGCCCTGTCAGTATAGACCTAATTGACTGTTTAAAAGTTAGCAATGCATTTGAAAACTGGCCCTTATTGTAAATAGTAAGCTCAAGATATTTTCCAGAGGCAGTTAGATCCAGGATGAAATATGGAATGCACGCTGCACAATGCCTTGCGTCCGTCTCCAACGAACGGTACAAGGGAGTTTGTGGGGCCCTACCCCCAGTTTGACAGCAGGGACTGTTTTTAATTTTACAAAAGAATCGAATTTTAAGTTATTTTCTAATCCTTTATAAAGAAATTTAAAATGTGTGATATGCAATATTCTTGGAGAAACTTTAGACAAAATGCATTATAATCTGTACATTTTGTTATTTGATAAAATCCCTAATGACCCCGCAGGGAATTTTTGAATTTCTAGTTAAAGAGAATCGAAATCGATTCATAATCTTATGAATTGATTTTGGATTTCCTTTGAAAAATGTTGCAATAAGCAACAGCAATAACTGCAATAAGAAATATCCGTATGTGTTTTTGTATCATAGTTTATAACGTGCATTTAATTTTATTAATGAGGATGATCATTTTGGACAAATTATTTATTATCTCATTCGATATAGGTACCTCTGCCCAATTAGTTTTGCAAAACTTGGAAAATGTATGAAAATTCAACCTCATGGAGCAAATCTGTGCATTTTTGGATCTCTTTATAATCATTTTTGTATATCTGGGAGTGATATTTGGAGGTGTCAAGATGAAAAGTAGGGTGGCACTTTGTGAGTGTGGGGGGGGGGGGGGGGGGAAGGGGGTTTTCACTCCTACATGTGTTGCGGTTACAGGAAGATACTTTGGTACGTTTTAGACATGATCAGTTTCATAATTTCCTACTTTTATAGAATTATGAACAAAAAATGTAGTACGAAATTGTCCCTTAAAAATCTGCTGGAAGCCAAATGAGCTTTCACGTTTTGAAACGGTTCACTTTTTCTTTGATTAAAACCTTAAATAGTTGACAACTAGGCCTAAACCTTCAACTTTTAAGTTTTATACATTGAAAACGTAGGTACACGGTTTCAAGGGTAAACGAAATTAATTTCTTGTATATTTTGTAATATGTTTCCGAATTTTTTCTGTCATTGTGGCGATCCACTTTGCTGAACGTCATGACTCTGAACATCCATCATGACTCTGAACCACCTCATCGCTTCACTAAGAAGATAGTTTTTCTATTGATATGAATGTTGATTACGTCACTCTTCTGAAATACCAACATAACTGTCACCATGGCGCTTACGGTAGAGCGATTGAATGTTGTTTTGTTAGCTAGATTTAATATTCTCAAGTTGGACCACTGGAAATAGGCTGAACAGCCATACGGAATTTACTTGCAACACAACATATCAAGAACTTGAGTCAATTAGGTACCAATCTTATTTATTTTGTGATGCTACCCTATAAAGTACAGCTAAACAGAGCCTTAAATATGCATGTCAAGAAAATGTCATCAGATGTAAATTCCTAAAGGAAATGTTCCACAATACAATTAGAAATTCTAGACAATGAAAGATTGTTTGATTGAAATTCTGAAATCCAATTGGCTTGATTGAAATTGTCCGATTTCAATTGTGTGGTGGAATATGGATTAAATTAAAGGAAACGTGGAACCAACAAAGTCGCTACAAATAGTAATGTCATAAAAGATTTAATTTGAATCAAGAATTACAAAATGTTATAACACACATTGCGTAACGCACACCCAATACGTCTATAAAGTCTTACAAAACGTTCTTGCATTTCGATTTCATGTGATTCACAAGGCATCTTTGTGTCGTGAAACGCTTTTTACATTTCGGACAAAGGATTTCTTTCCCACAATCATGTTTGACATGAAGAGTTAGGCTTCTCATGTATTTGAACTCCTTCTTACATTGCCCACACCTCAGAACTTTACCACACTCATGTTTAACATGAGTAGTTAGGTTCCTCAAGTTTATAAACTCCTTCTTACATTGCCCACATCGCAGAACTTTACCACACTCATGTTTAACATGAGCAGTTAGGTTCCTCATGTTTGTAAACTCCTTCTTACATTGCCCACATCGCATAACTCTACCACACTCATGTTTAACATGATAGTTCAAAGCCTTCTTCCTAGTATAAAACTTCTTGCAGTTAGAACATTGTAATGGGTTGATCGAGTCAGTCACAACCGCAGGCTCTCGACAGCAAACGGTTTTAACATGTTCTCGAAGTTCGCTGCGATCTCTGAATTCAGTTGAGCACTCAGCACATTGGAAGACAACATGTGCAATATCTTCAACAGCAGCAGAAGTTGTGGTGACGGGAGGAAACTCGTCTTGCTTCGACACTGAAACATAATAAATCAACCATTAAACTGGGTAGATTATTTCAAACACTTCAGTCATGACATCAATTCACGCTTTAAATTAGATTAATATTAATATGGTTATAAATTAATTAAACTCAGTTAGTATTATATTAATGGACAGTAAATTAATATTTTGATATAACAAAAGATTGAAATAATCCTTGGTATATCGTTGGTGTATTCTAAAAGGAAATCTGAATTAAACATCACTAATGTTATTGGAATTTCCACTAAGTACAATTGTCTAAGTGTAATAAGAATTATGCGTACATAAGAATGTGAAATGTTCAAGTTATCTTACTGGATAACAATAAATGAATTATTAGATGTGGCAGTATAATAGAAGTTTTAATATATCGATATTTCCTTACTCCATGATATTAGTAATATTGAAATATTGTCTATAGGAAGTCTAAATGCGAAAACTTAGTCAAAGTAAATTGTTTACAGTATTTCCGACCTCTTCATTGGCTTAAAAGGATGGTTCCAGCGCGGTCGATGTTGCTACTTGTGGCAAACACTTTTTGGGGCCGTGTGAGACCAAATGGATGAACCAAAAGATGTAAAATTAGACAAGCGTAGCCTATAGGGTTATTACTTGGTACTTTTTCAAATTTGCTATCTGATAATAATTGCTCAAGATATTTTGCCGAGGCTATTAGATTTGCACCGTACAATATGCCTTGTGTCCCCCTCCCACCACTGGCAACTTAGCCCCCCCCCCTCCCACCCTCTGTCACGTCGTGTCCCGTGTTGCAGTCGCAGCGGCGGAGAGACGTAGTTCCAGGCGCATAGGAACTAAATTTGCAAGGGGAATAATAACGATACTAGCTAAAACTATATTAATTATTGAAATTTTATTTCACAGTATTTCCCTCGGTATTCACCGAGCTACTTTAGGTGATATTTGGAAACAAATTAAAAAGCAAATGCAAAACTACTCTCGGTGTTTAGTCCAAAGATTTCAATAAAAACCAAAGATATTCAATAAAAAATGTAAAATGTGAAATAACTTGATCTGGAGGCCAAGTCTTGAAACTTACGCCTTCAGGACGCAAACGCTCTAGGACGTCAACAAGTCCCATTTACTGTAAGATTGATCGCCATTGAAACATTAATTGAAACCATTTATTTGATTGGCATCCAGCAATCTATTGCAAACAATTTATTAACATTATAATTATAATTACAGATGTTATTCAGTCATTAAAACCTTATTCAAAATGAAGCTAAACAGTTAACAGTAGATTTCAAGGTCGTCATTCTTACAGTAAATGGGACCTGTTGACGTCCGAGAGCGTTTGCGTCCTGAAGGCGTAAGTTTCAAGACTTGGCCTCCTGGAGATACTGGTGTCTAAGAAGATAAAGGGGGGTCTAGGGGGAAGACCCCCAGTAACAAGCGGGTCAGGGGCACAACTACCAGGGAAATATGTTAGAATTACAAGCATGAATTTGGTGCATTTCTACGCGATATAGGGGGGGGGGGGGGATTTTCCCCCCATTCCAACCCCCTCGCCCCCCTTCCTGCGCGGTCATCTTCGGACCGCCCGGCACCGTCACCCTGGTCGCGCTCCTCCACTAAGTGTCATGACCTCCTGTCTGTCAGGTGATCCGCAACATCCTACGCCTCCCTCTGCCCTACATCATCTTCGGACCGCCCGGCACCGTCACCCTGGTCGCGCTCCTCCACTAAGTGTCATGACCTCCTGTCTGTCAGGTGGTCCGCAACATCCTACGAGGCGTCGCCCGCCCTCTACCCTACATCATCTTCGGACCGCCCGGCACCGGCAAGACCGTCACTCTCGTCGAGCTCATCTACCAGATCTTCACGTGTCTGCCGAGAAGCAAGCTGCTGATCGCGACGCCGAGCAACAGTTCCGCCAACCTCCTGGCGGAGAGGCTGATCGACACCGGCAAGTTCGGGGACCGCGATCTCGTCAGACTCGTCGGCTTCCACGTGCTGCAGGACAAGAAGCTGTCCGATAAGCTGCTGCCGTTTTGTACCACCGGCAACATCCAGGCCGGGGGATACGACTTCAGGAACAGGAAGGACAGAGGTAACGCACCTCCAACTATTCTTCCCTTCAATTAGAGGGATTTCACTCGAGGTAAGCATTGGAGAACATTCCTCAATATCGTCAATACTTTTGTACGAACACTTGAAAATAATTTGCGTAGCTTATTTTGGAGTAGACCTTAGCAATATAAACACCATCTTAACAATATTTGTGCCCACACTAGTTGAAAATCAGAAATGTTTCTATTTAAACATATTTTCTACGAGCTTTGGCACGAACATGGTCTTTATTAGTTGGTCTTTATATTGGTGTCTATATGATCGACTCAAAAATTATTTTGCTAATTATTATTCATAATTTTAATGGTTCAACACATACCTAATCCCCAATGTTTACCCTCTGGTTCAGAATCTACAGCGGAGCCTTGGACTGACAGAGAGCCCGCACCTGCACCCTGCCAAGTTAACGCCTGTCTTGTCCACCAGGTCGCGTGGTGAACCACTCTGCCGACCGCACCACTCTCAACCACTACCGCGTGATCGTGGGCACGTGCGTGGCTCATCACCATGGGGTTCACGTGGAAGTAACGCCTGTCTTGTCCACCAGGTCGCGTGGTGAACCACTCTGCCGACCGCGTCACTCTCAACCACTACCGCGTGATCGTGGGCACGTGCGTGGCTCATCACCATGGGGTTCACGTGGAAGTAACGCCTGTCTTGTCCACCAGGTCGCGTGGTGAACCACTCTGCCGACCGCGTCACTCTCAACCACTACCGCGTGATCGTGGGCACGTGCGTGGCTCATCACCATGGGGTTCACGTGGAAGTAACGCCTGTCTTGTCCACCAGGTCGCGTGGTGAACCACTCTGCCGACCGCACCACTCTCAACCACTACCGCGTGATCGTGGACACGTGCGTGGCTCATCACCATGGGGTTCACGTGGAAGTAACGCCTGTCGTGTCCACCAGGTCGCGTGGTGAACCACTCTGCCGACCGCACGACTTCAACCACTACCGCGTGATCGTGGACACGTGCGTGGCTCATCACCATGGGGTTCACGTGGAAGTAACGCCTGTCGTGTCCACCAGGTCGCGTGGTGAACCACTCTGCCGACCGCACGACTTCAACCACTACCGCGTGATCGTGGGCACGTGCGTGGCTCATCACCATGGGGTTCACGTGGAAGTAACGCCTGTCGTGTCCACCAGGTCGCGTGGTGAACCACTCTGCCGACCGCACGACTTCAACCACTACCGCGTGATCGTGGACACGTGCGTGGCTCATCACCATGGGGTTCACGTGGAAGTAACGCCTGTCTTGTCCACCAGGTCGCGTGGTGAACCACTCTGCCGACCGCGTCACTCTCAACCACTACCGCGTGATCGTGGGCACGTGCGTGGCTCATCACCATGGGGTTCACGTGGAAGTAACGCCTGTCGTGTCCACCAGGTCGCGTGGTGAACCACTCTGCCGACCGCACCACTCTCAACCACTACCGCGTGATCGTGGGCACGTGCGTGGCTCATCACCATGGGGTTCACGTGGAAGTAACGCCTGTCTTGTCCACCAGGTCGCGTGGTGAACCACTCTGCCGACCGCACCACTCTCAACCACTACCGCGTGATCGTGGGCACGTGCGTGGCTCATCACCATGGGGTTCACGTGGAAGTAACGCCTGTCTTGTCCACCAGGTCGCGTGGTGAACCACTCTGCCGACCGCACGACTTCAACCACTACCGCGTGATCGTGGGCACGTGCGTGGCTCATCACCATGGGGTTCACGTGGAAGTAACGCCTGTCTTGTCCACCAGGTCGCGTGGTGAACCACTCTGCCGACCGCACGACTTCAACCACTACCGCGTGATCGTGGGCACGTGCGTGGCTCATCACCATGGGGTTCACGTGGAAGTAACGCCTGTCTTGTCCACCAGGTCGCGTGGTGAACCACTCTGCCGACCGCACCACTCTCAACCACTACCGCGTGATCGTGGGCACGTGCGTGGCTCATCACCATGGGGTTCGCGTGGAAGTAACGCCTGTCTTGTCCACCAGGTCGCGTGGTGAACCACTCTGCCGACCGCACCACTCTCAACCACTACCGCGTGATCGTGGGCACGTGCGTGGCTCATCACCATGGGGTTCACGTGGAAGTAACGCCTGTCTTGTCAACCAGGTCGCGTGGTGAACCACTCTGCCGACCGCACCACTCTCAACCACTACCGCGTGATCGTGGGCACGTGCGTGGCTCATCACCATGGGGTTCACGTGGAAGTAACGCCTGTCTTGTCCACCAGGTCGCGTGGTGAACCACTCTGCCGACCGCTCCACTCTCAACCACTACCGCGTGATCGTGGGCACGTGCGTGGCTCATCACCATGGGGTTCACGTGGAAGTAACGCCTGTCTTGTCCACCAGGTCGCGTAGTGAACCACTCTGCCGACCGCGTCACTCTCAACCACTACCGCGTGATCGTGGGCACGTGCGTGGCTCATCACCATGGGGTTCACGTGGAAGTAACGCCTGTCGTGTCCACCAGGTCGCGTGGTGAACCACTCTGCCGACAGCACCACTCTCAACCACTACCGCGTGATCGTGGGCACGTGCGTGGCTCATCACCATGGGGTTCACGTGGAAGTAACGCCTGTCTTGTCCACCAGGTCGCGTGGTGAACCACTCTGCCGACCGCACCACTCTCAACCACTACCGCGTGATCGTGGGCACGTGCGTGGCTCATCACCATGGGGTTCACGTGGAAGTAACGCCTGTCTTGTCCACCAGGTCGCGTGGTGAACCACTCTGCCGACCGCTCCACTCTCAACCACTACCGCGTGATCGTGGGCACGTGCGTGGCTCATCACCATGGGGTTCACGTGGAAGTAACGCCTGTCTTGTCCACCAGGTCGCGTGGTGAACCACTCTGCCGACCGCACCACTCTCAACCACTACCGCGTGATCGTGGGCACGTGCGTGGCTCATCACCATGGGGTTCACGTGGAAGTAACGCCTGTCGTGTCCACCAGGTCGCGTGGTGAACCACTCTGCCGACCGCACCACTCTCAACCACTACCGCGTGATCGTGGGCACGTGCGTGGCTCATCACCATGGGGTTCACGTGGAAGTAACGCCTGTCTTGTCCACCAGGTCGCGTGGTGAACCACTCTGCCGACCGCTCCACTCTCAACCACTACCGCGTGATCGTGGGCACGTGCGTGGCTCATCACCATGGGGTTCACGTGGAAGTAACGCCTGTCTTGTCCACCAGGTCGCGTGGTGAACCACTCTGCCGACCGCACCACTCTCAACCACTACCGCGTGATCGTGGGCACGTGCGTGGCTCATCACCATGGGGTTCACGTGGAAGTAACGCCTGTCTTGTCCACCAGGTCGCGTAGTGAACCACTCTGCCGACCGCGTCACTCTCAACCACTACCGCGTGATCGTGGGCACGTGCGTGGCTCATCACCATGGGGTTCACGTGGAAGTAACGCCTGTCTTGTCCACCAGGTCGCGTGGTGAACCACTCTGCCGACCGCACCACTCTCAACCACTACCGCGTGATCGTGGGCACGTGCGTGGCTCATCACCATGGGGTTCACGTGGAAGTAACGCCTGTCTTGTCCACCAGGTCGCGTGGTGAACCACTCTGCCGACCGCACCACTCTCAACCACTACCGCGTGATCGTGGGCACGTGCGTGGCGCTGGGACAGCTCGTCACCATGGGGTTCACGCAGGAGTTCACGCACTTGATCGTCGACGAGGCCGGACAGGCGACTGAGCCGGAGATCCTCGTCCCTCTCAGTGAGTACTGAACATTAATACCGCGTCGACGGCGAGGTCAGTCTGCGCACATTACAAGTTTGTTATTTATTTCATCAGAAGGGAGGTTATGGGGAGGGGCGACGGGAGTGTCCGGCACTGCTGGAAGGTTCAGTCCGGATGAGGAATGGATCGGGGGACGTTAGGCTTCGGGCCGGTTGGATTCGATTCGGGGTGATGTTCGTCTTTAGTGGGGCCCCTCTTGAGATCGCTCGGTGCTCGAATAATCGAGCATGACGTCAAAGTGACGTCCTTCCGAACGATATATCATTCAATCTGCCACTACAGTGCAATATTTTATTTGGTCTGACGTCAGGCGGCCGTGAATCCGTATGAAATTAGTCTCGAACGATCTCGGAATAAGTATCATGTGGACTAGGCAATGTGCGTATTAGCATGGATAAGGACGCACACATCGCGATCTGGAAGCTAACGTTAGAGATCGACTGTAAAATCCAACGTGGCGTGCAATTTGTTACTTGGATGTGTCTTGTGTAAAACCAGCCTGGCAAGTCATCCCTCGGTACACAAATATCACTCAAGTTAGGCAGCTACGACTACGTCTGCGTACGACTGGTAGTCGCTGTAAGGGTTAAGTTTTATCACAACATATTGAGGTATTTTCTCTACCGGAAAAAGAATGCTAAAAAGATGGTAAGAAGTATCATATGGTTGGTTCACTTGACCAATAGGGGGCGTTCTGACGTCAGGCTGATTTAAAGATGTCCGACGTCCTTAAATTTTGAACACAGCTTAGCTAACTAATATCGCTGTAAATCATCAAGTTTAAATGGATGAAATTAATTCTTGAGGCATCTTTATTACCTACACATCTCAGGCAATACATCAGTAAATATATGTAACTCAATATTTGTGGTCATGTAACAATGTAACAATTTGCATTCATTCAATAAAATTCATTCTTAAAATTTAATTTGGTGAGTATGATACAGAGGAAGAAAATTATATGACATCAAGTGCTTTTGAAAGGTAAAAGGGACAAATATATTAATTTTGTGTATTATCACTATAAAGATGTGTAGGAAAAACATATAAATACAAAATAATCATTTCGTGCGAAAGATTTTATTGAAGTCTCGGTCAACAATATGTTTTATATCAATATAACAATGATTAATAATATAATACGTTATTTCAAAACCTGCAAATGAAATAAAACCATCAGATAACACCCAAACTAAACAAAACAAATTTCATAGAGTGAGATAAACACGTAGATACAATCAAGCGACATCGGAAATATGCCAAGATAACATATTATTGTGGAATAATTAAAATGAATTGTTTTCGTCTCACACGATTCCGTCAGATTTCTCATGCCTTGTGATTCTGTGTTATCTTTCTTGTGTTGCACAGGTGAGAGTAAAAATGCATCCAACATTATTATAACAATGTACCAAAGGCAGAAGAATAATTTCTTTATACAGAAATAAATCCAAATCTATGATAACAATTTGTAAATTCCTAATTCATATAATAATTTTAATTTTTTAAGAACAACTTAGCAAACTTTTATGTGCTTTACAAGACTTCCCCACCATGAGAAACGCTTCTTACATTTCGGACAAAAATGAACTTTTCCACAATCATATTTAACATGATATGTAAGGGAGCTCATTACTTTGAACTCCTTCTTACATTGCCCACATTGCAGAACTTTACCGCACTCATGTTTAACATGATATGCAAGGTTTCTCATTACTTTGAACTCCTTCTTGCATTGCCCACATTGCAGAACTTTACCACACTCATGTTTAACATGGGTAGATAAGTGGTTCATGTATTTGAACTGCTTCATACATTGCTCACATCTCAGAACTTTACCGCAATCATGTTTAACATGATACTTCAAATTACCCTTGCTTCTAAAACATTTCTTGCAATTAGAGCATTGTAATGGGTTGATCGAGTCAGTCACAACCGCAGACTCTCGATAGCAAACGGTTTTAACATGTTCTCGAAGTTCGCTGCGATCTCTGAATTCAGTTGAGAATTCATTAGATGCGAAGACAAATGCAATATCTTCAACATCAGCAGAAGTGGCGACGGGAGGAAACTCGCCTTGATTCGACACTGAAACATATGATTAAATCACTAATTAAACAATGCACAGTTCATTATTAAAATACTTAATCAGATAAGAGAATAAAAGGTTATCTTCATAGATTATTTACATTTGTGTTAATAAGAGTGAAACAGATGGAGACAGACAGATGGTATTAAGATTTCTTTGAACCCAATGGTATACGCAAATAATTTTTAATGCCGTAACCAAAGTGTGAAAAATGCACAAACAATAGGGATAAAATTAATTTGAGTGAAGACTAAAGAGTACGATTTCTTCTTCAAAGCGCATCATGCAAACAATTTTCGTGTGGCTCATAAAACTTTCTTTTGAAATGAAACGTCTATGAACACTATCTTACATTGCCCACACCGCTGATCTTTACCCACTCATTTTCAATTTGATTGCTAAGAGAGGATTGATCGAGTATGTTCTTGAAGTCCTGATATCTCTGAATTCAGTTGAGCACTCGGCACATTGGAAGACAACATGTGCAATATCTTCAACAGCAGTAAAAAATTAACGTCTTCATTTCATTTTTGACATGTTCTTTACTTTTACGTTTTTGGAAAAAGCCACAGCTATCAGTCAATCACACCACAAGACCGTGTGTCTTCTGTCATATTTGTGATAGATCCTGTATAGGGTAGCTGCACCGCCCTGGTTGCTATGGTAACAGACCTCAATCCTGTTCATTTTGTTGGGGGACAGGCAATTTTGTCCAAGTTTGACCTGTTTTAAATACAATTCATAAAAAGATAATAAAAATATAGCATAACCTTATTTCATGCTACAGTCGGGGCAGCGAAATTTGACTGAACTCTCACCAGATGGAGCCACCGTCACTTGCTCTGTTAGGCCGAGAAAGACGTCATTGAAAGGTGAGCGCGTAATGAAGTCTTTCTCGGCCTAGCAGAAAAACTGACTAACAGTGCATTCTGTTGAGAGTTCAAACACTCGGCCTCCCTACTGAATTTAGTATGAAATATAAGTAGGTTATGCTATCAAGAAAGAAATGATAACTTATTACTTATTTACAGAAAACAACTGTCCCCCAGTAAGATTTTAGTTAGCTGTGACGTCAGATGATATTGTCATATATAATGTATACTCATGCAGCCACGTTCATTACTTCGCAGTCCAGACTCGAAGCAACCCGCATTGCATAGAGGGCAGTTGTGTTGCCTAACCCCCTGCAAAGAGGCCAATCAGTTGGCATCTAATGTTATTATTTGACATGATCTGGCTCTCTGCCAGATCTCAGTGGTACTCAACCTGCGGCCAGCGGGACTAATTTTTGTGGACACCCAGTTGATGTTTCATAAAATGTGCCCCTTGAGAAAATAATATTAAAAGAAATAATAATGTCTCGTTTCATTTAAGAGAAATTTGGAAAGTTGTCAAGTTAGTATCCACGCATCAAGCTGAAAATGCGATGAAAGCTTCTTAAAAATTTAACTTCATACTTATTGCAACGAACATGAAGCTGTAAAAGAGTGTATTGTTTTGGCGTGGAAACATTGTTGGGTCCAAATAAACAAAAGACACTGAAAACCAGGCACGTAGAAGGGGGGAGGGGGGGGGGGAAGCAGACTGACCCCCATTCCCAATACAAAATTCAGTTTAGCATCCCAAAATCATTTGTAACTTGTTTAAATTCTTTAAAAAAAACGTCCTGCGGGGCAACAATTTGACGATAGTTTGCTTAAGTTTGTGTATTTTAGAGCCCCAGACTCAATTTTAAATTGTTGTATTATAAAAAACAACATGCGGGGCCAAAACAGAAGTGCTTCGCCCCCCAGACCCCCTTCTGGGTGTCGCAATCCCCCCCGTGATAAAAGTTGTTCTTACGCGCCTGGAATGAACCTACCTGATCACGTGAGTATTATTGTACTTTTTTTTATAAATTGCGGCCCACAAACAAAAGCAAATTCGTATTATTGGCCCACAAGCCAAAAAGGTTGAGTACCACTGCTCTAGTTGATCTCTATTCTCTATGGATAATAGTCAAGACAACAGCCATCCATGTACTGGGGGGCCTCATCATGGGGACCCCTGGCTGGCTTTATTGAAGCTCATTACCACTGGCTTAGATCAATCAATTAGTTTGTGCAAAATCAGTAAAGATGATATAGAGGATATGAATATATTCTCGATGGTAGTTGGAACAAGCAGAATGAATGCAATGGATTATTTCGTTACAAAGATCTATTTTTAAGCTTTGACTTACAGAATGTATTTCTCGAATACCCGTCAAGAGCATGCAATTGCATGCATAATCTTAAATAATATCACATGGAATAATAATTCTTTAAAAAGACACATTGCATTTCAATTTCTTGTGAGCAAGCAGACCTCTTAACGAAGTGAAGCGAATCTTACATTTTCGTCTTTTTTGCCACATACATTTTTAACATGTCTAGTCAGGTCAGTCATGTATTTGAAAACCTTCTTACATTGACCGCATCGCAGAACTTTACCACACTCATGTTTAACATGAACAGTAAGGTGCTTCATGTATTTGAACTCCTTCTTGCATTGCTCACATCGCAGAACTTTACCACACTCATGTTTTACATGATAGTTCAAATGCTTCTTCCTCATATAACATCTCTTGCAACTAGAGCATTGAAATGGTTTGATAGAGTCAGTCACAACCGCAGGCTCTCGACAGCAAACTGTTTTAACATGTTCTCGAAGTTCGCTGCGATCTCTGAATTCAGTTGAGCACTCAGCACATTGGAAGACAACATGTGCAATATCTTCAACAGCAGCAGAAGTTGTGGCGACGGAAGGAAACTCGTCTTGCTTCGACACTGAAACATATTACAAGATACACGTCAAGCGTGAATGATGTCATGTTACAGGAAGAAAGTCAAACCTGAAAGATTCATGCAAAGTTGTCAATATAAAATGAAATAGACAAAGAAGCCTTTTTATTGAAAAAAAAATAATGGGCCGATAAGTTTTATTTTATATTTTCTTCTTCTTCTTCTTCTTCTTCTTCTTCTTCTTCTTCTTCTTCTTCTTCTTCTTCTTCTTCTTCTTCTTCTTCTTCTTCTTCTTCTTCTTCTTCTTCTTCTTCTTCTTCTTCTTCTTCTTCTTCTTCTTCTTCTTCGTCTTCTTCTTAAAGGATACAATCCTGTTCAATAAGAAACGTCATTGTAAGAAGTCTATGCTAATATGTATTTTACCCTTGTCCAGACATTCTTATTCTCTTATGGGCCGATTGTCTCGTGCAATTCCAACTATAAATGTCCTTGATCCATATTTGAATTGAGCCCCAATCCAATCAGCTACATCTTAAACTCTCCAGGGTTACAATTCTACAACTATTTTCAATTGCTAGCGGAATAGCAATCCGTATAAAGTTTGTGTCAAAACCTCATTGCTAACGAAATAGCTATTGCTTTGCAGTTATAGAATCCCAACCCAGGTGTCCCTTATACAGCAATTCTGCATCCGACGGACCAGTGACGTTTTACGTAATATTCTTCTTAAGACTTTCATTACGGTCATTTGTGACTGATGTTTTGTAGTAAGTATAAGTAAAATAGTGTTTAATGGCGCGTCGAGAGCGATGGCATTTGCGCACATTTAGATTAAGTAAACTCTGTTGAATTCTAGGGAGGGGGGAGGGGTCAACTTAACGGGCCCGATCCGAGGGAGTCTGAAACTGGTTGGATAACCAGTTCAGAATGGCGACAGACCGGGGGGGGGGGGGGGGGGGGGGCTTCGGGCCGGTTGACTTGATTTCAGAGGAGTCATCATCTCGAGGGGGGAGGCCTGCCTGAGGAGCCCGCGAATTTGGGGCGGACATGGGGCTAGGTCAACCCTGGACTGCACTTAGTTGGGACCAAACTTGTAATTTGACGCGTCAATGGTTGGTCCATTGGTGAGGCTGATGCTTCATCTTGGATGTGTCGGGTCTTGTTCCAGCAGCATTGGTTATGACGTCACTTCACTCGCTACTGTGAGAACTTTCAACTCGTATATTGGATGAAGTGGGCGTTCAAAACGTAAATAAAAGCAATGATGTGTTCTAAAATGTGCTATACTAAATGATAAAAATAGGTTTCGGCATTGAGAAAATGAAATTTTAACACATTTGTAACGCACATGCGCGTATAGCCTGTCGTTTGATGGGTATAGTCTCATAGTATAGTTATAGCCCATAAGGATTCCCTGTGGTACAACTATTCCCACATCGAGGACGACGACATATGTCACGCGTGAATTTTCAGGAAAGCAGCAAAAAATAAAAGTTACTAAATTAGTTCAAAATACTCTGGGGCTTATAAAAATCACTAGCAGATACCAGAAAAGACAGGCAAATAACCACAAACTCTATGATGATAGTGATTTTATTATCCAGTCATGTACAGTGACTATAAGAGGATGAAGCAAGACATTTTATGAAAATGGGGTAAATTTGACAGGATGAATTGGATTTGAAACATGGAAGCAAATTGTCATCACAATAGATCATTCCATTCAAATACTTCATTTGGAGTCTCGGATTACAGAATGCCAATTCCAAAATACAAAACACAAATTTGGGAAAATACACCACATACGTTTGTCCATAATTTAATAATATAGATAAAGCTGATGTATAATCGACGAAAATAATACAAATTTATCTCTACAATATCAGCTTGCAAATAAATTTCATGTGCCTAACAAGATTTTTACGTGCAGTAAAACGCTTCTTACATTGCGGACAATTGATATCTTGACCACAATCATTTTTGACGTGACGAGTTAGGTCGCTCATGTATTTGAACTCCTTCTTGCATTGCCCACATCGCAAAACTTTTCCACACTCATGTTTTACATGATAGTTCAAAGCCTTCTTCCTAGTATAACACTTCTTGCAGTTAGAACATTGTAATGGGTTGATCGAGTCAGTCACAACCGCAGGCTCTCGACAGCAAACGGTTTTAACATGTTCTCGAAGTTCGCTGCGATCTCTGAATTCAGTTGAGCACTCAGCACATTGGAAGACAACATGTGCAATATCTTCAACAGCAGCAGAAGTTGTGGCGACGGGAGGAAACTCGTCTTGCTTCGACACTGAAACATATTGATCAACCATTATATTTGCAAAATATTATTCTTTCACATCACTAATCAGCATGGACTTCTTATTTTAGAATGAAAGTCTAGTTTTGATGGTTTTGGTTACTAACATTTTATTGATAGAAATTTTATTGGGTGATTTTATTGACTTTTTCCTTGTTATCTATATACCTTTTGTATTACGAAATCAATAGGTATATAATTACATGCCCGAAGCGATTGATTTGGGGATGGTAGGATTTGCATACCCATCGCATGTTAAATAGACAGTTCACAAAATAAATTAATTTTATAAAGGATGGAATAATGTGATATGATAACAATGGAGTTTGTAATAAACTTTATTTAATGTTCTCTGAAGGAAGTTTAGCAGTAAGACAATTATATTAAAATATACACGATAATATAATACAGCTTGATTCATATGCAACAATGACATTTAGAACATATATTTAAATTCACAATATTTGACTTAACCCTTTCCCGGGCAAATTATTTAAGCTTATGGAAACCAGTGACAACAGCAAATTAGTGAATTAGATCACATTTAAAGCATGTTGACACTTTTTTTTTTTTTTTAATTTTCACTTAAAAAAATTTGGTGGGATAAATACTTCCCACCGCCCATATAAGAAGAAAATGAGTTGTAAAAATTTTTTTTTGTTATTTTTTTTTGAATAATATATATTTTTGAATCGAGATTTTGATTTTGTTAGAACTGCATACTTAAATACATAATTTATGGTTAAAAGAAAAGAAAATATCCATGATTATCTAAAACATAAACTATCAGTTTCGAATAAGAGAGACTATAGGTTGGGCCGTGGGAAGACTACTTCCCGTTTGTAAATGATTTCGTAATAAAAAAAAATCCAGCCGTCAAATGGTCATCAAATATTTATCTAATATTACTTACATGATACCTTACATCAAACATTTATACTTTAGGTTATCAATCCAAATTTACATATAGATATTGAGCTATAAATCGATTTTTTGACGAAATTTGTAGTACCGTGTGTCATTTGCTATTTGCCACGGCTTTCTTGATGGTCTGGAGATCAATTTTACCGACCAAACATTTTTTTTCAAAGTTGTGTAATATGCACATAGATAGCGCCACATCAAAGACCCGGGAAATATATCACCCGTCGCCCTTACAACGCATGGAAGTTACTGGGAAAACCGTTTCCCACCGCCCGGGAAAGGGTTAAAGTCCCAACATAGTTGAATGAGCTGGAAGTGAAATGCCACATTATGACACTAGAAATGAATACTTCAAGACATTGTTGCGTCTCAGTCTCTGATCCAAGCAAAAATCATGCAAAACCATGAGCAGGTTAGCCAACATCAGGATTGAACTCGGCTCCTGAGCATGCGCGTTGAGGCTGTCGTTTGAATTGTAACTATTCCCATATCGAGGGCAATGCGCTCAATGATGTACTCGGATTTATATCCGTGATGGGAGAATATTTCCTGGTGACAAAGAATAAGCGTAAGAAACACATTCAAAATGATGTACTCTACGATCATACATCATCAAGATCATTAAAATTCTGATGGAATCCGATTGCATGCAATGTTAATCCTTATGGCCTTGACCGGATTCCATCAGAATGGAATTGGGAAAACGTTCTAGAATAGGTTCCTAGGTCGCATCCAAAATACTTAATTTTTCTTTTCATTCAGCAGAATATATAGTCCGACTCCGATCCTGTATCAAGCTTGGAACAGATTATATTACCACCAACATTATTGTTTCATGTCACTCAACCAATCCAACAGCAATGATCCTACCTCGAGATCATCTGAATCTTCACCATCTGTCGTTTTCATCTTCTACAACAATCTTCTGCTCCTTGCACAGCTTAGAAAGAGTTTTGGACTCACCTCAGTTGAAGCAATCTTTCCATTTGGTAGTTTTTGGTGGACATTACCCAACTGATGACTTCTACCACTTCGAGCAGGATTCCCCAAATGGGTTGATTCTAGTGTTGGTTCTCTGTCTTCGTTTTCTTTAAGCATGCTCTGGTGTCTGTGCCATCTCTTTAGTCTGCTTAGAGGTAAGGATGGAAAAAAGTGTAGTAGCTAAATTCATGTTATGGATCAGCGCTTTACCATACCTACCTTTGAGATACTTCCGAAAAAGTAGCTTTAGCGCCGGTCTTTCAATAGTCTCTGCTAAACCAGTAGTTAAATTTTAAACGGTCATTTGAGGATTGCCATTGGTTGATGCCATGTCCATATAGTCCTAATCAACCGTTTAAAAGTAAGCAGCGTATTGAAAGACTGGCCCTCAGTTTTAGTAAAAATTATTCAGAACATAAATTAAAAGTAACTTACTACCTCATTTCATCAAATAACAACACTGTTTGAAGGTTACGTTTGCGAATGATTGATCAAAGATTCACCTTTTAATATTTACTTAGAATTCTGCATTGTTTTTGTGTGACTATGGTTTATTATGCAACTAATGTATAAAATGGATATAAGTGAAAACTATCAAAGATTTCAGTTTTATTCAAGAGTGTATTCGAGACAAGAAAGTCAAATCAAAATTACACAGAACAAACAATCACAGCCCTCTTGTGTAAAATACCACAGTCACAATATTAATAATTTCAGAGCAACTTCAAACAACAATGAAACAGATAAAAATATCTGTCAAGCTTCTTCGAAATGAAGGGTTGAATTCAACCCCTTCAAGGAAACTAAACCGTGTAATTCCGGCTTTAGGATTGGATTGTAAAACCCTTCTATATGATGTTGAATGACGCGCACAGGAATCGCGCAGATGTGTCCTTGAACAATAGCATTACGAATTCACACCAATGATTTAGATTTATCCTTTTTTTGGCTTTCCGAGGCTTTCCACTTTGCGCATCGTTTTTTAGGGCATTATATGTATATTATATGTATAGATGTAGGTAGATTTTAGGTAGTATATTTCACATCTGGCCTATACGCCTAAACTATCAAGGTATATATGCACGATGAGCCAAGTATATTTTGGTTTTTAAAATAAAGTTTTGACTTGGCCCATTTTTTGATATCACTCTTTTTAGTGCTGAATTTTTAGATTTCTTCAATGTGCAATATCTTCAACAGTAGTAAAAAATGAACGTATTCATTTTTGACATGTTCATTACTCTTACGTTCTGGAAATAAGCCACAGCTATCTGTCAATCACACCACAAGACAGCTGTTTATATATTTATTGTAGTAGATCCTTGGCGTTTAATACCTGGTTAGGTAGCAGCACTGTCATGTGTAGGATAGACAAGGTGTATAGAAGTAGTGTGTAGTGTTTTCGGGTTAGATCAGCCTGCATTGACGATTTATGAACTTATTTCAGATATATCAAAACAATATAATACAAGTCTTACCAGAGTAAAAGAAGTTCTCTTCTTTGAAATGTTCCCCACACACTAACATCATAGAATAATGAAGCTAACATGCATTTTGGAAACCCTCTTGCCAATCTTCAAAGCAGATTGCAGAGGATTGTTTCTCCCGCACAGCGTCCTTCAGGAATAAATGAAAGAAGAGTCCATCTGCAGCTGTTGATTCTTTGTTTGAACATTGAGACACACTACAGTATCGATTTGCTGCTTTTGGTTTGCTTTTAATAGGTAAATTCACCGGTTGTACATCAATTGACAGATGAAAACAAATGAAAAACAAATGAATTTTGACCTACATAGGCTCGTTGGCGAAGCAGCCTCCAGATGTCGACTCCTTTGATTTTAAACGCGAATAGGTAGCTGCATCGCCCGAGTTGCTATGGTAACAGACCACAATCTCGTTTATTTTTCTGGGGGACAGGTAATTATCAAGAGTTTTACCTGTTTTAAAAACAATTCATAGAAAGATAATAAAAATAAAGACAGTAAAATAGCAAATAAAATAAGTTGCTGTCAAGAAAGATAATGATTACTTAAGGTGATACTAGCTCTCGGCCGTTTTAGAAACTTTTGAAAGAAAAATTGTTTCATATGTGAGTGTAACTTTTACAGGATGTTCACATGATCAGTCTGATTGTATATTAGTAGCACTTTTCATTTTTGCTTATTGCATCGTTAATTTGGCGCCGGTTATTCAACAAAACCGCGCAAAACTCTGAAATTTGCGATACGATTGGAGACCAAACCCGTTAACCAATTATTCTTAAATTTTAATCATGATTAGATGAAAGACAAACTTAGGGTAATCACTTGGCACATTTTTGAAATTTAATTTTATACGGCTCTCAGGGAGACAAGAAAATAGCAAATTTTTCACCAAAAATCCACTAATTATTACTAATTGACGAAACAAAAAATTAAAAATATACCAAGGGATAACCCTAAGTTTGTCTTTTATCTAATCACGATTAAAATTTCAAATAATTTGGTCTACCCATTTCGTCTTCAATCGTATCGCAAAAAGTGTCTACAAAAAGGCAAAATCGCTCGCGCTAATTTAGCCTATAAATGGGTAGTGTTACCAATTTAAATTTTACAAACGCAAAAATTGAGATAATTTCGTTCTCTTTGCGGCAGAATAATATTGAAATAATGGCCCATGTTTCAGTGTTGCTATTTTGTCTTAATGGCGTTCACAACTTTATCCCCAAGTCCCCAAAACAACCCCTAAATTTAAGAAAAAAGCAATGATGTTCAGTAATATATTGTGCCTTTCACAGAGCGAATAAAAATATTTCAAGAACATACCAACAAAGCTCATTCTTTTGGGTATCTACATACAAAAAATCAGATCAATTGGATGCATAATGACAAAGAAAACTTCTGAGTAAGATTCGATTATTTTGGAGTGGAAATCTTACTTCCAGCACCTATAGTGGAAGGGGGGGATTTTGGTTCGCTTACAATCTCGAGCGCCTGTCACATTAAATCATTCTGCGTACGTGACATTTTCTGAATGAGCGTTGTTTATCACTTTGCAACTCGGCTCGCTGCTAAATTCCAAGTATCATTGGTAATATGATCTCATCATGGACTTATATGATTTTAGTGTTGAAACCACAAAGTTTGTACGCGTTTTCAATTAAAACTAAAAAATGTAATTACTGTAGGTGTATTATACCTGATACGTTGATTTGATTTCTTAACTCCTTATGTTGTAGAGAAAACGGTTTAAAACGATTTTTCAGACGTTTTCCTAGGGGGGGGGGGGGGTAGGAGATTTGCAAATCAAAATAGAGAGAGTGCACAACTAAATAAGGATTTACTTTTTTATAACCTGAATTGAATTTGATGTTATTGTGAATTTACCTGTCGGAGGCAGGACGGCTACATAGGTGTCCTCTTGAGCCTTGTACAAGTGTGATTATGACAGTGAAAATGGATGAGGTAGAGCACAAACAACATAGGTAATTACAAGAATCACTTTGTTCCAATAGTTCGAGTCGGGTTGTTACCATTATTACCTATACATATGGTGGGTGGGTAAGATATAGATTATAGAGTAAAAAAAAATGAATTGTCTTCCATAAATCAGATCAAACTCACATTTTGCATGGTAATTAATACCAACATTGTCTCTTATTTTACACATTTTCAGCCCAATCAGTTAAGAACGTTTGCACTTATTGACATTTTAATATCTGTCAGAAATGAAGTATCGAACGAAATGAATGTTTTCCACTTCAACTGAATCTGATTTGCTTTAGGTACACCCAACAAATCATAAAACGGTATTTGAACGAAACGGATTAGCTGCTGGTCTGGTTCCTTGACAATCAATCCTTGTTATTATCAATGAAATCAGAGCTCAACTACTAGAGGTATAATGACGAGTTAGCGTCAACTTCATCAGATGATGCCTTCACATTTTTTCAGCCAATCAATTTCTTTCAAATACCGTTTTATCATTTGTTGAGTGTACCAGGGTGCTTAGATGCTATTTTCAAGTTTCAATGAAAAGCATACTTTTATGTTGATTGAGTGGATCATATTTCAATTCAATATGGATGTATATGTTTTCTGTGCGTTTGGTACGGAATTCCGGTTAGAGAATTTGTACGTTCCCGTGCTCGATATTTTTTTTATTTTGTATTTTATTTTACATTATTATCCCGTAGACTAGTACATACTACCATTATGGGTACCGTCACTGAGCGTTTTCCTAGTTATTATTGTTCAGCGAGCGACTCAGGCGCGTCAAAAAGGATCAACACACTCAAGAAATTATAACGCTCTGTATTACCTGAAAATAAATACCATTAGAAAAACTTTTTCACAAACATCCAATTTTTCCATATGGCGATAATCGATAGTAAGAGAAATTAAGAAGTAATTTGAAGAATTTCTATGAAAACATCGACCAAAATGTGTGTTTAAATCGCGTTTAAAATGCACTAAATTATGCAGTGAAATTCAAAAATTTCCAGGGCCTGGGAGGCCTACCCGCGAGATGCTCTGGTGCCCTCCCCTTGATATAATCAGATGCTATTTGACACGTTACTACACAAATCCACAGGCGACGCAGCAGGATTGACAATAATTGAAAAAGTGTCATCAAATATTTAAACATTTACACAAAAAGATGCATTTATATAAATATTTTTACGGTACAGGCAATTAAGAAAGTAAGGGGGTCCCAAAAAATATCTTGCTGGGGGGGGGGGGGGGGGGGGACTGAAGTTACGCCACTATCCATATTAACGAAACGGCATTGTTTCTTAGAGATGAAATATTATTTTGTCTAAGTTGAGTGGAATCGTTGGTTGTTTATAGTCATAAGCCGGGTTCACACAGTAATTAATTGTACAACGGAACGATTTTCCTATCATTAGCCAATCACAAGCAAGGTATTGTTGGTGTCTACGATTTTTCTCCGTGGCTAAAAATAAAATTAAAGTAATGTGAACCCACCCACTACTCATTTTTGCTTGGAGCAGCACAGAGATAAGTAAAGTAACATAATCTCAAGGACCAATAGAAATAAATTGAGATTTCTATCAGAATTGTCAATACCTGTTATATATTTTTTTAATTTTAATTAATTTTAATTTATTATAAATGAAATACATTTCAGCATAGCCCCGCTAAACCAACAATGGCTTGTCGGCAGGTTTACTAAATTCAATTACAAATTACAATATAAAATAAAACACTCTCAGATCATCAACCCTTGTGACTGTTACACAATTCAATGTAATATAAAGTAAAGACAAAAATAATAGTATAATTTTAATTACCAAATTTTAATTTTAATTACCTATCTGTGTAGGTTCAAGTGTAGAAAAAATGCTTTCCGCTCGATTGGAGTGCCGAAATTAATTTTTGCATATATCGAAATTGTTTACAGTGACGTGCCTTCAATTTTGTTGGTGGTCATCTTGGAAAATATGGCGGAAAACGTATATTTTACAAATTATTTAATTGTTGGCAGTGGTAGATGAAAGGTTGAAAAATTATGAAATAATTCTGAATTCACTAAAACTAACTCAATACGCCGTGAACGAATTTTATTTTTTCATTGTTGGAATTTACCAATCACGTTTCTGTGTTTTTTTGCTCTCAATGTATTACGAATCGAGTGGACTTAGACTAATATATGTGGAATTACAATTTGTAGACAATTTCATTGTAAACAATACGCGTTTTTTTATTTAAAAAAAAATTAAATTTTTTAACAAAATTGGTTTACGGCGTTTTTTTATTTTAATTTAAGTCCCCATTTTTGAGTTCGTTTTAATGAATAATTTCATAATTTTTCAACATTTCCTCTACCAACAATTAAATAATTTGTAAAATGCACGTTTTCCGCTCGTTTCCGCCATATTTTCCAAGATGGCCACCAACATAATTGAAGACACGTCAGGTCATTTTAAGAAAGATGTAAACAATCGATAATTATTAAAAAATCAATTTCGGGACTCTAATCGAGCGGAATTACATTTGCTCCTATACTATATGATATTACAAGATATCCGATTAATTAGTGAACATACAACATACAAAAAAATTAAATTTCAGATTACAATACACATTGAGATATTTGCCAAAATTGCTTCAAATTCGAATTATCTTTTACGAAAAATTAAAAAAATGAGGTGCTAAATGGGGGATTCTGTCAAACCAGATGAATATCTACAGATTATATTTCATGTATCTAAAGTTTCCACAATAAATGGCATCGCACAATTTAAATTTCTTTCTAAAAGACGCCAAAATCGCTTCAAATTGTATTCCTTTGTGTCAATCATTCCTTTGTGTTTGACAAATATGAGGTATGTTCAATTTTAGTCAGTTTGAGGTGTTTTTAGTAAAATTGATGTTTTAATGTTGTGTGTAAGTTCGGCCTGCTGGCCGGATAGCTCATTGGGTTGAGCTCTCACCCGTAGGCAGTGTTGTGACTTATCAAGGTATTTTTTTTTATCTATTTTCTTATCTAGATAATTACATAATTTGATATCTTTATCTTTATCTATATACAAATATTGTTATCTATTGACAATTATCTAGATAAAAAATATAAAATTCAAAATTCATTTATGTGTAAAAACATGCACAAACCTCAAATGTCAGATGATATGAAAAAGGAAAATCATCACCGTTTAGTCGCAATAGTTGGCTTGTTTAGACGCCCCATTTTTTAAAAAACTTGAGTTCCGAATTTAGGATTCGAAATTAATTACGGAACAGTGTAGTATTTGGTAAAAACAAATTATCCATTATCTATTACAGTTATCTTGATAATTTTTTTTTAACTGTTTCTATTATCTAGATGATTTCTTGGAAATTTATCTACTATCTTATCTAGATACATTTTTGGCAGGTTATTTTTATCTTTATCTAGATAAAGATACCTGGTTTAAGTCCCGGTTCGGTACGACAACTTTGTCAATGCAAGCTAATCAAGGTATTGTATAAATCGGCCCTAAATCGTATCATTGAGCGAGCGAGCGTCTCTTATTTGCCCTTATGGCACGGACCTCTGTTATTTTAACATGTATTTTCTTCCCTGCATATTATAAGGTCGAGGTCACTTCGTTTGTCTGATAGTGCTGAAATTGTGCACACGCGTATGGACCGCCTCTGGGGTTTGCAGACCGAAATTTGTTTGAAATCCGTTCATAGGTTAAAAATATAATAAATAAAATACATTCTATTAATTGGCGGAAAGAGACTAAAATGAAGCTAAAATTTTGCATGGCTTTTACCACCATTACTCGTACATGTGCTCACTTATCAACGCGTTACGTTACATTGATCATTTTACAAGTATATTAATGAGAACATGTTTCCAAGATCTTATCTCTTTTATAATAATGGCATAATGGTAGCATAAATAATATAAAAATGTTAGCAAAATTGTGTATAAACTTGGCAAGATCTTGGTAAGATAAAAAAAGATCATGCCTCACAAAATGGTATCCACAAGTGTAAAATATATGCAAAAGGGAATCGAACCAGGCATTCTTACTTGGAGTTCAAGAGATCTGCCATCGAAATAATTTCTGTTGATGGACTGAATGAATGGAATGTTGTGGTGTGGAGTTTGTTTACATTATCTCGGACTATTTACGAGCTGTACGTGACTGGAAGCCAGCCTGGGATTATTATCACAACTGTCAAGATGACGAATGATCGTAAAGAGCTCATGTTACACTTATATCTAAAATTTTGAGTTGGTCTCTCCGTGAACGGAGGTCTTAATATTTATTTACAGAAAGTATCTGTCCCCCAGTAAGATTTTAGTTAGCTGTGACGTCAGATAATATTGTCATATATAATGTATACTCATGCAGCCACGTTCATTACTTCGCAGTCCAGACTCGAAGCAACCCGCATTGCATAGAGGGCAGTTGTGTTGCCTAACCCCCTGCAAAGAGGCCAATCAGTTGGTATCTAATGTTATTATTTGACATGATCTTGCTCACTGACTCTCTAGTTGTAACACAGTTGTCACAGTTGTAACACGGCTGCATGTAAATGCCGCCCGGCCACAAGCTGACACCCACTTTAAAAACTTCACAGGATCCTTCTTAACTTTGTTAAAACCAATAAAATGTACGTCTTTCATGTGTTCTTTATGAAAATACCGCGAATCACTCGGACAAGTACCATAACAACAGTGTTTAGTAGCCACCATTTTTGAGAACTTTGTCCGAAAACCGGCTTGTTCCGCCGGCTTCCGCTACGCGGCGCCGTCATCAAAATCTATTTTGGGATTCCAAACGTACGCTATTGGGGGAACCTCATAGGGACTCCTGGCTGGCTTTATTGACGCTCATTACCACTGGCTTAGATCAATCAATCAGTGTGGAGAATTAGTAATGATGATATAGAGGACAACGTGCATGGAACTAGCATCACACTACTATAGGAGAGGTGGGGACTCTTCAATGCATCCCCATTGGCTATCTTGAATACGAATTATATGGGAATTACGTTTGAGCAGCTGGCGCTCTATGTGTTGTGTGGCAGACATGAGAACTAATTTAAGCTTGCATTTCGTTCCAAAATTCAAAATAGTTCCACTGTTCACTACCAGAGCGCCACCTACTCAAAAGTAATCCCTATGTTAATCCATTGGTCAATTCACCATGGAGCTGGTATCACCAAGAATGTTCAAGTGTCCCCACCTCTCCTATAGTAGTGTGAAGCTAGTTCCATCCACTTTGTAGAGGATATGAATATATTCTAAAAGGTAATTGGAACAAGCAGAGTGAATGAAATGGAATATTTGTTACAAAGATTTATTTTGAAGCTTTGATTTACAGAATGTATTTCTCGAATTACGTCAAAAGCATGCAATAGCGTATAAATAATTCCAAATACAATCACATGGAATAATAATTATTTAAAAAGATACATTGCATTTCAATTTCTATTTCAGCAATCAGATCTCTTCACCTATAGTGAAGCGCTTCATATATTTTCGTCAAAGGAATTCTTTACCACACTCCTGTTTAACATGACTAGTTAGGCCTTTCATGTATTTGAACTCCTTCTTACATCGCCCACATCGGAGAACTTTACCACACTCATGTTTAATATGAACATTTAGGCTGCTCATGTATTTGAACTCTTTCTTACATTGCCCACATCGCAGAACTTTACCACACTCATGTTTAACATGAGTATTTAGTGTCGTCATGCTCTTGAACTCCTTCTTACATTGCCCACATCGCAGAACTTTACCACACTCATGTTTAACATGAGTATTTAGTGTCGTCATGCTCTTGAACTCCTTCTTACATTGCCCACATCGCAGAACTTTACCACACTCATAGTTAACATGACTTCTTAGGTCACACATGTATTTGAATTCCTTCTTACACTGCCCACAGCGCAGAACTTTACCACACTCATGTTTAACATGAGTAGTTAGTGTCGTCATGTTCTTGAACTCTTTCTTACATTGCCCACAACGCAGAACTTTACCACACTCATGTTTAACATGATAGTTCAAATGCTTCTTCCTAGTATAACACTTCTTGCAGTTAGAACAGTGAAATGGGTTGATCGAGTCAGTCACAACCGCAGGCTCTCGACAGCAAACGGCTTTAACATGTTCTCGAAGTTCGCTGCGATCTCTGAATTCAGTTGAGCACTCAGCACATTGGAAGACAACATGTGCAATATCTTCAACAGCAGCAGAAGTTGTGGCGACGGGAGGAAACTCGTCTTGCTTCGACACTGAAACATAATAAATCATACATTAAATAAGTAGATTATTTAATATTTTACAAATCAGTTATGAGAAGGAAAGTCCCAATTGGATGGTTACTCAAATTTTTTTGGTCGATTTTATGAATTTTTCCTTGACATTATTGTATTAAGTATGGGGGAAAATGGAACCTTGTGAATGTTTTATAGTTTTATTAAGGAAATCAAAAGATTGTAGGACTATATTATGATAAATAAACACGAATCAATAATTATCCAACTTTAATTCATCATATGCAAAACAATTTTTAATTGGCACACACATTTACGTACAAAATATTTGATTTAGTCCCAACTTAGTTGATATAGCTGGAAGTGAAATACCACACTATGACACTTGAAATGAATACTTGAAGTCATTGTTGTGTTTGGGTCTATGATCCCAGCATGAATCATGCAAAACCATGAGCAGGTTAGCCAGCATCAGGATTGAACTCGGCTCCTGAGCATGCGCGTTGAGTCAGAAGTGGTCTTATAGTCACGTGTTCAATACATGTGTTTCTCGTGGTACTTGAGCCTGTGCTTGAACTTGGATCCTTAACACATTCGTATAGCGCATGCGCGTTGAGGCTGTCGTTTGAATTGTAACTATTCCCACATCGTGGACGTAGACATACGTCACACCTGAATTTTCGGGAAAGTGGAAGGAAAAAGCAAATTCAAATGGGTTCTAATAATAATACTTTCGTGCTATAAAAAGTCACAAGTAGATAAGAAAACAATCAGCATCACCACAAACTCTTTTATTATATAAATAAATGATATTTTAAATTGAATTATAGAGACTGAGGGCCGGAATTATCATTAGTTTACGCTTCAGATTTATAAAGTAAAGTAATTAGCACTCAATCTACACGTAAGGAAATTTTGTAGGTATTTTACCACATTATATTCAGCTGCAGTATCGTAGGTTAGCGGAGCTGATTTCGTCAGTTTCAATGACCCCAGGTTCCATTAACTGCAGTCTATTTATTAATGGTCATACTAACCCTAAGACAATGAAGCCGACATTTTGTTAAAATGGGGGAAATAATAGTGGATCGTTGGATGTATTGGACAAGAAAACATGGGAGCAACATTGTCATCGCAATAGATCATTTCCATTCAAATACTTTATTTAAAAGCACGGATTACAGAAAGCATTCTCACAAGACAAAATATAAATACAAACATGGTAAATTACGATAACATACGTTTGCCTTTAATATATTGAGATGTATAAAATGGACGAAAATATACAGTTTTTTTTCTACAAAACTCACCTAATTGCATTTCAATTTCATGTGACACACAAGACTTCTTTGTGTCATGAAACGCTTCTTACATCGCGGACAAACGATTACTTTACCACACTCATGTTTAACATGACGACTTAGGTTCCTCATCTGTTTGAATTCCTTCTTACATTGCCCACAACGCAGAACTTTACCACACTCAAGTTTAACATGATCAGTTAGGTTCCTCATCTGTTTGAACTCCTTCTTACATTGCCCACATCGCAGAACTTTACCACACTCAAGTTTAACATGATCTGTTAGGTTCCTCATCTGTTTGAACTCCTTCTTACATTGCCCACATCGCAGAACTTTACCACATTCATGTTTAACATGATAGTTCAGATCGTTCTTCCTGTTATAACTCCTCTTGCAGTTAGAACATTGGAATAGTTTGATCGAGTCAGTCACAACCGCAGGCTCTCGACAGCAAACGTTTGTAACATGTTCTCGAAGTTCCCTGCGATCTCTGAATTCAGTTGAGCACTCGGCACATTCGAAGACAACATGTGCAAAATCTTCCACAGCAGCAGAAGTTGTGGCGACGGGAGGAAACTCGTCTTGCTTCGACACTGAAACATAATAATCAGCCATTATATTTGCATAATATTATTCTTTCACATCACTGTAATCAGCATGGACTGCTTGTCTTGTAATAGAAAGAAAGTCACATTTGGATGGTTTTGGTTACTAACATTTTATTGATAGAAATTTTATTGGGTGATTTTATTGACTTTTAAGTCAATAATCTCACAATACAATACCAAATAAAATGTGGTGATTTTCCCCCAATATAAGTCGATAATCACCCAATTAACAAGGAAAAATGTCCGTGTTATTTGAATACCTAGTTTACGACGAATTAAAATCAATATTAAATTACATGAATATAATCGATTGTTTAAGGGATGGCAAAATTTGCATATCCCACGCCTGTTGAATAGATTTTAACAGAGTTCACAAGATAAATTAAATGTATAAATAGGTAAATTCAGTGATATGACAACAATGGTATTTGTAATAAACTTTATTTAATATTCTCTGAAGAAGATACAATTATATTAAAATAAACACGAAACATTTTTTAATTAATTATCCAACAATATTCATATGCAATATTTAGAACACATATTTTAATAAACAATATTTGACTTATAGTTCAGAGTCTAAGCTGAAAAAGGGGGCCTAACCCACCACAAATTGCAACAGAAGGTTTTTTGATGTTGATTGATTCATAAAAATGTCCTCTATAACATATCAAAAGTTCTCCGAAATTTGTTTAGGGTTGGTAGGCCAAAATACCAAATGTGTCAAAAAGTCATTGTTGTCATTATCAAATATTCAAATTATATCAACCTAGTCGAGTAGCATATAAAATGAAAGCTTATGTATAGTACAACTAATAAAAATATGTATCACCATTGTAAAATTGATACAGAGGTCAAAAGGGGGCAAAAAGTTGTCAAAGTCTCATTTTTTAGGTGTTCCAGGACAAATGCGATATCACCATTCCTAATAAAGATAATAACATACTTTTTTATATTAATCTTGGCTATGATTAATCAATCCAAAATGAATTAGTTTATAATATGTAAACAATTCGCCAAATTTTATTAATCGTGGGTGAGCCTACTGGGTACTTGACCCATCGTGGGTACTTGAAATTGTCTATTTGTATTATTTTCTTTATATTTAAATGTAAAAATAACTTTATTCAGATCGATTATCCATCATTTTATACCATTGCCACGCCGGCGTCGTCGCCTCGGGCAGAAATAACCAGTGCCGGGCTAGCAACAGCTGGAGATGGGTGTGGGCGGGTGATCTCGTGGTAGTTGACAAAGAGAGAGACACGACATGAGCGAGAGCAATAGGATCAGAACTAGGTGCTAGACTATCAAGACATAAGGCTGTGATGTCCAGTTGACATTAATTATGGTTTTATTACATAAAGTGAGGAATAAATGAACAGTCAAATATCAGAATGAGATAACAGATTACCGGGGGTTTGACCTCCTCGCGTAAATGGACTCTGTGTACAACACAGGTCGTAACCTCATCAGCTGTGTGCCTGGAGGCAACACAACACATGCAATTGAATGAATAGCAAATAAGACTGATACAATACAATGATAAATATAACGACAGTGCAATGTTGCTTGCCGAACTGATTCGGACTTTTACTAGTAATTAAAACAACTCGTTACTTACACTTCTTGATATGATGCTCGCCGAACTACTTCGGACATTTACATAAATAGAATTCGTACAGACGACGTTCTAAGATTACTGGACTTACTTAATACAATGTTGAATTTAGATAGGTTTGATGATCCGAAAAGGGTGCCCTTTCCCTGACTGACGACGACCCGCGGAGACAATCCAAGTGTGGCCACACTAGATTGTTATATATAAAATACGTGACAACAAAATACATTATCTTACTTGCACTCGCAAGCAGGTCAGCAGACAACATAATGATTCTGTTTCATAACTCTAGATTGAACCTTAAATAGGGACTGGACGACCAGACCACTACGTTATATCCGCTACAACTCAGCGTTGGTTTCAATCTACATTTATACACTACTCACGCGGCGATGTGAAGTCTAGATTGAACCTTAAATAGGGACTGGACGACCAGACCACTACGTTATATCCGCTACAACTCAGCGTGGTTACAATCTACATTTATACACTACTCACGCGGCGATGTGAAGTCGACGACGGTCAGCCAGAGAAAGAGAATGAGCTCAGGTCGCCGATCCGCGAACTCGACTATCATTGACCATTGCGCATGACATCTTTTCTGCTCTAGGCGACCCTCCAAATATGGGTACAAATGCCGGCTAATGGTAACGACTTGACGTTGGCGCCAGCGCCGAATTCAAACCGTTACAATTCCCCGTTAACCCCAACAAAAAGAAAATACAATTTTCTTTTTCTTCGAGTTCTTACAGGCTAACTATCATAATAACTACGCAAATCCTTTATGTGCCAGGTTCCGATATCGCGTCCATCGAGGTCCTTGAGACGGTAGATCAGCGGTGACGTTTTCTTGCTGATCTCGAACGGTCCTTCGTATCGAGGCGCTAGCTTGGCTGCATAGTTGTCGGCAGCGTTGGACAAGTGGAAGTCTCTCTTCAAGACTCGGTCGCCAACATGGAATTCCAGCGGGCGTCGTCGGAGGTTGTATCTCACGGCGTTTTGCTGAGGGCGCGTTTCAAACGAGCGCGAATATCTGTAAAAATAGATTTTAGTCCTTGCATCTTGTCAACATTGTCCGCGACAATAATAATCGCCATATCGATAGCGTCGGTGGTCTATACCACACAGAATTATTTCACGACCCAAAGTTAACGTATGCATGTGTCTAGCCAGTTACTTCGTTCACTGCTGTACGTAGGGCACAACCTATTTTCGGCACATTCTTGTCCCATAGCATATGATTGTCGGTGATGTATGATCTCAGCATACCTAGAACAGTACAATTAGCGCGTTCCGTCGGGTTCGCTTGTGGATGACGTTTGTCGTTGTAGTGAAGAGTACTATGGTAGTCTGGACTCTTGAGCCATCTTCTTCCAAGGAGCTCCTATGAACTCAGGACCATGGTCACAAACTAAGATCTCTGCAGTGTCGTACACTAAGAATACCTCGTCTTCTATCTTCTGCGCCACGAGTTTCGACTTCGCGGATCTCACAGGAAATAGTAGGCTGTATTTCCAAAAATGTGTCCGTCACCATCAAAGTTTTAGATACAGGTCACTGCTGTTTGCAGGCGCTCGCTTAAAGCATGAATTTCTTCTAACGACTCGGCTTCGTCCATGATGAAAAGATTACGTAACAGGGATAAATAATGACTGAACGATACAGCTCACCAGTATGCACGGCGTGTTCACGTAACTCGAAGGTCAAACGTATCTCGAGGTAATCGCAGCAAGCACAAGCGTCTGAAGGTCGTTGTTGTCCCACGTCGATTTTGGATTTGAGCACCAAAATGCCAACGTTCGGGCTCCACACGTCGCGTCTTGATCACCAGGCCCCACGTTGTGTGCGCCAAAATGCCACGCCGGCGTCGTCGCCTCGGGCAGAAATAACCAGTGCCGGGCTAGCAACAGCTGGAGATGGGTGTGGGCGGGTGATCTCGTGGTAGTTGACAAAGAGAGAGACACGACATGAGCGAGAGCAATAGGATCAGAACTAGGTGCTAGACTATCAAGACATAAGGCTGTGATGTCCAGTTGACATTAATTATGGTTTTATTACATAAAGTGAGGAATAAATGAACAGTCAAATATCAGAATGAGATAACAGATTACCGGGGGTTTGACCTCCTCGCGTAAATGGACTCTGTGTACAACACAGGTCGTAACCTCATCAGCTGTGTGCCTGGAGGCAACACAACACATGCAATTGAATGAATAGCAAATAAGACTGATACAATACAATGATAAATATAACGACAGTGCAATGTTGCTTGCCGAACTGATTCGGACTTTTACTAGTAATTAAAACAACTCGTTACTTACACTTCTTGATATGATGCTCGCCGAACTACTTCGGACATTTACATAAATAGAATTCGTACAGACGACGTTCTAAGATTACTGGACTTACTTAATACAATGTTGAATTTAGATAGGTTTGATGATCCGAAAAGGGTGCCCTTTCCCTGACTGACGACGACCCGCGGAGACAATCCAAGTGTGGCCACACTAGATTGTTATATATAAAATACGTGACAACAAAATACATTATCTTACTTGCACTCGCAAGCAGGTCAGCAGACAACATAATGATTCTGTTTCATAACTCTAGATTGAACCTTAAATAGGGACTGGACGACCAGACCACTACGTTATATCCGCTACAACTCAGCGTTGGTTTCAATCTACATTTATACACTACTCACGCGGCGATGTGAAGTCTAGATTGAACCTTAAATAGGGACTGGACGACCAGACCACTACGTTATATCCGCTACAACTCAGCGTTGGTTTCAATCTACATTTATACACTACTCACGCGGCGATGTGAAGTCGACGACGGTCAGCCAGAGAAAGAGAATGAGCTCAGGTCGCCGATCCGCGAACTCGACTATCATTGACCATTGCGCATGACATCTTTTCTGCTCTAGGCGACCCTCCAAATATGGGTACAAATGCCGGCTAATGGTAACGACTTGACGTTGGCGCCAGCGCCGAATTCAAACCGTTACACCATACGTTCGATTTTTACTTCGCCAAAATATCACATCTTTGAAATTGAATTCAAAATGAATTCGCTCACTCACGGTTAATGAAATTTGGCGAATTTTTTATATGCTATCAACAATTTAATTATAGATAGATTGATGTCATAAAGTATATCATTTACTTTTATTAACGATGACATAATGGCAATTGTACTTAGACCCGTAATAATGGGACATTTTACCACATTTTGGCCTCTAATGACCATTGTAAGACCTGTTTATTGCTCATATTTATTTTAATTAATTGAACTAATCATAAGCTTTTATTTGATATGCTACTCGACTAGGTTGATATAATTTGATAACTTGATACTATTGACAACAATGAGTTTTTGCAAAATTATGAAATTTAACCAAACAACCCTAATTAAAATTTGGAGAACTTTGGATATGTTTTAGAGGGCATTGTTCTGTATCGTTTCACATCAAAAGACCTTTTGTTATAAAAAGTGGGGATTTAGGAAATTGGTTTAATGTTAGACTTGGCCACCAAAAATTAAATGCGCCCTTTTAAACTATATGACAGATTCATTGGCCCACTCATGTTTTAAGAATTTTGGAGAACTTTTGATATGTTATTAACAGATTCATTTGGGATCGATTAATATAAAAAAGTATGTTATTATCTTTATTAGGGATGGAGATAACACATTTGTCCTGGAACAACTCAAAATTAGATTTTGACCATGTTTTGCCCCCTTTTGACCTCTGTATCAACTTTATAATGGTGATACATATTTCTATTAGTTGTACTAAACATAAGCTTTTATTTGATATAAAACTTGACTAGGTTAATATAATTTTATTATTTGAAAATTACAACAATTACTTTTTGACAAATTTGGCATTTTGGCCCACCAACCCTAATCAAATTTCGGAGAACTTTTGATATGTTATCGAGGGTATTTTTATGAATCGATAAACATAAAAAATTCTTCTGTTGTCATTACTGATGGGTCAAAGTGTTTAGACTCTGGACTATAAGTCCCAAATAAGTTGTATGAGCTGGAAGTGAAATGCCACATTATGACACTTGAAAGAATATTTGAAGACATTGTTGCGTCTGAGTCTCTGATCCCAGCATGAATCATGCAAAACCATGAGCAGGTTAGCCAGCATCACGATTGAACTCGGCTCCTGAGCATGCGCGTTGAGACAGAAGTAGTCTTATAGTCACGTGTTCAATACATGTGTTTCTCGTGGTACTTGAGCCTGTGCTTGAACTTGGATCCTTAACACATTCGTAGCGCATGCGCGTTGAGGCTGACGTTTGAATTGTAACTATTCCCACATCGAGGACAATGCGCTCAATGATGTTCTCAGTTATCCGTGATGGGAGAATATTTCCTGGTGACATTGAAAAGCGTTAGAAACTAATTCAAATGATGTACTCGATGATCATACATCATCAAGATCTTGAAGTATAAGTTAATATTGCAGATGTCAGTCCAGGGGTGCGATCACATAAAATAACAACTTTGTTCTCGAGTGACAATATTCTCATCTGCATTGTCACACGACAACTCATTATATGATCGCACCCCAGTACAGTCAGGGAAACTAGATGGTTCATACTCTGTCTCTCTCTGACCCATAACATAAACATGTTTTTATATGGAGCAGAGAGAGATAGAGTATGAACCATCTAGTTTCCTTGACTATACACCGTATTCCCCACAATAACAAAAACTTGTAAAAAGACTGCTAAGCAACTCCACGCCTAAAGGATTGAGATCTAAAAGGAGGGCCAAACAAAGGAAGAAAAGGTTTTGCTATAAAATCCTTTCTCACTTCATATCCGTGAAATTATTTCGCCCAGTTTCTGTCACCAATCCATGTTAAAATTTATGTTTTCCCTGAATTCTGCATGAAAGTAACCTCCAATTTACATAGACCATGTAAATGAAGTTTCAACTATCTAAACTAATTTAAAAGCAGAATATTAAAAAAAAAAAAAAAAAAGCTTGGCGCATTGGCTGAAGAAGAGAATGGAAGAATGTTCGGTGCAACTTCAATGCGCCACTCCGCTTTTTCTATTTACCAATCACAAGTCTGCCTTGAGCGGTATGTGGACTATATTTCACTAGAAACAATATTAGTACTGATCTGTTTGCTTCTTAGTGACATTGCGAAGTCCAGCTTCCCTCATCCTCGATATTGTCATTGCTGTAGGAAGTAGGAAGTGATGTACTCGTTGCCTCTGCACTGCAAGTTCTGGTCGCTTCCAAAATACGTCATTTCTCTTCATTCAGCAGAATATTTAGTCCAACCCTTAATCAAGCTTGAAACAGATTATATTACCACCAACATTATTGTCCCATGTCACTCAACCAATCTAACAGCAAGGATCCTACCTCAAGAACCTCTGAATCTTTATTATCTGTCTTCATCATCTTCTACAACCATCTTCTTCTCTTTGCACAGTTAATAAAATGTTTGGACTCACCTCAGTTGAAACAATCTTTCGATATGGTGGATTTTGGTGGACTTTACCCAACTGATGACTTCGACCACTTCGAGCAGGATTCCCCAAATATTTTTTACAGTTTTTACAGTTTTATTTTTTCCTTTACACAAGGTAATTTACAATATACAAAAGTACATGTGCATACACAAGCATGTGACCCATAGGCTTTATGCCTTGTTTGGGTATTTGGAAACAACATTTACAAATAATAATAACAATAATACTAATAACTAAAAAATAATGCTAAGCCTATGTTGATTCTAGTGTTGATTCTCTGTCTTCCTTTTCATCAAGCATGCTCTGGTGTCTGTACCATCTCTTTATTCTGATTCTAGGTAAGGAAGTAAATTAAGTTTAATTAGTTTTAATTTTTTTTGCAGCGTTTTATTATATACCCGATAATTCTGAAAAATGTTCAAAGTTCAATGTTAGTGGAATTCCTGGTCATCACTCCTGGTGGACACTTTCGTTGTGACTTTACATAAAAAGGCACAATGTTTCGGGTACTTTTTGGTTCTATAAGCTTGTCAACATAGCTTTTATATTGACAAAACATAATAGTTTTTTCAACTGGTATTGCAGTTTAAGGCAAAACCAACTGCTTTCACATTGCAGTTGGTATTTATTAACTATTTTTAAGTAAGACAGTTCTACCATTCAAGTTTACCGTATTTAAAGTAGAAATTGAACGAACTTTTAGCGAGATTTACTTTTTAATCATTTGTAAATTTATTTCGGTTAATTCCATCTCCCAAAAAGAAAAAAAATTCATGTTACTCCGATTTTGACGAAACTTGGCAGAATTGTTGACTTGTTGAATTGTTGTGTCACTTGAGACAGTGGCATTTATTTTTAAAATTGTCAATTCGTATTTGACATTGAATGTAGGTATTCGTATTGAATGTAAAGTGGGCATCACACTGGACCCTTACCTACTATCGTCATATATCAGTAGCACCGTGTTACTGTACTAGCCGATCGTGCTACAGTAACACGGTGCTACTGAAATTTGGCGATATTAGGTAAGGGTCCTGGGTTGCAACATGTGGCTGGAAACCGCGTATGGCCCAAATTATCAATATGCGCATGTGCAAAGACTAAAATTAGTCTCTGCACATGTGCAGAACGATCACGTGATCCGTGTGATACCCATCACTTTAGGTTTTGTAGCAATCTTTCCAGTTGCTGAAGAAAATCGGAACTCTTCTGTGATCCTGCAAGTGATTATTCAGGGATTATTTACGGAATTTCTGTTAGATCATGGTTAGATGTTCTGTAATGTATATCAGTGCTTGCGTATCAACGCGTTACACTGAGCGTGTTCCTAGTAGTTGTAGAGGAGAATGAATATATCCTAAAAGGTAAATGGAACAAGCAGAGTGAATGCAATGAAATATTTGTTACAAAGATTTATTTTTAAGCTTTGACTTACAGAATATATTTCTCAAATACTCTACGTCAATAGCATTTAAATAATCTAAAACAAATTACATGAAATAACAATTCTTTAAAAATGCACATTGCATTTCAATTTCTTGTGCGCTCTTGCGTAGTAAAGCGCATCTTACATTCACGTCAAAGGAATTATTTACCACACTCATGTTAAACATGACGAGTTAGGCCGCTCATGTATTTGAACTCCTTATTACATTGCCCACATCGCAGTACTTTACCACACTCATGTTTAACATGACGAGTTAGGCCGCTCATGTATTTGAACTCCTTTTTACATTGCCCACATCGCAGTACTTTACCACACTCATGTTTAACATGACGAGTTAGGCCGCTCATGTATTTGAACTCCTTATTACATTGCCCACATCGCAGTACTTTACCACACTCATGTTTAACATGACGAGTTAGGTCAGTCATATATTTAAACTCCTTTTTACATTGCCCACATCGCAGTACTTTGCCACACTCATGTTTAACATGAGTAATAAGGTTTGTCATGTGTTTGAACTCCTTCTTACATTGCCCACATCGCAGAACTTTACCACACTCATGTTTAACATGAAAGTTTAAATCCTGCTTCCTGGTATAACATCTTTTGCAGTTAGAACATTGCAATGGGTTGATCGAGTCAGTCAAAACCGCAGGCTCTCGACAGCAAACGGTTTTAACATGTTTTCGAAGTTCGCTGCGATCTCTGAATTCAGTTGAGCACTCAGCACATTGGAAGACAACATGTGCAATATCTTCAACAGCAGCAGAAGTTGTGGCGACGGGAGGAAACTCATCTTGCTTCGACACTGAAACATATTAAATCATTCATTAAATAGAGGTTATAAATCTTTACACATCAGTATAATGACTGAGTTGGACCTATTGTTGGAGAAGGAAAGTCCAACTTAGATGGTCAAGTGGCCATCTAAGTTAGTGCTTAAATATGATTGGTCGATTTTAAGGATTTTTTTCTCGACTTTATGTTGTACGTAGTACGTACCTAAGGGGAAATTAAATATTAATATTATTTTACTAAGGAAATCGAATGATATTAAGAAAATATTATGATAAAATAAACACGAAACATTTAACCAACTTTAATTAATATACAAAACATTATATTTTGTATAATAGTATTTTTTTTATAGGCATACATTTTCGTACAATTATTTAACTTTGTCCCAACTTAGAAGTATGAGCTGGAAGTGAAATGCCACATTATGACACTTGAAATGAATATTTGAAGACATTGTTGTGTTTGGGTCTATGATCCCAGCATGAATCATGCAAAACCATGAGCAGGTTAGCCAGCATCAGGATTGAACTCGGCTCCTGAGCATGCGCGTTGAGTCAGAAGTGGTCTTACAGTCACGTGTTCAATACATGTGTTTCTCGTGGTACTTGAGCCTGTGCTTGAACTTGGATCCTTAACACATTCGTAGCGCATGCGCGTTGAGGCTGTCGTTTGAATTGTAACTATTCCCACATCGAGGACAATGAGCTCAATGATGTACTCGGTTATCCGTGATGGGAGAATATTTCCTGGTACATTGAAAAGCGTTAGAAACATATTCAAATGATGTACTCGATGATCATACATTATCAAGATCTTGCAGTAGAAGTTGATATTGCAGATGTCAGTCCAGGGGTGCGATCATATAAAATGTTGTCGTGTGAAAATGAAGATGAGAACATTGTCACTCGAGAACAAAGTTGTTATTTTATATGTTCGCACCGCAGAACACCCTATAATCCCCACAATAACAAAAACTTGTAAAAAGACTGCCAAGCAACTCCACGCCTAAAGGATTGAGATCTAAAAGGAGGGCCAAACAAAGGAAGAAAAGGTTTTGCTACAAATCCTTTCTCACTTCATATCCGTGAAATCATTTCGCCCAGTTACCGCCGCCAAGCACTACACCAAAACGAACGTTTAGCCTGCATTATCACAATCAAAATACGAATATAGAACATGATTTTCTTATTTCTTGAAAGTTATAGAAATAAGAAAATTTGGCTTAAGTTTTTCTCACCTAAAATCCTTGAAATTATTTCGCCCAGTTTCTGTCACCAATCCATATTAAAAACTTATGTTTTCCCTGAATTCTGCATGAAAGTAACCTCCAATTTACGTAGACCATGAAAATGAAGTTTCAACTATCTAAACTAACTTAAGAGCAGAATATTTTTAAAAAAAATGGCGCATTGGCTGAAGAAGATAATGGAAGAATGTTCGGTGCAACTTCAATGCCCCACTCCGCTTTTTCTATTAACCAATCACAAGTCTGCCTTGAGCGGTATCTGGACTATATTTCACTATGCAATATTTGTACTGACCTGGAGGCGTATTCTAGAACGTTTTCCCAATTCCATTCCTGATGGAATCCGGTCACGGCCATAAGGATTTACATTGCACCGAATCAGATTCCATCAGAATTGGGAATTTAAATGTTCTAGAATACGGCCCGTTTTCTTCTTAGTGACATTGTGAAGTCTAGATTCCCTCATCCTCGATATTGTCATTGCTGTAGGAAGTAGGAAGTGATGTACTCGTTGCCTCTGCACTGCAAGTTCTGGTCGCTTCCACAAGACGTATTTTCTCTTCATTCAGCAGAATATTTAGTCCGACCCTGTATCAAACTTGAAACAGATTATATTACCACCAACATTATTGTCCCATGTCACTCAACCAATCCAACAGCAAGGATCGTACCTCAAGAACCTCTGAATCTTTACCATCTGTCTTCACCATCTTCTTCTACAACAATCTTCTTCTCTTTGCACAGTTAATAAAATATTTGGACTCATCTCAGTTGAAACAATCTTTCGAGATGATGGTTTTTGATTACCCAATTGATGACTTCGACCACTTCGAGCAGGATTCCCCAAATATGTTGATTCTAGTGTTGGTTCTTTGTCTTCCTTTTCATCAAGCATGGTCAGGTCTGGTAAATTTACCATCTCTTCAGTCTGCGTAGGTAAGGAAGGAAATAAAGTGTTTTAGTTAAATTCACGCTATGCATCAATACTTCTGGAAAAGTAGCACCTGAATTACAAGGTTCAAGTTTCCTTTAAGGGGTTGAATTCAACCCTTGATTTCAAGGAAACTGAAAGAGAATTTAGACGATTTTATGTTTATTGTTGATTGAATTTGAGGTGAAATTAACAATTGGTTATGGTATTTCAAGACTTGAAGGAAAATATGACATTTTCTAATTGAAAAGGCGGAAGAGATGTCTTGAAGTTAAGACTTGAAAACGTGTTAGTAAATGCTTCAATGTTTTCATTTAGACGATCCAAGTCTTGAATTCAACTCCTTGAAAGAGTTGAAATCAAGGAAACTTGAAACTTGTAATTCAGCATTCAGGATTGGTTTGTAGAACCCATGTCTATAATCAATAATCATTGTTGAACGACGCGCATAGAAATCGCACAGGTGTGTCCTTGAACATTGCTTATCTACGCCAATGATTTATATTTATCCTTTTGTTGGGCTTTCCGAGGAATATGGCCTGATGCACAATTGAATTAAGGTTTATGGTTTTGTGTTTAGTGTTTAGTGTTTAGTGTTTAAGAGAAATGAAAGGTGCTGTTATAACGTTACCATGCACAACTGTCATAAGCGTTATAAGGTTTAGTGTTTAAGGTTTAAGCTGAAATAAGAAATCAACAAAATCCATTTCTTATTGCAAAACACTATTTCACCTTATGACGAACCAATGAGAAGAGAGCAGAGTAAATGTCAATGTCAAATTCGTACGGGAAAATGAAAAGTCGTCTGAATTAATGTCATTGGAAGCATTTTAATTTGATATTTGTGCCTAATCTTGCTCATTGAGCGAGCGAAGCGAGCGTCTCCTTTTGACTCTTTTGACACGGACCTCTGTTTTTTTTTCTTTTTGTTTTTATTTTTTTTTGTTTTTACTTTTGGCTGCTATCTGGAGCAATAGACCACATTTTAAATTATCTAGATAGCTCTGCTTTTCAAAAAATTTCATATGCAGTACCGTGATCCTAATATCTATTAGTGTTTTTCAACAATGGATAATAACATGAATAGATATGAGGATCACGGTACTGCATATGACATTTTTTGAAAAGCAGAGCTAACTAGATAATTTAAAATGTGGTCTATAGAAGTCGCACCGTTTCACCTATCGATCTGAAATTTTGCACACATGTAGAGACAACCTTTTCTGTTTGCTGACCCAAATTTTTTTTGAAATCCATTGATTGGTTAAAATTTAAATAAACATCTCCTGATAGGCTGAAAAATGAAAATGGTCTTCGACAAATGTGATCAACCTTATATTTTGCATGGTCATTAAGACCAACATTGTCTCTTATTTTACAAATTTTCAGCCAAATTCTCCCTTTGGTTAAAAATTAAAAAAATATTTCATGTGCTTTTTGAAATTTAAACCAGAACTGTATGACCGATCAACTTAAAAATTTGCATGGTCATTGGGTTCAACATTATCAGTATTTTTGACAATTTTCAGACTAAACTGTGTTTAAATTCAAAAGTTATTGACAGTTTACGGATATTTTGCGTGTTGGCTGTCATATTTCTCTAATTTCACATTTCACGGCATCTTCGAATCTTCAGTTCAAGGTTGTTAGAGCAGAAACTTTCAAACGTATATGAAACTGATGACCGTTTAAAACGAGATCCTGTGATTTTTGAAAATTAACAAGGAATCGTTCAATCCCAAAGGTTTAATCGATCAACTTAAGTTAAAACATTGCGTGGTTATTGGGACCAATATTTTAGGAATTCGGACATTTTCGATAAACAGAATTTCGGTTCGAGGTGTTGCGCGTATCCGTGCTCGCTCATCAACGCGTTACTCAGAGCGTTTTCCTAGTATATTTGTTTCCATATCATTTTTCGATCAATTATTTAATTTTATCACGTGGTGAAATAACCTCGTGAAATAAGCAATTGTGCACTGGACTCTGTTATAACATCTTAAACACTAATCACTAAACATTAAACCATAAACCTTAATTCAATTGTGCATCAGGCTTAAGTGTAATGCAATCAATTGCCGACATAATATCGTGACATTCGTTTACCTCCTTTTGTTCTGACTGTGGTAATCAATCTGTCCAGATTATTGTAGACTGCTATACCGCCGTCTCAAATATTGTAGGTCAAATCTGATCTGCTTCGTCCGGTGGTTTCTTCCATGGCTGCTGCATGTGAATGGAATTCATACCGTTGTCTCTGTGGTGTCTTATAGCTTACTCATTTTCCGGAGTTAAATCACTGTGAAGAGGCCCCTTTGCATCATGTATTACGATAAATATTAAATTGATGATATTTATAATAATTCAAAGACAAAATTTGGCGACATTTTTACCATCATCTTCGATTTTTATTTGTTGTTAGTAAGTTCAGTAACCATAGCAACCACGGCCTTCTAAACCCCTTCTGCTATAACCAAGGTCCATTAATATACAACTGTTTTCAATTCTTTTCTGAAAACTGTCTGAAAAGCGATTATGAGAGAATACAATGAACTGTTAGTGTTGTCAACCCATGGAGTTATAACTCTAATCCAAGGTTCAATGTTAGTTGAATTTCTGGTCATCACTCCTGGTGGACACTTTCGTTGTGAATCTACATAAAAAGGCACAATGTTTCGGGTACATTTTGGTTTTAAAGGCTTGTCAACATTCTATTTCTAAAGCCCAATTTACACGGCCACATTTATAGGCAGCGTGTTTAGACAACAGATGGCACTGCAAAAGTACAGACAGAGCCACCTAATCTGTGGGAAGGAAGCTTACCTTTTGGCAAGGCGTCCAAGTCGCTGCAGTTATATGTTATGTTGCTGCACATATTACGCATTATCAATTCTTAAAATTTACACAAGTTTATCTAATATTTATTCGCCTACAAAATATTAACAACAAAGTGTTCACAATTTCACTGAATCTGATCACAATATTAATTTGCGCGACTAAGTTCTGATTCCGAAATATTTTGAGTACATTTGTTGACATCTGATCGGTTGCTAGGTCACGGCCAATGAGAAATAAAACAGTTGACGATCTTCCCACAAATGTTGCTTATTTCTCTCACTCGTGGCGAACACTCGGTGCCTATTGAACAACTTCTGTGAATGTAAAATGTAAAATTAGAAATTGTGCGAATTCATGTATAGATTGTATCTATTTACTTCGTGGTGTAGTAATTTATTTGCTATGTTGCCAGGTCTAATCCACAACTGCGGGCAAGTCGTCCTGGCCGGAGACCCTCTGCAACTGGGCCCCGTGGTGGGGAGCAACTTGGCATCGCAGTACGGGCTGGGCGAATCCTTCATGGACCGACTGATCTCGCGGTTCCCCTACCAGCGCGACTGCACGGGGTTCCCGTCGACAGCCGGCTACGACCCCCGCCTCGTCAGTCGCCTCGTCGACAACTACCGCTCTCTGCCCGAGCTGCTCACACTGCCCAACCGGTCAGTGGACACCGCAGGAGCAAGATGCCTCACTTGCAGGTCCCGGGCTCTATCCCCGTGGCAGTAGACACCAGGAGCACGATGGCTCACTTGCAGGTCCCGGGCTCGATCCCCGTGGCGGTACAGTCAAGGAAATATATTCGGTAAACCCTCCTCTCACCCCCCTCCACATTCAAACAACTTTGCCATGGTTACGGGTCGAGGGGGAGGAGCCTAAACTAACGTAAATGCATGAAAAGGGAGTATGAGCGTTTATCGAATATATTTCGGTGACTATACTTTGAGGCGTGGTTTTCTCGAGTTCCGAGGAAAATGCTGAGAAGGTTACATACTAATAAGCCACGACGGCTTCCTTCTTAGTATTCATCCATATCTTTCTTCATCATCTCCCAATCGTTATCGTCATTTTCATCCCCTTTGCCATTCTTGTGTTATTTTTAAAAGGAAGGAAAACCAGCCTGAATTCCGGCGGATGCAGCCATTTTCTAGATTGTCACCGTCTCAAGGAAGATAGACGATGTAGCGACGAAGTTGTAGAGAACAAATTGTCTCTGATAAGCGTGGAAAACTATTTTAAAATTTGATCTCGATTTTGTATAAAATACGCATCCATCATGTCCGTCTTCAACTTCATGGTCACAATCTCAAAACTGTCAGTGTATACTGTGATCCTTCCCCTTAAAGATGACCTTGAACCTTTTCCTCCAGCCTGTTCTACGAGTCCCACCTGGTGGCCACCGTGGACGCCGTGACGTCACCCGAGGCCCGTCTCCTGGAGACGCTGCGACCGACGCTGCCGCGCCGCGACGCCGCCAAGTTCGGTCCGGCGCCGCCCGCCGTCGTGTTCTACGGCATCGTCGGCACCAACCTCCAGGACGTGACGTCGCCGTCGTGGTTCAACCCGCAGGAGGTGTACGTCGTGCAGAGGTTCGTCGCGGCGCTGTACCGCGCAGGGCTGGCTGCTGAGGACGTCGGCGTCATCACTCCGTACAGGCAGCAGGTGGGCGATTACAGTGTTTTACAGTGTGTAAGCAAACGGGAATCGCACGGTTCGTCAGTGTTTTTTTTTAAATTTTTCTTCACACTAACATAATGTTAAAAAATGAAATAGTAACGACCCATTACAGCCTAATTGACTAAATATTGCCGCTTACTGGAGTACTTTTTGACCTCTGGTATGACCTACCTCAAAGTGTTCAATACGATCTTATCGAAAAAAATCGTATTTAACACTTTGAGGTCGTACCAGAGGACATAAAGTACTCCAGTTTGCGCCATTATTTAGAAAATTAGGCTGTAATGGGTCGCTACTATCTGATTTTTTAAAATACTTTAGTCGGAAGTCAAAATTTAAAAAATCACTTTGAGGAACAGTGCGTTTCCCGTTTGGTTACCCATATAAAAGGCGCTATATCCTCGCCCCAGATTCAATCAAAAAGTCCAAGAAGAAAGCCCTGCGTCTAACACAACTTGCGGGGAAAGTTGTGAGCTTTTGAAATAGACAGGGTTGAATTGTTTCCTTTGGGGGGGGGGGGGGGGGGGGGGGGGGGGGGCCTCATGTGAATAAGTCTAGGGGCGCCAAACTCTATAATCAGCCTCTGCCCTCGACACCAGCGTCATCTAGTGACCGACCTGTCGTCCTAGCTTGGCATCGCCCTCCTATACGATAATCAAATACATGGAGTACCAAACTGCATGGCATTTTACCACTTCATTAGATGCAGAAGGACTTTCTGTGGCTGGCAGGTATAATGCACAAATGAGTTCTTTACATGTAAAATCTGAAAAAAATCCAGGAATCCAATGATGAAGTCTGATTTGAAAAATTGATATTAATGACAAATATAGATTGGCATAAGTACGGCGTTTTAAAAACCGTAACATTCTACAAGTGACTTATGTACACTAATTAGTTACTTAACGGGATGTAATAATTTTAAAAAGAAAGCCCTGCGAGGCGTCGAACACAACGTTATTATATAACTTTCTGACGGTAACATTTCAAAAGTAGTTCATGATGTAGTCTTATCATTTAAAGTGGTTCAAGCGTGAGCGATTTACACTTGTTGCAGTCACTTTTTTTGGATACGATTTCAGACGAAATGGGTTGACGAAATTAGATAAAAGACAAACTTAGAGTTATCACTTGGTACATATTTCTGCTTTGTTAATTAGTAATATTTAGTTGGTTTTTGGTGAAAATTTGTATTTTTTCTTGTCTCGCTGAGTGCCGTAGGGAATTTAATTTTCAAAATGTGTCAATTGATAACACTAAGTTTGTCTTTAATATAATCATGATTAAATTTGAGATCAATTAGCTAACGCGTCTGGTCTCCAATCATAACGGAAATGTCAAAGTTTTGAGCGGTATTGTTGACTAATATACAGTCAGACTGATCACCTTAACATCTTCCCTGGTGCAGGTGGAGCGCATCAAGAAGCTACTGGAGCGCTACGGCCTGGAGCTGCCTAAGCGCTAGTATCACCTTAACATCTTCCCTGGTGCAGGTGGAGCGCATCAAGAAGCTACTGGAGCGCTACGGCCTGGAGCTGCCTAAGCGCTTGTATCACCTTAACATCTTCCCTGGTGCAGGTGGAGCGCATCAAGAAGCTACTGGAGCGCTACGGCCTGGAGCTGCCTAAGCGCTAGTATCACCTTTACATCTTCCCTGGTGCAGGTGGAGCGGATCAAGAAGCTACTGGAGCGCTACGGCCTGGAGCTCCCTAAGCGCTAGTATCACCTTAACATCTTCCCTGGTGCAGGTGGAGCGCATCAAGAAGCTACTGGAGCGCTACGGCCTGGAGCTGCCTAAGCGCTAGTATCACCTTAACATCTTCCCTGGTGCAGGTGGAGCGCATCAAGAAGCTACTGGAGCGCTACGGCCTGGAGCTGCCTAAGCGCTAGTATCACCTTAACATCTTCCCTGGTGCAGGTGGAGCGCATCAAGAAGCTACTGGAGCGCTACGGCCTGGAGCTGCCTAAGCGCTAGTATCACCTTAACATCTTCCCTGGTGCAGGTGGAGCGGATCAAGAAGCTACTGGAGCGCTACGGCCTGGAGCTGCCTAAGCGCTAGTATCACCTTAACATCTTCCCTGGTGCAGGTGGAGCGCATCAAGAAGCTACTGGAGCGCTACGGCCTGGAGCTGCCTAAGCGCTAGTATCACCTTTACATCTTCCCTGGTGCAGGTGGAGCGGATCAAGAAGCTAATGGAGCGCTACGGCCTGGAGCTCCCTAAGCGCTAGTATCACCTTAACATCTTCCCTGGTGCAGGTGGAGCGCATCAAGAAGCTACTGGAGCGCTACGGCCTGGAGCTGCCTAAGCGCTTGTATCACCTTAACATCTTCCCTGGTGCAGGTGGAGCGCATCAAGAAGCTACTGGAGCGCTACGGCCTGGAGCTGCCTAAGCGCTAGTATCACCTTAACATCTTCCCTGGTGCAGGTGGAGCGCATCAAGAAGCTACTGGAGCGCTACGGCCTGGAGCTGCCTAAGCGCTAGTATCACCTTAACATCTTCCCTGGTGCAGGTGGAGCGGATCAAGAAGCTACTGGAGCGCTACGGCCTGGAGCTGCCTAAGCGCTAGTATCACCTTAACATCTTCCCTGGTGCAGGTGGAGCGCATCAAGAAGCTACTGGAGCGCTACGGCCTGGAGCTGCCTAAGCGCTAGTATCACCTTAACATCTTCCCTGGTGCAGGTGGAGCGCATCAAGAAGCTACTGGAGCGCTACGGCCTGGAGCTGCCTAAGCGCTAGTATCACCTTAACATCTTCCCTGGTGCAGGTGGAGCGGATCAAGAAGCTACTGGAGCGCTACGGCCTGGAGCTGCCTAAGCGCTAGTATCACCTTAACATCTTCCCTGGTGCAGGTGGAGCGCATCAAGAAGCTACTGGAGCGCTACGGCCTGGAGCTGCCTAAGCGCTAGTATCACCTTAACATCTTCCCTGGTGCAGGTGGAGCGCATCAAGAAGCTACTGGAGCGCTACGGCCTGGAGCTGCCTAAGCGCTAGTATCACCTTAACATCTTCCCTGGTGCAGGTGGAGCGCATCAAGAAGCTACTGGAGCGCTACGGCCTGGAGCTGCCTAAGCGCTTGTACCACCTTAACATCTTCCCTGGTGCAGGTGGAGCGCATCAAGAAGCTACTGGAGCGCTACGGCCTGGAGCTACCTAAGCGCTAGTATCACCTTAACATCTTCCCTGGTGCAGGTGGAGCGCATCAAGAAGCTACTGGAGCGCTACGGCCTGGAGCTGCCTAAGCGCTAGTATCACCTTAACATCTTCCCTGGTGCAGGTGGAGCGCATCAAGAAGCTACTGGAGCGCTACGGCCTGGAGCTGCCTAAGCGCTTGTACCACCTTAACATCTTCCCTGGTGCAGGTGGAGCGCATCAAGAAGCTACTGGAGCGCTACGGCCTGGAGCTACCTAAGCGCTAGTATCACCTTAACATCTTCCCTGGTGCAGGTGGAGCGCATCAAGAAGCTACTGGAGCGCTACGGCCTGGAGCTGCCTAAGCGCTTGTACCACCTTAACATCTTCCCTGGTGCAGGTGGAGCGCATCAAGAAGCTACTGGAGCGCTACGGCCTGGAGCTACCTAAGCGCTAGTATCACCTTTACATCTTCCCTGGTGCAGGTGGAGCGCATCAAGAAGCTACTGGAGCGCTACGGCCTGGAGCTGCCTAAGCGCTAGTATCACCTTAACATCTTCCCTGGTGCAGGTGGAGCGCATCAAGAAGCTACTGGAGCGCTACGGCCTGGAGCTGCCTAAGCGCTTGTATCACCTTAACATCTTCCCTGGTGCAGGTGGAGCGCATCAAGAAGCTACTGGAGCGCTACGGCCTGGAGCTGCCTAAGCGCTAGTATCACCTTAACATCTTCCCTGGTGCAGGTGGAGCGCATCAAGAAGCTACTGGAGCGCTACGGCCTGGAGCTGCCTAAGCGCTAGTATCACCTTAACATCTTCCCTGGTGCAGGTGGAGCGCATCAAGAAGCTACTGGAGCGCTACGGCCTGGAGCTACCTAAGCGCTAGTATCACCTTAACATCTTCCCTGGTGCAGGTGGAGCGCATCAAGAAGCTACTGGAGCGCTACGGCCTGGAGCTGCCTAAGCGCTTGTATCACCTTAACATCTTCCCTGGTGCAGGTGGAGCGCATCAAGAAGCTACTGGAGCGCTACGGCCTGGAGCTGCCTAAGCGCTTGTATCACCTTAACATCTTCCCTGGTGCAGGTGGAGCGCATCAAGAAGCTACTGGAGCGCTACGGCCTGGAGCTGCCTAAGCGCTAGTATCACCTTAACATCTTCCCTGGTGCAGGTGGAGCGCATCAAGAAGCTACTGGAGCGCTACGGCCTGGAGCTGCCTAAGCGCTAGTATCACCTTAACATCTTCCCTGGTGCAGGTGGAGCGCATCAAGAAGCTACTGGAGCGCTACGGCCTGGAGCTGCCTAAGCGCTAGTATCACCTTAACATCTTCCCTGGTGCAGGTGGAGCGCATCAAGAAGCTACTGGAGCGCTACGGCCTGGAGCTGCCTAAGCGCTAGTATCACCTTAACATCTTTCCTGGTGCAGGTGGAGCGGATCAAGAAGCTACTGGAGCGCTACGGCCTGGAGCTGCCTAAGCGCTAGTATCACCTTAACATCTTCCCTGGTGCAGGTGGAGCGCATCAAGAAGCTACTGGAGCGCTACGGCCTGGACTAAGCGCTAGTATCACCTTAACATCTTCCCTGGTGCAGGTGGAGCGCATCAAGAAGCTACTGGAGCGCTACTGCCTGGACTAAGCGCTAGTATCACCTTAACATCTTCCCTGGTGCAGGTGGAGCGGATCAAGAAGCTACTGGAGCGCTACGGCCTGGAGCTGCCTAACCGCTAGTATCACCTTAACATCTTCCCTGGTGCAGGTGGAGCGCATCAAGAAGCTACTGGAGCGCTACGGCCTGGAGCTGCCTAAGCGCTAGTATCACCTTAACATCTTCCCTGGTGCAGGTGGAGCGGATCAAGAAGCTACTGGAGCGCTACGGCCTGGAGCTGCCTAAGCGCTAGTATCACCTTAACATCTTCCCTGGTGCAGGTGGAGCGCATCAAGAAGCTACTGGAGCGCTACGGCCTGGACTAAGCGCTAGTATCACCTTAACATCTTCCCTGGTGCAGGTGGAGCGCATCAAGAAGCTACTGGAGCGCTACTGCCTGGACTAAGCGCTAGTATCACCTTAACATCTTCCCTGGTGCAGGTGGAGCGGATCAAGAAGCTACTGGAGCGCTACGGCCTGGAGCTGCCTAAGCGCTAGTATCACCTTAACATCTTCCCTGGTGCAGGTGGAGCGCATCAAGAAGCTACTGGAGCGCTACGGCCTGGAGCTGCCTAAGCGCTAGTATCACCTTAACATCTTCCCTGGTGCAGGTGGAGCGCATCAAGAAGCTACTGGAGCGCTACGGCCTGGAGCTGCCTAAGCGCTTGTATCACCTTAACATCTTCCCTGGTGCAGGTGGAGCGCATCAAGAAGCTACTGGAGCGCTACGGCCTGGAGCTGCCTAAGCGCTAGTATCACCTTAACATCTTCCCTGGTGCAGGTGGAGCGCATCAAGAAGCTACTGGAGCGCTACGGCCTGGAGCTGCCTAAGCGCTAGTATCACCTTTACATCTTCCCTGGTGCAGGTGGAGCGCATCAAGAAGCTACTGGAGCGCTACGGCCTGGAGCTGCCTAAGCGCTAGTATCACCTTAACATCTTCCCTGGTGCAGGTGGAGCGCATCAAGAAGCTACTGGAGCGCTACGGCCTGGAGCTGCCTAAGCGCTAGTATCACCTTAACATCTTCCCTGGTGCAGGTGGAGCGCATCAAGAAGCTACTGGAGCGCTACGGCCTGGAGCTACCTAAGCGCTAGTATCACCTTAACATCTTCCCTGGTGCAGGTGGAGCGGATCAAGAAGCTACTGGAGCGCTACGGCCTGGAGCTGCCTAAGATCGGCTCTGTGGAGGAGTTCCAAGGTCAAGAGCGCAAGGTGGTCATCATGTCGGCAGTGAGGAGCAACGCCAAGATCGTGCACACCGACGTGATCCACTCCTTGGGCTTCGTGGCGTCGGCCAAGCGTCTCAACGTGACCTTGACGCGTGCGCAGTGTCTGAACATCGTCGTCGGCGACCCGTACATCCTTATGCACGACTCTCACTGGTACGACCGGTACATCCTCATGCACGACTCTCACTGGTACAATCCGTACATCCTCATGCACGACTCTCACTGGTACGATCCGTACATCCTCATGCACGACTCTCACTGGTACGACCCGTACATTCTCATGCACGACTCTCACTGGTAACACATTGTTTACAACTCGGCATACTAGTAATACACATGATTTTTTATTCTTTAATAATGTTTTTTTAATTTTTTTCATGATTTTTTTATTTTATTTTATGTGAATTGTTTATTTTTGGATGACTTTAATCAATGGATTTCTATTTCTATTTTAATGTGATTTTTTTCTTGTTCTTGTAATCGATTCCCGAACTGTTGGTCGATCGCTCCGATTAGGCCACGACCGCCTCCTTCCCGACATCCATCATTCATTACCCTCTTCATCTCCCTATTCTTTACCCTAGCTCTATCATGGAAAATAAACACTAATGCATCATCATAATTCACCTAAACAAAAAGTTGCCTTTGGGTTTCTAGTGGCAGTGCATGTTTTAACGTCACCGATGGGCCGTTACCTTGACGCGGTGGAGGGGCTTAAGGAACCAACTCGCATTACGAGTTGGTCCCACCTTAATGCAGTTCAGGGTCGACCTAGCCCCATGCCCTTCCCGAATTCGCGGGCCTCTCGGGCCGGCCTCCCTCCTCGAGATGGTGATCCCCCTGAAATCGGGTCCCACCGGCCCTAAGCCTCGTCCCTCTCCCCCCGGTCTGTACTCATTCTGAACTGGCTTTCCCACTAGTTTTAGACTCCCCTTGATCGGGCCCTTGTTAGGTCGTTCCAATTATTATCAACAATGTTAAAATAAAAAATATTGTGCTCAAAAAGACCTAGGTGTCGTGCAATGTGATTGGTTTGTTTTGAAACGTTAATGGCTCACATAAATTGCTTGTAAAATCGAAGCCCATTTTTCAAAAACTTGATTACCTAGTGGAAAATACATTAACTCAGATTTCGAGTATGTGGGGTAGGAGAGTTTTATTATAAGAACGTACCAACCACCTAATACCTCATAATTATTTCTTCAGCAAGTATTAACGGTAATTCGAGCTCCAATAGCGTGAATTCTTCTGACCATGGGTGTACTTTGTCTGCAGGTGCGCCACCATCGAGTACTGCGTGGAACGTGGAAGCTACGCGGGCACGAGTCTGCCTTTCGTGATGCAACGCAGTCGCAGCTTCGCCGAGAACTACACCAGGCCCGTGCCTCAGTCCGGGCCCGTGTACAGGCCCTCTCCGTCCAGGCCCATGGCCATGCATGCCAGGCCCTTGGCCATGCAGGGGCCCTCTCCGTCCAGGCCCATGCACGCCAGGCCCATGGCCATGCAAGGCAGTCCGATGACCATGCCATGGCCCTCTCCGTCCAGGCCCATGCATGCCAGGCCCTTGGCCATGCAGGGGCCTTCTCCATCCAGACCCATGCACGCCAGGCCCATGGCCATGCAAGACAGTCCCATGACCATGCAAGGGAGGCTCACGCAGTGGCGAGTATTGCAGCCATCGGCCAGGCTTCAGCCCAATGTAAGTATAAGATTGGGGAGGTCTTTGTAGAAATATTTCAGTGGAATTGGACTTATATTCGTACTTTTTCACACACACCGTTTTTAGTCATTTAGGCAAATGTACACATTCAATCTGAACTGATATGTGATTGACTTATTAGATATTACGAATTTCTTCAAAATATTTCAAGTTTCATTGTTGGTCATTATTACTAGGTCTGTTCGTCGGGTGTTCTAACCTGCTCAGATCACACCGGAAGTCGTCACGGAACAGTTTACTTATACCTGTCCGTCGAGTTTTGATTCGAAATTCTCGCACCGGGGTCGTCTCGGATGGCCGGGTACCCGATAGCCGGCCTACTATTAAACAGGTTTTCTCAGGTTTTCAATTATATGCAATTATACCTATCCAAAAGATTCACTATTTGAAACATACTAAGTATAAGTACTAACTCTCAAAATTGGCAACACTTACACACAAACCGTACAAGCTGAATGTACTAACAAGGTGTAATAACATGTTCAAATTCACCCGCGTCAATGACAACCCCTTCCCCTCCCCCTACATCCCCCTGACGTCAGTTGCATCTCCCGTGACGGCAACACTGCATCAACAGGCAGGTCATAATGGGGTAAAAACAGGTATAATTAGCAGGCCGGCTATCCGGTACCCGGCCATCGGAGAACGTCTCCTTGCACCTAACATATTCAGTGACGTACTTCCGCATGTTCCGAGCAGGTTAGAACTCCCCGACGAACAAACCTACTTTAATCAATCTTCTGTTTTTGTTTCAAAACTAATTATCTGTTATTCGTTGAACTGTACATTTATTGCAAATGATCGCATTTCTCTCTCCATTGTATATCGTGACCCACAAGTCCAGTTGCATGTTTTACGTCGTTTATAGGAAGATATACTCGAACATCTCTGTGACAGTGTTTTGTTTTGTATTCCAGCGCCCTCTGCCTACGCTGCGCAGTGTAGAGGAAGCCATCAAGAATGACCTTGCCAAGCTGGACAATCACTCTCCTGACCAAGCTAAACCGGACCTCTACTCTCCTGACCAAGCTGCACTACGCAACCAGTCCCAGGACGGCGTCAATGGCGACTATCGCTCTCCTGACCAAGCTAAACCGGACTCTCCTGACGAAGCCAGACCGGACCACTACTCTCCTGACCAAGCTAAACCGGACCACTACTCTCCTGACCAAGCTAAACCGGACCACTACTCTCCTGACCAAGCTAAACCGGACTCTCCCGACGAAGCCGGACCTGCCTACTACTCTCCTGATCAAGCTAAACCGGACTACTACTCTCCTGACCAAGCTAAACCGGACTCTCCCGACGAAGCCGGACCTGCCTACTACTCTCCTGACCAAGCGAAGCAACAACAGCCCTCGGTCAGCTTCTACTACCGCCCTCCCGCCTCCGCCCAAGAGCACGACGATGAAGAGGAGGAGGTCGCCTGGGAGAACAACCCCCTCCGTGACCACGACTACTGCAGATACGTGACAGACGACTCGGGGGAGGCGTCGGACTACGACAGCGAGGTATCGCTGTACACGGGTAGCGCGGAGAGGAAAGTGCAGGCCGTCAATGACAGTCTCAACTTCTCGATTAGTTTCGAGAACAAGAAGTGAAGTGCACGCTCATTCTGTTAGAACTTGCAACAGTTTTCACAGGCACAACTGCCATCTGATGCCGTTTTAATCATGTTTTCCAATTTTACAATAAACTAAATGAGAAATTATCTGGCATGCTCTAGTCTCCAAAACAATAATGTTACATATTGCTGGAAGACATGATTAGATATTTGGAAACCATAGCTGCAGTTTTTTGGGTAGTACCAGGGTACCACATAATTTATAAATTGGATTATTAATACATTAGCATCGTATTGCAAACCGAAATGTCTTAATTTTAATCTAGTTGCATTCTCTTTGCGAAGGTATTTGGGGGCTCGTTATGAGATGGTAATTTTTCACAAAATTGCTTGTGCTTATTTATTTTCTATAGGCTAGAAGCCACCTATAATTATGTAAACCTCAATTTCTTCACATTCGAAGTGAATACAGTTACTGAAGACTCAATAAATGAGTGATTTAAATGTATTTGTTTTCCCAAGTCTTCCAATCTTCAATGTTAGTTTTAGTGTCATGGTTAGTATCACCATTGCACTCATTCATGAAGGCGGTGAGATGGTTTCTAGAATAATTCACCTTGGTGCCATGGCACTGTTGGCACTCTACTATAAAGCATAAGGTTCCAGTTCCACTGAAATGTATGTCGTAGTTATTGATTATTGAGTATAACGTGGGCTCAATCTGAATTTGTCCAATCTGAATTTGCTCAATCGTTTATTTTCATTGTGTTTAATTTAATTCGTAATGTTCTCAGTGTTGAATCTTACATTCCTCTGCGTTTTAAAATTCCATTGTCTTGTATTCGTCTGTGTTTGTTTACAAAATGTGTAATTTGAATGTGTTATTCAAATTTCAATAAATGCAACAAAATTGACTGTAAATTTCTGTCTACCAATCACTTGTTTGTATACATTCTTCTCCTTACGAATATCCTTCATTATCATCTGTTGTAAATAAGACTCAAATTTTTAAATTGGCATGGACAATGGATATTGTACTTCTGTTTGCATCTACAACTTTATAAATACGGTATATATTCAAAAAAGAGATCACGTACAGTGTCAATAACCTTGTCATTCTATTCGTATTTCAAGTCTTATTTGAATACGCTGATACTATATTATTTTGCTCAAATAAATGTTGAAAATGACTCACCTGTGTTTATAGCATAAATTTATAACCACCTATAAAACGATTTGCTTTATAAATAAAGTCTCGTTTTTATAAAATCAGTCCCGTCTGGTTCGTGTTGGAGAGCGGACGTGTTTTTATCTAGCTGCCTGTCATGTGCTCGAAATCGTCCAAGTATTTTGTTGTTGTGATGTCGTGTGGTAAATGTGTAGTTAACTGCCGACGGACGGCGATTACGTCAAGTGTTTGGGGTGTGAAAGTTCATTTCACTACCCCTGTTCAGGTTTGAAGAAAACCACATATACTGCGAAATCACAGGTACAGAAAGAAGCTTGGAGGTGTGTGGTGTGTCGCAAAAGCACATCTAATCCAGGTACGCCTACAACAGAAGAGCCGGACGAGGAATTACTAGAAGAATTCCAACGCGAGGTACGTGACTCTCGCAAAGCTTTTGGGGATAATTTATTGAAAATTAAGGAGGACATTTTCAGTGAAATAAAGGTAGTCATGTTCTCAGTATCGAAAGTCGAAAAAAGTTGTGAGGAACTGGAGTCTTAAGTATACAATTTTTCAAGTCATCCCGACCAACACGGCCTTAACAAGAATTTCGAGCTGGACAACATTGTTCAACTAAAGGATGTAGAATGTAGGTTTCTGTGGAAAACTTCCATGGAGTCGGGATGATATGAAGGGATGTGTGTTGTGAATAATATCCGACCGAACCGGGGCTTGAACCCGGGAGCAACTGGTTCAGTCGAGTAAAAGAGGGTTGCGCACGCAAGTGCAAAGAGACAGGGTGACAGCATCGTCATCGGTGGTATGACAGTTCGTACTAGAAGCATTCTCTGCCTTCATTCCATTCTCCTCAGAGATCTCTTACCCTCATCACTGTGTTGTGTCTAATGTCCGTCCGTCCGACCGGGTAGCTCAGTTGGTAGAGCTCTCGCCCGGCAAGTGAGAGGTCCCGGGTGCAACCCCCGGTTCGGTCGGATATTTTTCACAACACACATCCCTTCATAGAATACGAAAGCGTAAAACACATCGTCATTAAACTTGCCGGCAAATTATATATTGATTTACAAGCATCAGCCGCCAGGGGGCGAAACGGTTCCAAGTTGCACGCCGTCAAGTGAGAACGACATGGAGGCTGGAGACAGATGTTACGTCACACTAGAGATGATTCAAGCGCTCGGCAGGCGGGCAAATTGAGAGAGAAACATTGTTTCATTAGTGGGTGTAACTTTGGTAGGATGTCAGATAACCAGTCTGATTAATATGTTTAGGACATATACTTTTTTAATTTTTTGTTCAGCACGTCTAAAATTGATACATAAATATTATAAAATAAATGTTTAATTTTAAGTATTTTTTTTCCTTTTTTTAAATTATTGGGTACAATAATAATATCAAATATTTGTTTTAATTTAAAATAATAATTGTTGTCTTGACAAAATTGCCATCCTCCACTGGGATGACCAACAAAACAACGATACCAGACACATTGACACATTGCTACAATAATTTAAGTTTATTTTAATATCTTACTCCAAACTGAACTCCCAAACCAATAATTATATTAATATGTAAACGAATGTTACAAAGCATTACATTTCATCTGTCATTTTTCGGGACTGTATTAACCTTTTTTAATAGTTTTAAGGTACCTACAATTTGCCTGCCTTTTTGGACGTTGCAAAGGTCCAAATTTGCTGAATTATTCATTAGGTGTAAGATGTTAATCTCGCATCCGTCCATTGCGAATCCATCATCACTTTTCGCCCCTGTTACACTCAAAGTACCATTGCATTTGTACAAGTATTTCCAGCGTGACCTTTGCACGACCTGGGCTCCTGCCCTCATGGTGAACTGCTACGCAACACTCGTCATCATGCAGTGATAACAGACATCGCCGACGCCTTTGACGACTGTCTAAGACATCGAGGAGGTCCACTGCCTCGCCGACGGCGGAAGTACATCATTTCTCGTCCAACTCGACTAGCAGACATCCTCGACCTGACATTCCGGTGTGAGAGAAGCAGAACACAGACTGAAGATGTCAACAGCGACAAGAAACTTCGAGCCCACCACCCTTTCAAGAAAAATCATATCATTTATGTATTGTTCTTAAACGTAGTGAACTTGTATCCGTTTGTGAATAATGACGACCAAAATAATTGAGCGAGCGAAGCGAGCGACTCCATTTGGCTCTTTTAGCACGGACCTCTGTTTTTTTTTTTGTTTTTTTTTTGTTTTTGTTTTTGTATGCTAAAGGAAGCAATAGAAGTCGCACCGTTTCACCGATCGACCTGAAATTTTGCACACATGCAAAGACAACCTTCTCTGTTTGCAGACCCAATTTTTTTTTGAAATCCATCCATTGGTTCATTGTTAAAATAAGTATCTCCTGATAGCCTAAAAAATGAAAATGGTCTTCGAGAAATGTGATCAAACTCATATTTAGCATGGTCAGTAAGACCAACAATGTCACTTATTTTACCAATTTTCAGCCGAATCTGTCAAGAAAGTATGCACTTATTGACATTTTTAATAGCTGTCAGAAATGAAACATTGAAAATGAATGTCTTTCCAATGCAACTGAATCTGATTTGTTTTAGGTACAAGAGTGTTTTGATGGTATGTACACTTTTTTAGTGAAAAGCAGATATTTTTATGTGTATTGAGTTGATCAAATTTGAATAATTCAATTTGGATCATAGTTTCCAACAAATCATTTCGAGTTTTTAAGGACCTTGATTGTCTTTTCGTCAATTCGTAGTTCTGATGGCCGTGCCTCCCGTGTTTCTACTTGGCTGATTTTGCATCCAGGAGGGATTAGAAACATAAGCTCACATTTCAATAATATCATTGAGTGGCGTTTGTTCTCTTCTAGCGTTCACACGTCATTCCAAATCTCTCCTGCATTTTGCTTCTTTTCGTTGATAATTTTGGCAATTTGGTGTACTTTGTGAAGGTATTAGTAAAATTGAATCGCTTTTAAAGCATAGATATTAGGTATCTACAGTTTTTGTCCAGGGGATTGATTATTTCAAATTATTTTCTTCTTGGAAACGTTGGATTTATTCCGTTTCTGAGCTTCTGTCTAGCCTGACATTTCCTTGAAGGTTAGGTATATCTCGGATTACACATTAATGGTGGTCATACAATGACACATTGTTTTATATTGATTCAGTGGATCGTAGTTTGCTTTCAGTTTGACTTAAAATAATGTTTTCTGTGTGTTAACGAACGCATATTCGGTTAATGTTTGCGCACGTGTCGTGCTCGCTCATTCAACGCGTTACACAGAGCGTTTTCCTAGTAATATAATCAGGATTGCATTCGCCATCGAGCACCAAACACATTTCAATACTCTTCAAAAACAAGGTAATGTTAAACGGTCATTCAGTTGAGCACTCAGCACATTGGAAGATAACATGTGCAATATCTTCAACAGCAGCAGAAGTTGTGGCGACGGGAGAAAACTCGTCTTGCTTCGACACTGAAACATATTAATCAACCATTCAAATGGGCTCAATAAGTCTATCAATTCGGGCACAGCGAACTTCGAGAACATGTTAAAACCGTTTGCTGTCAAGAGCCTGCGGTTGTGACTGACTCGATCAACCCGTTACAATGTTCTAACTGCAAGAGATGTTATACCAGGAAGGGTGATTTGACTTATCATGTTAAACATGAGTGCGGTAAAGTTCTGCGATGTGGGCAATGTAAGAAGGAGTTCAAATACATGGCTAACCTTACTACTCATGTTAAACATGAGTGTGGTAAAGTTCTGAGATGTGGGCAATGTAAGAAGGAGTACAAATACTTAAGGAACCTAACTACTCATGTTAAACATGAGTGTGGTAAAGTTCTGCGATGTGGGCAATGTAAAAAGGAGTTCAAATACATGAGCGACCTAACTCGTCATGTTAAACATGATTGTGGTAAAATTCTGCAATGTCCGAAATGTAAGAAGTGTTTCACCGCACAAAGAAATCTTAGAAGTCACATGAAAACGAATTGTATTGGCGCATTGTAATAGTTCTTATTTCCACTGAATATTATTTCATTTTGTTTTATAGCTATGTAAATAGTTTTTGCAATAAAAAGGGGAAATATTGTCACTTAGTAGAAATCGAACGCCTTCTATATAAACCAAATATTCAATTACGATGTATTTAATGACAATGACTTTTCAAGATACAACAATAGCTTATGCCACCGCTGTATCATTCCTACATCAAAGACTTTAGTGAATGTCAAATTCTTCCATCTTTAATGATTGACAAGTGCCACTTTTATGCATTTTGACCTCAGAGTCACGGCTTCTTGTAACGCTCTTCAGCAGTTACGTCGAACAAACTCAACAGATGACGAAGCAAGTGTTCGTCATCGGGATTCATTATGGTTTCTTCTGCATTCGGCGCTGCGACTTCGCTTCTTATTTCTACCACAAAATCCAAAAAAAAAAACGATTTTTGGTTCAAATAAAACGGTCAATGGAAATCTGACGGACAAATCATATTCGGCTGTACAGAATTTGGTCTGGATGCAAATTATTTGTAGTTTGTGTTCTTTCAACTTCTTGACAGTGTTAACTAGAGGATGAGTCAATGTAATATTAGGTGCTTGCTAAAATTTATTCGTTAGCTAGCTATCAAGAACATAAGCAAAATGTACAAAAACCTGCTGTAAAGGTTGAAATCATTCTTTATGCATGCCAATTAAAAAAATATATGGGACTACGACATGTGATAAAAACATCCCTGTTTCGAGATTTACTTGGGATCCTAAAATAAATAAACTCTAACAGTTGGTTGTCATAGTAAGGAAACGACTGGAACTGAGCAGAGGCCTGAATCTATAACTGCACAGCGGTAGGCAAATCCGCTATAGCAAAATGATTTTGCAATAAGCATACACATTGCTATTCAATGAAATCTTAACTAATAAAATATAAATTGAATGCCCTGATATCTAATGTAACCCTAAATTCAAATTTGTCACTATTTTACATTAAAGCAATAAAATATTTAAAAATCCAATATCTGACGCCATTTGTAGTTTTCTAAAACATTTAATGCATATTTCTCTAGAAGTTAACGAATTTGTACCAATTTTACATTCATTTTTCACTATCTATGCTAGAATGACTAGCAATAATAGTATACATGAATTAAATTTAAAATCCAACTTCTGCTACCATTTTTAATGTTGTAATATAATATTTTTGTCAATCTATATATATAAAGTAGAATGTCTGTATGTCTGAATGTCTGTCTGTATGTTCTTTATACATTCCTTAACCAAATTTATCCAAATTAACCAAATTTGGTATGGAGATTTTTTGTCACATAATAATCACATTTTTAAGCATCCCTCTTTAGTCAATAGTTTTTTTCACAATCGTTAGATTTCATTATATTTTTAATATGTCATAATGCACCACGTGATGCACAAATTCTGAAAAGCAAAAATGGCTGTCGTTTTAGAGCCGTTTTGATTTATTTGAGGTTATTTGCAAAAAGGAAATTACCTGCCAAATACAAAAGCAATGTCGACAATTATTTTTTCTTGATTCTCTATATTTCCAACAATAATTAATCCGCAAACATTATCAGAATAAATATTAATACGTGCTTTCCACAAAATTATCTGTAAAAACAAAATGGCTGCTCAAAATTTGAATATATTTTTTTTTATTTGTTAACTATATTGATTGGATCAAAATAGATTTTTTTTATTTTTATTTTCAATTAGCATGTGCTTTAAATCTCAAATTGAATGTGGAATCAACATTTTTGTCAATGTAAGTAGAAAATGTTGTGAGGAAAAATGGCATTAAATAGCCGATTTAGGTAAACTTTTTATATGTTATAGTGTATTAAGTGAGGAATATTTCAGTGCAAAAATGAAGTCGATACTTAAATAATGACTTGACTTTAGTAGTTTTAATAAAATTGTGTTTCTGTATTCAAATGAATATGATTGGATAACAATGAATGCGATTAAGCTGATTATTTTTTTAGAGTTGCACAAAACATTGCAAAAAAATAAAAAAAATTATGAAATTAAAAATTTATTTTACATTTATAAGTAAAAAATTAAATGGTGATTTGGACAAAACACTTGATAAAAACAAAATGGCAGCCCAAAATTTGGTAAACTTTCGTTGATGAGTTATGTTGGTAGACCTCAATAATATTGTCAAGAAACATTTTTAGAAACAATTTGTTTGGGGTTGGGCCCTTTTTTTCAGTAAAATGACTGGAGTATCAACTAACATGAAACTTTGGATCAGACTTGTATAACTCCATGGGTTGACAACACTAACAGTTCATTGTATTCTCTCATAATCGCTTTTCAGACAGTTTTCAGAAAAGAATTGAGAACAGTTGTATATTATTGGACCTTGGTTATACCAGAAGGGGTTTAGAAGGCCGTGGTTGCTATGGTAACGGAACTTACTAACAACAAATAAAAATCGAAAATGAAGGTAAAAATGTCGACGAAATTCTGTCTTTGAAAACCTAATTATAAATATTTTTTTTTAATATTTATCGTAATACATGATGCAAAGTGGCCTCTTCACAGTGATTTTCTCTGGAAAATGAGTAAGACAACGGTATGAATTCCATTCACATGCAGCAGCCATGGAAGAAACCACCGGACGAAGCAGATCAGATTTGACCTACCTACAATATTTGAGACAGCGGTGTAGCAGTCTACAATATTCTGGACAAATTTTCACAGACAGAAGGAAATTCTGTCCTACCTCTATTCTTTCCTACCTCTTTTCCTACCTCTATTCCTATTCTTTCTTACCTCTAGGCAGACTAAAAAGATGGTTAAAATGCCATAGCATGCTTGATGAAAACGAAGACAGAGAACCAACACTAGAATCAACCCATTTGGGGAATCCTGCTCGAAGTGGTCGAAGTCATCAGTTGGGTAAAGTCCACCAAATTCCACCATATCGAAAGATTGTTTCAACTGAGGTGAGTCCAAACATTTTTATAATCTGTGCAAAGAGAAGAAGATGGTTGTAGAAGATGATGAAGACAGATGGTGAAGATTCAGAGGTTCTTGAGGTAGGATCCTTGCTGTTAGATTGGTTGAGTGACATGGGACAATAATGTTGGTGGTAATATAATCTGTTTCAAGCTTGATTAAGGGTCGGACTAAATATTTTGCTGAATGAAGAGAAATGACGTATTTTGGAAGCGACCAGAACTTGCAGTGCAGAGGCAACGAGTACATCACTTCCTACTTCCTACAGCAATGACAATATCGAGGATGAGGGATTCTGGACTTCGCAATGTCACTTAGAAGCAAACAGTCAGTACTAATATTGCATACTGAAATATTATCCAGATACCGCCCACGGCTTGTATTTTGCACGAATTTTGATTGTGACTTTAATGCTTAATTTATTCTCAACGTTCGTTTTAGTGTAGATCTTTGCGGCGATAACGGGTAAAAATTGTTTTACGAAAAGGTTGTAGCAAATTTTTTTAAGCTCTCCTTTAGATCTTAATCCTTTTAGGTGTGAAGGTGCTTTGCAGTCTTTTTACAAGTTTTTTGTTATTGAGGAGATTACGGTGTTCTGCGGTGCGATCATATAAAATGTTGTCGTGTGACAATGCAGATGAGAATATTGTCACTCGAGAACGAAGTTGTTTTTTTATGTGATCGCACCCCTGGACTGACATCTGCAATATTAACTTATACTGCAAGATCTTGATGATGTATGATCATCGCGTACATAATTTGAATTAGTTTCTAACGCTTTTCAATGTCAACAGGAAATATTCTCCCATCACGGATAACCGAGTACATCATTGAGCTCATTGTCCTTGATGTGGGAATAGTTACAATTCAAACGACAGCCTCAACGCGCATGCGCTACGAATGTGTTAAGGATCCAAGTTCAAGCACAGGCTCAAGTACCACAAGAAACACATGTATTGAACACGTGACTATAAGACCACTTCTGACTCAACGCGCATGCTCAGGAGCCGAGTTCAATCCTGATGCTGGCTAACCTGCTCATGGTTTTGCATGATTTACACTGGATTCAGTGACTCAGACACAACAATGTCTTCAAGTATTCAATTCATATGTCATAATGTGGCATTTCACTTCAAGGCCATACAACTAAGTTGGGACCAAGTAAAATAAATTGTATTAAAATAGGTATTCTAAATATTGCATATGAATAATGTTGGTTAATTAATTAAATAATGTTTCATGTTTATTTTAAACAATTGTCTCTTCTTCAGAGAATATAAAATAAATTTGTTACATAATCCATTGTTGCCATATCACTGTATTCTCTTATTTATCCATTAAAATTATCTTGTGAACTGAGTAAAAATTTATTCAACAAGCGAGGTGTATGCAAATCCCACCATCCCCAAATCAATCGTTTCGGGCATGTACCTAATTGTATATTGATTTCGTAATACTCTATGTATATAAATAAGAAGGAAAAAGTCAATTAAATCACCCAATAAAATTTCTATCAATAAAATATTAGTAACCTCAACCATCAAAATGGGACTTTCATTCTATTACAAGAAGTTCATGCTGATAAGTGATGTGAAAGAATAATAAAATGCAAATATAAAAGATAATTTAATATGTTTCAGAGTCGAAGAAAGACGAGATTCCTCCCGTCGCCACAAATTCTGTTGCTGTTGAAGATATTGCACATGTTGTCTTCGAATGTGCTGAGTGCTCAACTGAATTCAGAGATCGCAGCGAACTTCGAGAACATGTTAAAACCGTTTGCTGTCGAGAGCCTGCTGTTGTGACTGACTCTATCAACCCATTGCAATGTTCTAACTGCTATAGATGTTATACCAGGAAGGGTGATTTGAACTATCATGTTAAATATGAGTGCGGTAAAGTTCTGCGATGTGGGCAATGTAAGAAGGAGTTCAAATACGTGACTAACCTTACTACTCATGTAAAACATGAGTGTGGTAAAGTTCTGCGATGTGGGCAATGTAAGAAGGAGTATAAATACATAAGCGACCTAACTCGTCATGTAAAACATGAGTGTGGTAAAGTTCTGCGATGTGGGCAATGTAAGAAGGAGTTCAAATACGTGACTAACCTTACTACTCATGTAAAACATGAGTGTGGTAAAGTTCTGCGATGTGGGCAATGTAAGAAGGAGTATAAATACATAAGCGACCTAACTCGTCATGTAAAACATGAGTGTGGTAAAGTTCTGCGATGTGGGCAATGTAAGAAGGAGTTCAAATACGTGACTAACCTTACTACTCATGTAAAACATGAGTGTGGTAAAGTTCTGCGATGTGGGCAATGTAAGAAGGAGTATAAATACATAAGCGACCTAACTCGTCATGTAAAACATGAGTGTGGTAAAGTTCAGTGTTGTGGGCAATGCAAGAAGGAGTTCAAATACATGAGCGACCTAACTCGTCACGTCAAAAAGGATTGTGGTCATGATATCAATTGTCCGAAATGTAAGAAGCGTTTCACCTTGCAAAGTAGTCTTATGAGACACATGAAAACTAAATGCTTAGAAACATTGTAAGAGTATTCATTTCCAGAGTAAACTGTATCATAATTTTTTGATATCCTGTGATATCCATCTAGAATGACATTTTGTAAAACGAGTTTCTAAATAAAATATTCTTAACCGAATTATTCATTATGTGTAATATTACATTGGTCTCGCATCCATCCATTGTGAATTCATTAACATTTTTGTGCCCCTGTTTCACTCTTAAGTACCATTGCAATTGTACAAGTATTTCCAGCGTGACCTCTGCACGACCTGGGCTCCTGCCCTCATGGTGAACTGCTTCGCAACACTCGTCATCATGCAGTGATAACAGACATCGCCGACGCCTTTGACGACTGTCTAAGACATCGAGGAGGTCCACTGCCTCGCCGACAACCGAAGTACCAATTCCTTTCTCGTCCAACTCGACAAGCAGACATCCTCGACCCGACATTCCGGTGTGAGAGAAGCAGAACACAGACTGAAGATGTCAACAGCGACAAGAAACTACGAGCCCACCACCCTTTCAAGAAGAATCATATCATTTATGTATTGTTCTTAAACGTAGTGAACTTGTATCCGTTTGTGAATAAAGACGACCAAAATAATAATATAATCAGGATTGCATTCGCCATCAAGCACCAAACAGCTATAAAGAAATGAAGCAGGTACCAGATTTCGTCGGGTTTCCCTCCCTTCTTTATTACATTTTCACTTGAGATGCTCTGTTGAGAATATGGGCTCGAAAATAAAAAATAACTTATTTCAAACACATTATTTTCTAACTATCATAGCTTATTATAATGAATTAATACATTATATTTAATTTGTTGCTCTCCTAAACATTTTCATTATAAGTCTAACACATGTGACATTATTAACTACGTATTTATCGTGCTACATCTACACTAATTATGATTCTGTGGTAATCCTTATACTTATGCTTTCATTTTGTCCAGTGATGAATAAGCATGTCGATGTGTTCAAATTAATATTATCAACATGACACTATTCCAGAAAGTTCACAACTTAATGGCCAGATTTTCAATACTCATTTCAATACTCTGCAAAAACAAGGTAATGTTAAACAGTCATTCAACGAATGTAATGTCATTGGTTGTTGCCATGGTAATACAGTCATAATCAACTGTTAAAATGTTAGAAGAGTATTCAAAAACGGTCTCTAAGCTGGGTCTACATAGATCGATTTTGTCTGTTGCGATTCCATGTTTATTTTTCATTTTATAACCGATAACAACTCCAAAAACCGCTCACGGTCGACTTGTGATTGGATATTAAAAGAAGCGGATAAATTAAAAAGCAATAAACTTAGCCAATATCTTATGTTCTTGTGCAAATATCTAATATATCTTATATATCTTGTGATCTTATGTTTTCATCATATTGGGTATATACTTAAAGACTTCATTTTGCATATTTTTATACAGTCGGTATCTTCTCTTCTCTTTTTTTTCCAATAGGTAACTAACCTCTTAAGTTGGACGTTCATCCTATTACATGATATGAGTCATGCCCGAATTGATAGACTTATTGAGCCCATTTGAATGGTTGATTAATATGTTTCAGTGTCGAAGCAAGACGAGTTTCCTCCCGTCGCCACAACTTCTGCTGCTGTTGAAGATATTGCACATGTTGTCTTCCAATGTGCTGAGTACTCAACTGAATTCAGAGATCGCAGCGATCTTCGAGAACATGTTAAAACAGTTTGCTGTCGAGAGCCAGCGGTTGTGACTGACTCGATCAAACCATTTCATTGTTCTAACTGCAAGAGATGTTATATGAAGAAGAAGCATTTGAACTATCATGTTAAACATGAGTGTGGTAAAGTTCTGCGATGTGGGCAATGCAAGAAGGAATTCAAGAACATGACGACACTAACTACTCATGTTAATCATGAGTGTGGAAAGGTTATGCGATGTGGGCAATGTAAGAAGGAGTTCAAGAGCATGACAAACCTAACTACTCATGTTAAACATGCGTGTGGAAAGGTTATGCGATGTGGGCAATGTAAGAAGGAGTTCAAATACATGAAGCACCTAACTGCTCATGTTAAACATGAGTGTGGAAAAGTACTGCGATGTGGGCAATGTAAGAAGGAGTTCAAGAGCATGACGACACTAACTACTCATGTTAAACATGAGTGTGGTAAAGTTCTGCGATGTGGGCAATGTAAGAAGGAGTTCAAATACTTAAGGGACCTAACTCGTCATGTTAAACATGAGTGTGGTCAAGTTCTGCGATGTGGGCAATGGAAAAAGGAGTTCAAATACATGAGCGACCTAACTCGTCATGTTAAACATGATTGTGGTAAAGTTCTGCAATGTCCGAAATGTAAGAAGTGTTTCACCGCACAAAAAAATCTTAGAAGTCACATGAAAACTAAGTGTATTGGCGCATTGTAATAGTCCTTATTTCCTCTGAATATTATTTCATTTTGTTTTATAGCTATGTAAATAGTTTTTGCAATAAAAAGGGGAAATATTGTCACTAAGTAGAAATCTAACGCCTTCTATATAAACCAAATATTCAATTACAATGTATTTAATGACAATGACTTTTCAAGATACAACAATAGCTTATGCCACCGCTGTATCATTCCTACATCAAAGACTTTAGTGAATGTCAAATTCTTCCATCTTTAATGACTGACAAGTGCCACAATTATGCATTTTGACCTCAGAGTCACGGCTTCATGTGACGCTCTTCAGCAGTTACGTCGAACAAACTCAACAGATGACGAAGCAAGTGTTTATCATCAGGATTCATTATGGTTTCTTCTGCATTCGGCGCTGCTACTTCGCTACTTATTTCTACCACAAAATCCAAAAAAAAACGATTTTTGGTTCAAATATAACGTTCAATGGAAATCTGACGGACAAATCATATTCGGCTGTACAGAATTTGGTCTGGATGCAAATTATTTGTAGTTTGTGTTCTTTCAACTTCTTGACAGTGTTAACTAGAGGATGAGTCAATGTAATATTAGGTGCTTGCTAAAATTTATTCGTCAGCTAGCTATCAAGAACATAAGCAAAATGTACAAAAACCTGCTGTAAAGGTTAAAATCATTCTTTATACACGCCAATTTAAAAAATTTTATGGGACTACGACATGTGATAAAAACATCCCTGTTTCGAGATTTACTTGGGATCCTAAAATAAATAAACTCTAACAGTTGGTTGTCATAGTAAGGAAACGACTGGAACTGAGCAGAGGCCTGAATCTATAACTGCACAGCGGTAGGCAAATCCGCTATAGCAAAATGATTTTGCAATAAGCATACACATTGCTATTCACTGAAATCTTAACTAATAACATAAAAATTAAATGCCCTGATATAAAATGTAACCCTAAATTCAAATTTGTCACTATTTTACATTAAAGCAATAAAATATTTAAAAATCCAATTTCTGCACCATTTGTAGTTTTCTAAAACATTTAATGCATTATTCTCTAGAAGTTTACGAATTTGTACTAATTTATTCATTTTTCACTATCTATGCTAGAATGACTAGCGATAATAGTATACATGAATTAAATTTAAAATCCAACTTCTGTCACCATTTATAATTTTGTAATATAATATTTTTGTCAATCTATATATACAAAGTAGAATGTCTGTATGTCTGAATGTCTGTCTGTATGTTCTTTATACATTCCTTAACCAAATTTAACCAAATTAACCAAATTTGGTATGGAGATTTTTTGTCACATATTAATCACATTTTTAAGCAACCCTCTTTAGTCAATAGTTTTTTTCACAATCGTTAGATTTCATTAAATTTTTAATATGTCATAATGCACGACGTGATGCACAAATTCTGAAAATTTTGTGCCAATAGCACAAATGGCTGTCGTTTTAGAGCCGTTTTGATTTATTTGAGGTTATTTGCAAAAAGGAAATTACCTGCCAAATACAAAAGCAATGGCGACAATTATTTTTTCTTGATTCTCTATATTTCCAACAATAATTAATCCGCAAACATTATCAGAATAAATATTAATACGTGCTTTCCACAAAATTATCTGTAAAAACAAAATGGCTGCTCAAAATTTGAATATATTTTTTTTTATTTGTTAACTATATTGATTGGATCAAAATAGATTTTTTTTTATTTTTATTTTCAATTAGCATGTGCTTTAAATCTCAAATTGAATGTGGAATCAACATTTTTGTCAATGTAAGTAGAAAATGTTGTGAGGAAAAATGGCAATAAATAGCCGATTTCGGTAAACTTTTTATATGTTATAGTGTATTAAGTGAGGAATATTTCAGTGCAAAAATGAAGTCGATAATTAAATAATGACTTGACTTTAGTAGTTTTAATAAAATTGATGTTTCTGTATTCAAATGAATATGATTGGATAACAATGAATGCGATTAAGCTGATTTTTTTTTTTTGAGTTGCACAAAACATTGAAAAAAAAAATATGAAATCAAAAATTTCTTTTACATTTTTAAGTGAAAAATTAAATGGTGATTTGGACAAAACACTTGATAAAAACAAAATGGCCGCCCAAAATTTGGTAAACTTTCGTTGATGAGTTATGTTGGTAGACCTCAATAATATTGTCAAAAAATATTTTTAGAAACAATTTGTTTGGGGTTGGACCCTTTTTTTCAGTAAAAAGACTGGAGTATCAACTAACATTAAACTTTGGATCATGGTTATAACTCCATGGGTTGACAACACTAACAGTTCATTGTATTCTCTCATAATCGCTTTTCAGACAGTTTTCAGAAAATAATTGAGAACAGTTGTATATTATTGGACCTTGGATATTCTACCAGAAGAGGTTGAGAAGGCCGTGGTTGCTATGGTAACTGAACTTATTAACAACAAATAAAAATCGAAGATGATGGTAAAAATGTCGACGAAATTCTGTCTTTGAAAACCTAATTATAAATATTATTATTTTAATATTTATCGTAATACCTGATGCAAAGTGGCCTCTTCACAGTGATTTTCTCTGGAAAATGAGTAAGAAAACGGTATGAATTCCATTCACATGCAGCAGCCATGGAAGAAACCACCGGACGAAGCAGATCAGATTTGACCTACTTACAATATTTGAGACAGCGTTGTAGCAGTCTACAATATTCTGGACAAATTTCCACAGACAGAAGGAAATTCTGTCCTACCTCTATTCTTTCCTACCTCTATTCCTACCTCTATTCCTATTCTTTCTTACCTCTAGGCAGACTAAAAAGACGGTATAATACCAGAGCATGCTTGATGAAAAGAAATACAGAGAATCAACACTAGAATCAACATATTTGGGGAATCCTGCTCGAAGTGGTCGAAGTCATCAGTTGGGTAAAGTCCACCAAAATCCACCATATCGAAAGATTGTTTCAACTGAGGTGAGTCCAAACATTTTTATAATCTGTGCAAAGAGAAGAAGATGGTTGTAGAAGATGATGAAGACAGATGGTGAAGATTCAGAGGTTCTTGAGGTTGGATCCTTGCTGTTGGATTAATTGAGTGACATGGGACAATAATGTTGGTGGTAATATAATCTGTTTCAAGCTTGATTAAGGGTCGGACTAAATATTCTGCTGAATGAAGAGAAATGACGTATTTTGGAAGCGACCAGAACTTGCAGTGCAGAGGCAACGAGTACATCACTTCCTACTTCCTACAGCAATGACAATATCGAGGATGAGGGAAGCTGGACTTCGCAATGTCACTAAGAAGCAAACAGGTCAGTATAGAAATATTATCCAGAAACTGCCCACGGCTTGTATTTTGCACGAATTTTGATTGAGACTTTCATCTTAATTTATTCTCAACGTTCGTTTTAGTGTAGAGCTTTGGGCGATAACGGGTCAAAATAGTTTTACGAAAAGGTTATAGCCAATTTTTGTTTAAGCTCTCCTTTAGATCTCAATCCTTTTAGGTGTAGAGGTGCTTTGCAGTCTTTTTACAAGTTTTTTGTTATTGAGGAGATTACGGTGTACTGCGGTGCGATCATTTAAAATGTTGTCATGTGACAATGCAGATGAGAGAATTGTCACTCGAGAACGAAGGTGTTTTTTTATGTGATCGCACCCCTGAACTGACATCTGCAATATCAACTTATACAGCTAGATCTTGATGATGTATGATCATCGAGTACATAATTTGAATTAGTTTCTAACGCTTTTCAATGTCACCAGGAAATATTCTCCCATCACGGATAACCGAGTACATCATTGGGCGCATTGTCCTCGATGTGGGAATAGTTACAATTCAAACGACAGCCTTAACGCGCATGCGCTACGATTGTGTTAAGGATCCAAGTTCAAGCACAGGCTCAAGTACCACGAGAAACACATGTATTGAACACGTGACTATTAGACCACTTCTGACTCAACGCGCATGCTCAGGAGCCGAGTTCAATCCTGATGCTGGCTAACCTGCTCATGGTTTTGCCTGATTTACTCTGGATTCAGTGACTCAGACACAACAATGTCTTCAAGTATTCAATTCAAATGTCATAATGTGGCATTTCCTTTCCAGGTCATACAACTGAGTTAGGACCAAGTAAAATAAATTGTATTAAAATAGGTATTCTAAATATTAAATATGAATAATGTTGGATAATTAATTAAATAATGTTTCTTGTTTATTTTAAATAATTGTCTCTTCTTCAGAGAATATAAAATAAATTTGTTACATAATCCATAGTTGCCATATCACTGTATTCTCTTATTTATCCATTAAAATTATCTTGTGAACTGAGTAAAAATTTATTCAACAAGCGAGGTGTATGCAAATCCCACCATCCCTAAATCAATCGTTTCGGGTATGTACCTAATTGTATATTGATTTTGTAATACACTCAGTATATAAATGAGAAGGAAAAAGTCAATTAAATCACCCAATAAAATTTCTATCAATAAAATGTTAGTAACCTAAACCATCAAAATGGGACTTTCATTCTATTACAAGAAGTTCATGCTGATAAGTGATGTGAAAGAATAATATAACGCAAATATAAAAGCTGATTTAATATGTTTCAGTGTCGAAGAAAGACGAGACTCCTCCCGTCGCCACAACTTCTGTTGCTGTTGAAGATATTGCACATGTTGTCTTCCAATGTGCTGAGTGCTCAACTGAATTAAGAGATCACAGCGAACTTCGAGAACATGTTAAAACCGTTTGCTGTCGAGAGCCAGCGGTTGTGACTGACTCGATCAACCCATTGCAGTGTTTTAACTGCAATAGATGTTATACCAGGAAGGGTGATTTGAACTATCATGTTAAACATGAGTGCGGTAAAGTTCTGCGATGTGGGCAATGTGAGAAGGAGTTCAAATACATGGCTAACCTTACTACTCATGTTAAACATGAGTGTGGTAAAGTTTTTCGATGTGGGCAATGTAAGAAGGAGTTCAAATATATAAGGAACCTAACTACTCATGTTAAACATGAGTGTGGTAAAGTTCTGCGATGTGGGCAATGTAAGAAGGAGTTCAAATATATAAGGAACCTAACTACTCATGTTAAACATGAGTGTGGTAAAGTTCTGCGATGTGGGCAATGTAAGAAGGAGTTCAAATACATGGTCGACCTAACTCGTCATGTTAAACATGAGTGTGGTAAAGTTCTGCGATGTGGGCAATGTAAGAAGGAGTTCAAATACATGAAGCACCTAACTGCTCATGTTAAACATGAGTGTGGTAAAGTTCTGCGATGTGGGCAATGTAAGCAAGAGTTCAAAAACATGTGGAACCTAACTACTCATGTTAATCATGAGTGTGGTAAAGTTCTTCGATGTGGGCAATGTAAGAAGGAGTTCAAATACATGAGTGACCTAACTCGTCATGTTAACCATGAGTGTGGTAAAGTTCTGCGATGTGGGCAATGTAAGAAGGAGTTCAAATACATGAGTGACCTAACTCGTCATGTTAAACATGAGTGTGGTAAAGTTATACATTGTCCGAAATGTAAGAAGCTTTTCACCACACAAAGAAATCTTACGAGACACATGAAAACGAAATGCTTAGACGCATTGAAGAAATATTCATTTCCAGTGTAAACGGTTTTATGTTGTTTTAAAATGAAGAAAATCATTTTTTTTTTTTATTTTCTGTGATATCCCTCTATAATGGCATTTTGTACAATGAATTTCTAAATAAAATATTTGTAACGGAATTATTGGTTCCGTGGTTGTTATGTTTACTGAATTGTAGGTAAATGGCGTCTATCAAAAATGTTATTTCATCATTATACGAACCATTGGTTTAAACATCAAAAATAGGTGTAGTAAAATCTGTTATTTAAAACTAATAATGTATTGGTACGATAATTAACACTACAGAGACAACGGTATGAACTCTATTTTGATTCAGTCTAGATTCTTTAGATCTAAAGAAAATCTAAGATTCAAGTCCACACTTGCTCCACAATGCTTGCGATGCGGTGTGGATCCAACAATAATTTGAACAGGAATATTTATATGTTTGACAGTTACGAATAACAAGAAGATGAAAGCATTGCAGTAGTATTCAAGAAATCTGAAGAATCCTGCTTGAGATGTGACTGCATTCCTACTTTTGGTAAATTGCCAACATGCGAAAAGATTATCAACCGAGGTAAGCTCAAACATTTTTCTGAACTGTGCTGAAAAAAGAAGAAGGATATGAGGCCTTGTAGAGGAAGATGATGAAGACACTAAACAAAAAAGAGCCTCAAGAGCAGAAATAAGACTCGAGGTAAGACTCTTGCTTGTCATATGATTCTGATTGAGTGGATCTGATCGAAGTGGTATTAAAATGTTTCAGCTTGATCCAGGGTCCGAGGTATTCTTTCTGCTCCCGTAGAAGATTTTGTGTCATCGAAAAGCTATCAGAAATATGCAGAGTCATTGAGTCATTCACTTCCTACAGCAAAGAACAGATCAACATCTGAATGTAGAACCAAGAAGTGGAGAAGTATGCAGAGTCATTGAGTCATTCACTTCTTACAACAAAGACAAGATAAACATCTGAATGTAGAACCAAGAAGTGGAGAAGTATGCAGAGTCATTGAGTCATTCACTTCCTACAGCAAAGACAAGATCAACATCTGAATGTAGAACCAAGAAGTGGAGAAGTATGCAGAGTCATTGAGTCATTCACTTCCTACAGCAAAGACAAGTCAACATCTGAATGTAGAACCAAGAAGTGGAGAAGTATGCAGAGTCATTGAGTCATTCACTTCCTACAGCAAAGACAAGTCAACATCTAAATGTAGAACCAAGAAGTGGAGAAGTATGCAGAGTCATTGAGTCATTCACTTCCTACAACAAAGACAAGATCAACATCTGAATGTAGAACCAAAAAGTGGAGTAGTATGCAGAGTCATTGAGTCATTCACTTCCTACAGCAAAGACAAGATCAACATCTGAATGTAGAACCAAGAAGTGGAGAAGTATGCAGAGTCATTGAGTCATTCACTTCCTACAGCAAAGACAAGATCAACATCTGAATGTAGAACCAAGAAGTGGAGAAGTATGCAGAGTCATTGAGTCATTCACTTCCTACAGGAAAGACAAGATCAACATCTGAATGTAGAACCAAGAAGTGGAGAAGTATGCAGAGTCATTAAGTCATCCACTTCCTGCAGCAAAGACAAGATCAACATCTGAATGTAGAACCAAGAAGTGGAGAAGTATGCAGAGTCATTGAGTCATCCACTTCCTGCAGCAAAGACAAGATCAACATCTGAATGTAGAACCAAGAAGTGGAGAAGTATGCAGAGTCATTGAGTCATTCACTTCCTACAGCAAAGACAAGTCAACATCTGAATGTAGAACCAAGAAGTGGAGAAGTATGCAGAGTCATTGAGTCATTCACTTCCTACAGCAAAGACAAGTCAACATCTGAATGTAGAACCAAGAAGTGGAGAAGTATGCAGAGTCATTGAGTCATTCACTTCCTACAACAAAGACAAGATCAACATCTGAATGTAGAACCAAGAAGTGGAGAAGTATGCAGAGTCATTGAGTCATCCACTTCCTGCAGCAAAGACAAGATCAACATCTGAATGTAGAACCAAGAAGTGGAGAAGTATGCAGAGTCATTGAGTCATCCACTTCCTGCAGCAAAGACAAGATCAACATCTGAATGTAGAACCAAGAAGTGGAGAAGTATGCAGAGTCATTGAGTCATTCACTTCCTACAGCAAAGACAAGATCAACATCTGAATGTAGAACCAAGAAGTGGAGAAGTATGCAGAGTCATTGAGTCATTCACTTCCTACAGCAAAGACAAGATCAACATCTGAATGTAGAACCAAGAAGTGGAGAAGTATGCAGAGTCATTGAGTCATTCACTTCCTACAGCAAAGACAAGTCAACATCTGAATGTAGAACCAAGAAGTGGAGAAGTATGCAGAGTCATTGAGTCATTCACTTCCTACAGCAAAGACAAGATCAACATCTGAATGTAGAACCAAGTAGTGGAGAAGTATGCAGAGTCATTGAGTCATTCACTTCCTACAGCAAAGACAAGTCAACATCTGAATGTAGAACCAAGAAGTGGAGAAGTATGCAGAGTCATAGAGTCATTCACTTCCTACAGCAAAGACAAGATCAACATCTGAATGTAGAACCAAGAAGTGGAGAAGTATGCAGAGTCATTGAGTCATTGACTTCCTACAGCAAATACAAGATCAACATCTGAATGTAGAACCAAGAAGTGGAGAAGTATGCAGAGTCATTGAGTCATTCACTTCCTACAGCAAAGACAAGTCAACATCTGAATGTAGAACCAAGAAGTGGAGAAGTATGCAGAGTCATTGAGTCATTCACTTCCTACAGCAAAGACAAGTCAACATCTGAATGTAGAACCAAGAAGTGGAGAAGTATGCAGAGTCATTGAGTCATTCACTTCCTACAACAAAGACAAGATCAACATCTGAATGTAGAACCAAAAAGTGGAGAAGTATGCAGAGTCATTGAGTCATTCGCTTCCTACAGCAAAGACAAGATCAACATCTGAATGTAGAACCAAGAAGTGGAGAAGTATGCAGAGTCATTGAGTCATTCACTTCCTACAGCAAAGACAAGTCAACATCTGAATATAGAACCAAGAAGTGGAGAAGTATGCAGAGTCAATGAGTCATTCACTTCCTACAGCAAAGACAAGATGAACTTCTGAATGTAGAACCAAGAAGTGGAGAAGTATGCAGAGTCATTGAGTCATTCACTTCCTACAGCAAAGACAAGATCAACATCTGAATGTAGAACCAAGAAGTGGAGAAGTATGCAGAGTCATTGAGTCATTCACTTCCTACAGCAAAGACAAGTCAACATCTGAATGTAGAACCAAGAAGTGGAGAAGAACGCAGAGTCATTGAGTCATTCACTTCCTACTGCAAAGACAAGATCAACATCTGAATGTAGAACCAAGAAGTGGAGAAGTATGCAGAGTCATTGAGTCATTCACTTCCTACAGCAAAGACAAGATCAACATCAGAATGTAGAACTAAGAAGTGGAGAAGTATGCAGAGTCATTGAGTCATTCACTTCCTACAGCAAAGACAAGATCAACATATGAATGTAGAACCAAGAAGTGGAGAAGTATGCAGAGTCATTGAGTCATTCACTTCCTACAGCAAAGACAAGATCAACATATGAATGTAGAACCAAGAAGTGGAGAAGTATGCAGAGTCATTGAGTCATTCACTTCCTGCAGCAAAGACAAGTCAACATCTGAATGTAGAACCAAGAAGTGGAGAAGTATGCAGAGTCATTGAGTCATTCACTTCCTGCAGCAAAGACAAGTCAACATCTGAATGTAGAACCAAGAAGTGGAGAAGAGGTGAGTTGAAGTGATCAGAGTGAACGAACCTCAACACACATCTTTGTACTTCCAGGCGCAGGCGCAGAAGTCCTTGTCTTGATCATGCGTTGCACACTTTTGGACTCATGTAATCAAGCTCTCAATTTGCAAGTTGACTGCAAAGACTATACAGTTTATTGAAGTCTTTCTAAATGACGGGAATCGCCTCTGCAAATGGGATGGATGAAGACAGAACTGGGATTGGTTCACCTCAATAATCATTGGATGGACTACGGGCCTTCTGCGTCAGATCTTATGTCTAAAAGTATGCGAGGGTCTTGGGGGAGTTTAACGATTATATATTCACTGAGACGTAAGTAATGTTAGTTATTTTGAATTGATTTTAAATGACAACTATAACATTGACCGTTTTAGATTTGTATCAAGATATAATTTTTTTGTATCGAAGACATAGACGTTCATTAACATTATACTCAGTACAAATATTTGATCAGGAAACATTAAATGAAATTAAGAGAAGGGCAAAATTTCGAATCAGTAGAAACATTATATTTACCAACTTGGTATTTACTCCATATGCAAAGTTTCATCCCAAAATCTTCATAGATATTTAGAGTTCTGAAGGTTCATGTTCCTTATGGGTTCTCTTATTTTCAGGAAATATTTTCACCATCTTTGAGCGAGTGATGTGAGAAAAGTTACACATCCAAAGCGCATGTGCAACGAATGTGGCAATCGAGTTCAAGCACAGGCTCAAGTACCACGAGAAACACATGTATTGAACACGTGACTATAAGACCACTTCTGACTCAACGCGCATGCTCAGGAGCCGAGTTCAATCCTGATGCTGGCTAACCTGCTCATGGTTTTGCATGATTTACTCAGGATTCAGTGACTCCGACACTCAATGTCTTCAGCCATTATCTTGTATTGTAACAACGCATAGTGAATTAGTTTCTGTTTGTGAATAAAGACCTAGGTAATAATAAGCAAATAATACTATGGATCAACCACAGAGCTCAAACAGCTAAATGCAACTATGAAGAACCGGATTACTCTCCTAACTTCTCTACATTACATACCAATTGGAGACTCAGTTCGGCTCTGTTGAGAATATAGGCTTAGTAAAAAAATATAATTCAAACACGTTCTTTTATTAACTATTCGTTACGTTAATGTACGTTGATTAAAGCTCATCATGAATGTATTTAATTTTGTTGTTATTGTAAAAATAGGAATACTGATACGAACACATTTGATACTATAAGACAAAAGGTACGATCTAAATATTTATTAAACCACATCATTACTAAAGGAGCTTCTTATTTACTAAGGATTTCATTTTGTCGTGTGGCGAATGAGATTAACAAAATATGTTAAAATAAATATTATCAATTGACACAATTCCCTTTCAATACTCTACTAAAACCAACTGTCATTCAAGGAATGTAATGCCAGTACGTTTTGCCGAGGCAATATAGACCTAATCAACTGTTTAAAATTTAGCAGAGTATTGAAAAACGGGACCTAAAGAATATTGATAACATTCAATAAATTTCGCATATTTTCAGTCAGTCGGTATTTTCTTCCTCTGTTTCATTTTCATATAACATAATCCCTAAAGTTGGACGTTCATCCTCCAACAAAATATGAGTCATGACTGAATAGATGGACTTATTGAGCCCAGTTGAATGGCTGTATGTTTCAGTGTCGAAGCAATACGAGTTTCCTCCCGTCGCCACAACTTCTGCTGCTGTTGAAGATATTGCACATGTTGTCTTCCAATGTGCTGAGTGCTCAACTGAATTCAGAGATCGCAGCAAACTTCGAGAACATGTTAAAACCGTTTGCTGTCGAGAGCCTGCGGTTGTGACTGACTCGATCAAACCATTTCAATGTTCTAACTGCAATATTATTATTATTATTATTTATTTTAAAATGTACATACATACAGAGGTACACTTACCGGTAGCGAGTATAGGGCAAGCCCCGTAACACATGTGCCTCGCTACCGGCTTATAGTCAAAACAAGAACAATATACAACACAATATACACAATAAATACCACGTATTATAAACGTGAAAGTCAATAAATTAGTCCAATTAAAAATAAAACTATACACAGTAATAAAACCATCGGTTAAAAGTAACATATTATTGCACTGACTGTATACCTAACCATTAACATATCTATCAACTAAGTAACTGCGAATTTTAGTTTTAAAAGTTTTAAAACTCTCTTCCTGCCTAATATGTGCAGGAAGAGAATTAAAATATTGCACAGTTCTAAAATAAAACCCCTGCTGGTAATCAGTTGTCCTGGCAAATGGTGGAATGAACCCCCCATTCACACTATGCCGCGACCTGGATAATGCATTTATGGTCACACGAACAAAGGGATCAATTTCAATAATATTTAACAACATTTTCTTAAAAAATAAAACATCAATTTCCCTCAATAGGTCGTCAATAGATAACATGCAACACATAATGCGCCTATCCTTCTTTGATAAGTCTGGCCTTCCAGTAATAAACTTACTTGCCCTATCTTGTATAGCTTCAAGTTTTTTAATATTATTCAAGCTGGAAGGGTGCCACGCAGGGCAACCGTATGTTAAGATGGGTCTAACCAAACCCAAGTACACAGTCCTCTTAACATTAGGTCTTGCGCTCTGTAGAATCCTAGAAATGAACCCAAGAGCCTTCGCTGCTTTCACCCTAACCCTCTCAGTCTGAATATTCCACTTCATTTGAGAAGTGACCGTTACCCCCAAGATACACATAGTTTGACCACCAACTATACGATTGCCATTTATGTGGTAAACCGACTCAACCGTTGTTTTGGCACGGGATATCTGCATGTATTGGCACTTGTTTTGGTTTAGTGCTAAAACATTGATGTTACACCACTGTTCAATCTTCATCAAATCCGATCTTAGGATTTGCTCATCTGCCGGAGATTTGATGTGTCTGTAAATCGTGCAGTCGTCCGCGTACTGACACATGGTCGATTCCACGCATTGGGGCAAATCCAGCATAAAAGTCGTAAACAGCAGGGGGCCGAGGACCGAGCCCTGAGGTACCCCTGACATAACATCCTGCTCAGCAGAACAAATACCATTGAATAGTACCCTCATCTTGCGACCAACAAGGAAACTCGCCATCCATTGCAGCAAATTACCCGACACGTTGTACATCATCAGTTTGTCTAGTAGTCGGCCATGATGAACGCGATCGAAGGCTTTCGCCCAGTCTAAGGATAATACATCGATCCGGGCGCCCGGCACCTTATCCAGGATGTGTTGCCATTCATCGACCGCCCCAGCAAGCATCGTGACACAAGACCTTCCCGGAAGAAAGCCATGTTGTTGGCTATTAATAACCTTCAATTCTTTCAAGTGGTCTAGTAGTTGTGTAGACACAACCTTTTCCATTACTTTGCACACAATGGAGGTTAGCGAAATGGGACGGTAATTAGATATTTTATTTTTATTTCCTGCTTTATATATGGGAACAACATTTGCCTGTTTCCATTGTTCTGGAATCGCCCCAACCATTAGGGACGTTTGAAACAAGGAACTTAACGATGGAGCCAGCTCAGTTGCACACTCATGAAGAATTTTTGCCGGTATCTGATCCGGTCCAGTAGCACTATTCGGTTTTATCCTCTTTAGCTGCCTCACCACCTCACTGGAATTGAAGTCAATCGTCTCAAGCGACATCCCCGTCGGGTCTCCCGCTGAATGCCGCGAAGATTGATTGATAAAGTCACCCCCGTCTTTGGTATAATTTGCATGGAAATGAAGGGCAAAATTATCAGCAATTTTTTGTGAATCGTTTTCCAGAACACTATTTATATTGAAATGTTGAGGCGCAGAGCTTCCAGTCTTGCCATGGATATATCTCCACAGCTTCTTCCCATCATCAACACCAAGCTTCCAGATGAATTCCTCATGAGCAGCTCTTGCTTCATTCTTCACTTTATTTCGTGCAGTTCTATAACGTTCCCAATTATGCGTTGTCTTACACTTTCTCCATTTCCTGTAGAGGTAGTCCCTTTTATGTATGCGCCTAATGATTTCTCCACTGATCCAAGGTGCCCTCCTCCTTGCACTCACAACTCCACACGGAACAGCTTCATCCACGCACTCCCAGAAGACCTTCTTCCAGTACGACCACTTAGCCTCCAAGTCCTGGAAGTCCACGCATGCCTGTGGCATCTTCATATTGAACAAAGTCTTTAGTAATTGCCAATCAGCTTTGCGAAAGTTTCTTGTAACTCGCCGTACTAGCTTTTGCCTGGGCGGATGCCATTGAAGTTGGAAAGACACCGCCATATGGTCACTAACGCCCGGGATGACCTCGAGATTTATTAGTTTTGATGGATTATTTGTCAGCACAAGATCAAGTACCGACCGTGACGTTGCAGAGATACGAGTTGCCTCACGAACCATTTGATGTGGAACCAGATTAAGGAATGCCGATAAAAATGTATCTGCTATCCTATTCGCCGCCCTCATACAACCATCCGAAGTTGACCAATCAATGTCCAGATTAAAATCTCCACAAAGATAGATGCCAGCATATTCATGCTGCACAGCTTCCACTCTCTCTATTGAATCAAGTAAATCCTTATTCATCACCTCGTCAGATCCGGGCGCTCGGTACGCCGACCCTATCAGGATCTTCTCAGAACCACACGTAATCGAAACCCACACAATTTCAGACGCGTTCTCGAGGTCGGTCATACGTGTTGGTTGCAAAACGGGCTTCACAGCCAATAGGACGCCACCTCCCCGTTTTGGCTCCTTTAATCCACCTTGCGTTCTGTCCTGGCGAAACACCGTGTAGCAGTCAGATAGGATTTCCGCATCACAAATAGCTGAAGTCAGCCACGTCTCACACACACATATGATTGAAGGATCCAATGCTTCTATCCAGGATTGAATAAGAGCATGTTTCTTCTTATCCTTCAGACTTCTGGCATTGAAAGACAGGCAGGTTAACTTTCCCCGGGAACCTAGCCCATTTGTCCGCGGCTCGGTAGAGGAATCAACTGAACTGGTGCTGGTATCGAAGAAGGATCCCGAAAACTGCGGAAGGGTACATCCCCAGCAAAGCCACTTGGATGTTTTCTTGAGCTTTGCGCACGTTCTATGCGCTGTGACGTCACAATTCGAACAATTCAGTATCACCTGATTCTTTCTTCCCGGCGCCTCACATATAGCACAGAAAGGCCCCGGATTCAGCTCAATGTCTCCACTCAAAGCTAACAGCAAAAGTCCCGAAACGCAAATATTCTGCTTCGAGGTTGAATTTCGCGCGCCTGGCTTCCCGCGCAGTCGTCGCAGCTTCTTGGACTCGCCCAAGCCCAGGGATGTTGGGTAGCGGTTGTAAACACATACCTGCATCGCCGACAGAGAACAACTCGTTCGCGTAATGCATAAATATCCAACGTCAAAAGACAATTGTAACTTAGCAGCATATGTTGTCACACTTAACTCACGATTTGGCACCTTTGCAGCAATTACCGACACTCTCATCACTAAGAAAAACAGTAATATACGTAGCACAACTACCACCGAACTACCATGGGCGGCCATCTTCTATCGACTTCTTCTATCTATTGTTATTCTATAACAATAGATGTTATACCAGGAAGGGTGATTTGACCTATCATGTTAAACATGAGTGCGGTAAAGTTCTGCGATGTGGGCAATGTAAGAAGGAGTTCAAATACATGGCTAACCTTACTACTCATGTTAAACATGAGTGTGGTAAAGTTCTGAGATGTGGGCAATGTAAAAAGGAGTTCAAATGCATGAGCCACCTTTCTGCTCATGTTAAACATGAGTGTGGTAAAGTTTTTCGATGTGGGCAATGTAAGAGAGAGTTCAAATACATGTGTCACCTTACTGCTCATGTTAAACATGAGTGTGGTAAAGTTCTGCGATGTGGCCAATGTAAGAAGGAGTTCAAGAGCATGACAAACCTAACTACTCATGTTAAACATGAGTGTGGTAAAGTTTTTCGATGTGGGCAATGTAAGAGAGAGTTCAAATACATGTGTCACCTTACTGCTCATGTTAAACATGAGTGTGGTAAAGTACTGCGTTGTGGGCAATGCAAGAAGGAGTTCAAGAGCATTTCAAACCTAACTACTCATGTTAAACATGAGTGTGGTGAAGTTCTGCGATGTGGCCAATGCAAGAAGGAGTTCAAATACATAAGCAACCTAACTCGTCACGTCAAAAAAGATTGTGGTCAGGTTATCAATTGTCCGAAATGTAAGAAGCGTTTCACCTTGCAAAGTAGTCTTATGAGACACATGAAAACTAAATGCTTAGAAACATTGTAAGAGTATTCATTTCCAGAGTAAACTGTATCATTATTTTATTGTAATCCTGTGATATCCTTCTAGAATTACATTTTGTAAAACGAGTTTCTAAATAAAATATTTTTAACTGAATTATTCATTAGGTGTAAGATGTTGGTCTTGCATCCGTCCATTGCGAATTCATCATCACTTTTCGCCCCTGTTACACTCAAAGTACCATTGCAATTGTACAAGAATTTGTAGCGTGACAAATTCTTTCAAGAAGAATCATATCATTTATGTATTGTAATTATATGTTGTTAACTTGGATCAGTTTGATGTAGTGGACGTTTTTATTAAAGTTTCTTATTAAAGACAATAAACACATGATAATAATATGCATTAACTATCGAGCACCAAACAGCCAAATGGAACAATACAGGCACCGGGTTTCCTATCCTTTCTTCTCTTTATTGCATTCGCACTATAGTGGAGCCGTGGCTCTGTTGAGAATATGGGCTCAAAAAAACAACTTATGTCAAACATGTTCTTTTTTAACAATAATAGATGGGTAAGCTAATCATAATGAGTCCATAATTTATTTCATTTTGTTGTTGTTGTGAAAATGTGCATAATTAGTCTTACATATTTGATATTATTTACAATAGGTACGAACTGCATATTTATTGTGCTACATCCACAGTAATGATGCTTCTGTGATAATCCATTTACATAAGCTTTCATTTTGTCCAAAATGTATAAGCATGTCTGTCGATGTGTTCAAATCAATATTATCAATTTGACACGATTCCGAAAAGTAAACAGTTATAATGACCTTCAATTGCCAGATTTTCATGACTGTGCAAAAAACAGGATGATATTTAAACTGTTTTTTCCACGAATGTAAAGTCATTGGTTGTTGCCAGAGTGATAAAATCCTGATCAACTGTAAAAATGTTAGAAGAGTATTCAAAAAAGGGTCCTTAAGCTGGGTCTACATAGATGAGTGTTGCCTTTATGCGTTGCCATTTTCTTTTCTTATTATATCCAATAACAAGTCAAACACCAATTACGGCAGACTTGTGATTGGGTTATAAAAAAAAGCGGAAAACTTAAAAAGCAAAAAACGCTGCACATAAAGGCATCGAATTGATCTAATATTTTGACCATATTGGTATTATACTTAAAGAATTAATTTCGCATTTATTTTCATTCTCATCTGTTTCATTTTCCTATAGGTATAACTCATCCCTCAAGTTGGACGTTCATCCTCTTAAATGACGAGTCATGACTGATTTGATAGACTTATTGAGCCCAGTTGAATGGTTGATTAATATGTTTCAGTGTCGAAGCAAGACGAGTTTCCTCCCGTCGCCACAACTTCTGCTGCTGTTGAAGATATTGCACATGTTTTCTTCCAATGTGCTGAGTGCTCAACTGAATTCAGAGATCACAGCGAACTTCGAGAACATGTTAAAACAGTTTGCTGTCGAGAGCCTGCGGTTGTGACTGACTCGATCAAACCATTTCAATGTTCTAATTGCAAGAGCCGTTTTAGCAGGAAGGGTGCTTTGAACTATCATGTTAAACATGAGTGCGGTAAAACTCTGCGATGTGGGCATTGTATGAAAGAGTTCACCCAAATGACCAACCTAACTACTCACGTTAAACATGAGTGCGGTAAAGTTCTGCAATGTGGTCAATGTAAGAAGGAGTTCAAACAAATGACCAACCTAACTACTCATGTTAAACATGAGTGTGGTAAAGTTCTGCGATGTGGGCAATGTAAGAAGGAGTTTAAATACATGACTCATCTTACCGTTCATGTTAAACACGAGTGTGGTAAAGAAATCATGTGTCCGAAATGTAAGAAGATTTTCACCGCACAAAGAAATCTTAGAAGTCACATGAAAACGAAGTGTTTTGATGCAATATAAGAGTATTCATTTTCTATTTAAATTATTTCATTTTGTTTTATATTGATATGTTGTAAATAATTTTCGCTATAATAAAAGGGAAATATTGTAACTAGGTAGAATTCGAATGTCATTTAATACACCGAATAATATTATTTTCAATATCAATGGCTGTTATGGCAATGACTTTTTAATATAACAATAGCTTATGCTAATGCTGTATCATTCCTGCATCAAAAGCTCTAGTTGCCAAATTCTTCCATCTTCATTGACTGACATTATTATGAATTTTGATGCCTTGTCCAATGCGTTCAATACTCCAATTACTTCAAATTACAAGCAAACATAAACCACAATGAAAGCCATGTGAATGCTATTACTATCTATGAAAATCTATTTGACATACCAAAACTAGTTATCTACAATTAGCGAAATTATTATTATTAATTGATAACTTTCTTTGCCTATTTCATCGATTGCACAACAGTATATTTTGAAGGACCCCGAATGATTATAATTGTTCAGACAAGGGTGGGTAGTGTTGTTAAAGGTTGTCTGGAGGTCTATTCTAGAACGATTTTCCAATTCTATTCTGATGGAATTCAGTCACGGCCATAAGGATTAACATTGGATGGAATTGAATTCTAGTGGAATTGGGAATTTAAAAGTTCTAAAATAGGGCCCCTGGTTCGATCAAGGCAATGACAATGAAGTTCTCAGCTGTTAGAGTTCTGTTTTTGCTGAGCAAGCTGTTTGGCGTCGCTCCGCTCAGCGCTGGTCTCAGGCGCTCAGCACTTGCTGTCGTCTACTCGCTGAGTCTGCTGAGGCTCATGCTGACCTCAGTGTCACGGCTTCAAGGCAGTGGCAATGAAGTTCTCAGCAGTTTGAGTTCTGTTTCTGCTGAGCAAGCTGTTTGGCGTCGCTCAGTTCAGCGCTGATCTCAGGCGCTCAGCACTTGCTGTCGTCTACTCGCTGAGTCTGCTGAGGCTCATGCTGACCTCAGTGTCACGGCTTCAAGGCAATGACAATGAAGTTATCAGCTGTTAGAGTTCTGTTTCTGCTGAGCAAGCTGTTTGGCGTCGCTCCGCTCAGCGCTGATCTCAGGTGCTCAGCACTTGCTGTCGTCTACTCGCTGAGTCTGCTGAGGCTCATGCTGACCTCAGTGTCACGGCTTCAAGGCAGTGACATGAAGTTCTCAGCTGTTAGAGTTCTGTTTCTGCTGAGCAAGCTGTTTGGCGTCGCTCCGCTCAGCGCTGATCTCAGGTGCTCAGCACTTGCTGTCGTCTACTCGCTGAGTCTGCTGAGGCTCATGCTGACCTCAGTGTCACGGCTTCAAGGCAGTGGCAATGAAGTTCTCAGCAGTTTGAGTTCTGTTTCTGCTTAGCAAGCTGTTTGGCGTCGCTCCGCTCAGCGCTGGTCTCAGGCGCTCAGCACTTGCTGTCGTCTACTCGCTGAGTCTGCTGAGGCTCATGCTGACCTCAGTGTCACGGCTTCAAGGCAGTGGCAATGAAGTTCTCAGCAGTTTGAGTTCTGTTTCTGCTGAGCAAGCTGTTTGGCGTCGCTCAGTTCAGCGCTGATCTCAGGCGCTCAGCACTTGCTGTCGTCTACTCGCTGAGTCTGCTGAGGCTCATGCTGACCTCAGTGTCACGGCTTCAAGGCAATGACAATGAAGTTCTCAGCTGTTAGAGTTCTGTTTCTGCTGAGCAAGCTGTTTGGCGTCGCTCCGCTCAGCGCTGATCTCAGGTGCTCAGCACTTGCTGTCGTCTACTCGCTGAGTCTGCTGAGGCTCATGCTGACCTCAGTGTCACGGCTTCAAGGCAGTGACATGAAGTTCTCAGCTGTTAGAGTTCTGTTTCTGCTGAGCAACCTGTTTGGCGTCGCTCCGCTCAGCGCTGATCTCAGGCGCTCAGCACTTGCTGTCGTCTACTCGCTGAGTCTGCTGAGGCTCATGCTGACCTCAGTGTCACGGCTTCAAGGCAGTGACAATGAAGTTCTCAGCAGTTTGAGTTCTGTTTCTGCTGAGCAAGCTGTTTGGCGTCGCTCCGCTCAGCGCTGGTCTCAGGCGCTCAGCACTTGCTGTCGTCTACTCGCTGAGTCTGCTGAGGCTCATGCTGACCTCAGTGTCACGGCTTCTTGTGACGCTCTTCAGCAGTCACGTCGAACAAGCTCAACAGATGACGATGCAAGTGTTCGTCATCGGGGGATTCATTATGGTTTCTTCTGCATTCGGCTCAGCCACTTTGCAAAATCCAGAAAATATCTTGATATTTTGTTCAATAAACTTTTAAAAAAATCTAATGGATGTCTTCTGATTGTATGTCTTCCTGACATCCTGTGGGGCCCCTAGCCACCCCCTGTGGACGCTCATGAAGGCAAAGTAAAGGCCTAACTCTACAATAGTGAAGTGAAGTGAAGTTTAGATTTTAGAATAATAAATATTTTATGTAAGTTGAGATGTTGTTGAAGGCAGATGTGGTATTATTTTTGATGTGTGATGGATAGTTTTCAAGGAACGAATTTACAAAGTTTGGTAGTTTGTAGCTGTCCATGAAGCACAATTTGACGTAACACGCCGAGTCGGGCCGTCTAGATAATGTTGAGCCAGTTCTATGCATCCCGTAACACAGGGAACACGGCGTGTGATGTACAGCTTGTTTTTGCAGAGGAGTGAAATGTCGAAAACTAGTAAATTAATTGTGGGAAATATATGAATTAAAAAAATATAATAAAATTCACATTGCTCTTTGAGGCTATTCTGTACATAAACAAAATATAATCTCAACATTCACCTATTCCCCATTGGCTTAACGGTGGCGTAAGGGACGAAACAGTTAGCCGCCGTTATGTCTTCCTCATCAATCTTGACTGCAGCTTATACTTGGTTGCAAATATCCATAAGTATCGCCGGAATATTTATTTGAGAGGAACAGTACTGAGTTATTAACATATTGTGTGATTATTAATTCTGTTTTATTAATATTTATGTGAATACACACGATGACTTGACACTTTGACTGTTGTTCCTGCCAAGTTAGATGGCCCAGACGCGGACGTAGTCGACCTGCATCTCGGAGGAGTCGCCTTGGCCGTTGTTCCAGGTGGGATACCAGTCGTTGCGGGCGTTCCAGAAGTCCAGGAAGGCCTGGAAGATTCGGGAACAATGTTTCAGTTTCTATCAGACGTTTCCAAGACATGTCTGAATGCTTGAGAGTTGTTTCTGTCTTACCTGAGGGGAGTTGTTTGACCACGGCTTGGGAGGAACGTTGACGGCTGCGTCGGGGAAGTAGGAGTTTGTTCCACCGACAGCAACGTTCATGATAATGTAGAACTGAAACATGGAACATGTTATTGCAGCAATACTCCCTGTTGTACTCACAATACTATTCTACATGCCTACCGATATAAATATAGATTATAAATGAGAAAGTTTGCCAATGATAACGAAACCAATCAAATTTATATTGAATGCCCTGAAATCGAATGCAATTCTATTGTCACATTTGTCATAATTTTACATTAAATAGTGACTAGCAATTATAAACAAGACTATAAAATAAAATAAAATAAAATATTACAATATTTTAAAATATTAAAAAATCCTATTTCTGACACCATTTGTAGTTTTGTAAAACATTGAATGATTATTTTATTTATTTTTAATAATACCAACATGAAGTTAAAAATTTAACATTAATTCTTCACTATCTATGCTTGTATGACTAGCAATAAAAGAAGGTATATATGAATTAAATATTTAAAATCCAACTTCTGTCACCATTCGTAATTTTGTAAAACATGTTTGTTAATATTTTAATAGTGCTTATTTGTGCTAAATTGACATTATTCTTCATAACCTACTGTGGAATGTCTGGCTTGGACTTACATGTTGGTCGAAGGGAGCCATCCGACCTCCGGTCCTCCAGGGGTTGTCAGCCTGGGGCGCCTGCGCAGCAAAGTCTCCGTATTCCCAGAATCCACCGCCAGGGGGTGAAACGGTTCCAAGTTGCACGCCGTCAAGTGAGAACGACATGGAGGCTGGAGACAGATGTTACGTCACACTAGAGATGATTCAAGCGCTCGGCAGTTCGAGCAAATTGAGAGAGAAAGATTGTTTCATTAGTGGGTGTAACTTTGGTAGGATGTCAGATTACCAGTCTGATTGTATATTGGAAGTACTTTTTATGTTTGCTTCGTGCCTTGTTAAATAGGCACCGGTTATTCAAACTCAAAACTATGAAATTTCGTATACGATTGGAGGTCAAACCCGTGAACCAATTGATCTCAAATTTTAATCATGATTAGATAAATGACAAACTTAGGGTTTTCACTTGACATGTTTTTTAAATTAAATTTCATACGGCACCCAGCGAGACAAGAAAATAGCAAATTTTTCATAAAAAATGTGAGTAATTATTACTTATTAACGAGCAAAATATTAAAAATGTACCTCGAAGTTTGACTTTTATCTGATCAAGATTAAAATTTCAAATCATTACGTCAAACCATTTCGTCTCCAATCGTATCCAAAAACATGCCTGCAAAAAGCAGCAAAATCGCTCGCGCTTGCAGCACCTTAAGATCATATTTCGGACTGTAGCAGACCAACAGTCATTCCGGTTTGGAGAATACATTTTCACAAATTATTATGCATGTTAAAAATATAAAACATATCTTCTGATTGGTTTAAAAATCAAAACCTTACGATCATGTTGAAATTGTGCAATGGTATACCAACAACACTATACCTATCTCCTTATTTGCGGGTTTTCAGAAAAATTAAATGAGATATTGTGGACTTATTATTGCCTTCATACGCTTTTTAAAATAGCTTCAAAATTGATCTTTCATTCATTTTGATCACTTCATTTGATTTCGTTTTCATTTTATGGAATGTATAAAAGGCTGTTATACTAATTTCTATTGGAAAGCATAAGTAATGAAGATTTCTCTATTTTTGTTAAAATCAGTACATGGTATACGTAAATATGTTACCCCAACCCCAGTAAGAAGTAACTTCTTTTGTTGGGGTAGGGTTTACTTAAAAATAAGATAAAAACTATAAATTAAAAAATTTATACATTGACACTGGAACATCTCGATAATTGTTTCAAATATTATTAAATCTGGGAATGAAGTAGGTTTAATATTGGTTGATTTGATCGTGTTAAGCTTTCTGTTGGTTGTTTAGGTTGGAGGTGTCGCTCTTTTCGTATGTAAACTAAACTAGGAAAACGCTCAGTGTAACGCGTTGATGAGCGAGCACGGGTACGTGTACATTCTCGAACCCGAAATGCGTACACAACGCACAGAAAACATATACATCCATATTGAATTGAAATATGATCCTCTAAATTCATTGAAAAGTGAAAATAGCATCTAAACACTTTGGTACATAAACCAAATCAGATTCATGTTGCAGTGGAAAAACAGTCATTTCGATACTTCATTTCTGACAGATATTACAAATTTCAATAAGTACATACGTTCTTAACTGATTGAGGTGAATATTTGTAAAATAAGAGACATTGTTGGTCTTAATGATCAAGCAAAATATGAATTTGATCCGATTTATCGAAGACCATTTCCATTTGTTAGCCTATCAGGAGATATTTATTTCAATTTTAACTAACGAATGGATTAAAAAAAATTAGGGTCTGCAAACAGAGAATGTTGTCTTTACATGTGTGCAACATTTCAGATCGATCGGTGACGGGTGCGTCCTGTGTATCGGTTAATAGCAGAAAAAAATACCAAAAAAAAACAGATGTCCCTGTCAAAAGAGTCAAAAGGAGTATCTCGCTTCGCTCGCTCAACCAGGACTCACTGTCGGTCCATTCCATGCCGTATGTGTGGTAGTCGGCGTCGAGGCCGGGCACCACATTCCTGTCCCAGTGGGCCCTTTCGAATCCGTTGAGCGGCCAGAAGGGTCCGTAGTGGAGGGTGGATCCGGTCTGCTCGATGCCGATGTTGACTCCGTTGAGCTGGAGGTTGGCGTTGGCTCGGACTTCCGTAACGTCGATCTCCCCGGAGGAGGGCCACGTGCCGTACTTGTTGTAGCGCGGCATCATCCAGATGGCTGGGGAAGATGAAGTGGACCGTTATGACTAGAGCTAGGTACTGTTGTAGCGCGGCATCATCCAGATGGCTGGGGAAGATCAAGTGGACCGTTATGACTAGAGCTAGGTACTGTTGTAGCGCGGCATCATCCAGATGGCTGGGGAAGATCAAGTGGACCGTTATGACTCGAGCTAGGTACTGTTGTGGCGCGGCATCATCCAGATGGCTGGGGAAGATCAAGTGGACCGTTATGACTCGAGCTAGGTACTGTTGTAGCGCGGCATCATCCAGATGGCTGGGGAAGATCAAGTGGACCGTTATGACTCGAGCTAGGTACTGTTGTAGCGCGGCATCATCCAGATGGCTGGGGAAGATCAAGTGGACCGTTATGACTCGAGCTAGGTACTGTTGTGGCGCGGCATCATCCAGATGGCTGGGGACGATCAAGTGGACCGTTATGACTCGAGCTAGGTACTGTTGTGGCGCGGCATCATCCAGATGGCTGGGGAAGATCAAGTGGACCGTTATGACTCGAGCTAGGTACTGTTGTAGCGCGGCATCATCCAGATGGCTGGGGAAGATCAAGTGGACCGTTATGACTAGAGCTAGGTACTGTTGTAGCGCGGCATCATCCAGATGGCTGGGGAAGATCAAGTGGACCGTTATGACTAGAGCTAGGTACTGTTGTGGCGCGGCATCATCCAGATGGCTGGGGACGATCAAGTGGACCGTTATGACTAGAGCTAGGTACTGTTGTAGCGCGGCATCATCCAGATGGCTGGGGAAGATCAAGTGGACCGTTATGACTAGAGCTAGGTACTGTTGTAGCGCGGCATCATCCAGATGGCTGGGGAAGATCAAGTGGACCGTTATGACTAGAGCTAGGTACTGTTGTAGCGCGGCATCATCCAGATGGCTGGGGAAGATCAAGTGGACCGTTATGACTAGAGCTAGGTACTGTTGTGGCGCGGCATCATCCAGATGGCTGGGGAAGATCAAGTGGACCGTTATGACTAGAGCTAGGTACTGTTGTGGCGCGGCATCATCCAGATGGCTGGGGAAGATCAAGTGGACCGTTATGACTAGAGCTAGGTACTGTTGTAGCGCGGCATCATCCAGATGGCTGGGGAAGATCAAGTGGACCGTTATGACTAGAGCTAGGTACTGTTGTAGCGCGGCATCATCCAGATGGCTGGGGAAGATCAAGTGGACCGTTATGACTAGAGCTAGGTACTGTTGTAGCGCGGCATCATCCAGATGGCTGGGGAAGATCAAGTGGACCGTTATGACTAGAGCTAGGTACTGTTGTGGCGCGGCATCATCCAGATGGCTGGGGAAGATCAAGTGGACCGTTATGACTAGAGCTAGGAAGATGGGACTGGAACCGGAACCGAAAAAAACGTTATTTTTTATAGCAACCGGAATCGGAACTCAAATAAATTTTTTAGGTGGAAAACCGGAACCCTTTTTAATATTAAACTTTATTTGGGTTCCAATGACGGTTAAGGGTTCTTAGCTTTCAAATCTGAAATGATGTATTACCATTTTCAGTTTTTCAAATAAATGATCACCGAGTCAAAATAATGTTAGACATTTCTAAGCATATACCTATTCGAACAAATAAGTGATACGTGATGGAGCCACTTCTGGCAGGAAACTTTTTAGATGCACTTTTTTATTTTGATGTTTGTGTTTCCATAGGGCAGTGAAAAAGGAGAAACAAATTAAATTTAGATTTAGTTACAAGTTTACTTTTTCAGCCATAACAAACAACTAAAGCAAATTTTATATACTTTATTTACATAAAAACCCTTTATATCCTCCATTATGGATAGCACCAAAGAATCCACCAGAGGTCAGTCGTGTTCCTTATTTTCTCGAATAAGTTCTCAAAGTAGATTTGAAGAAAATAATTATAATTATTGTCTGAATTTGATGAAACCGACTCTTATGGAACCGGAATCTGAACCGATATTCATGTGGGTTCCAGTTCCTGCTTGGAAGATGATTTTTAATGATGGTGTTGTCAACATTTCAATCACGAGAATGACCTGCGGCAAATCTGAAGGCCGCCTCTGTGCAGGCAAGTTTGTGCACTAGTTTGTATGTGTTTATGGATATAAATGTGGTTTATTTAAAAAGCAATGTTATTAATAAAATTGAAGCTCAATCAATGAAGAGTTTTTAATCTACTCACATTTGGTGAAGTTATATTAGGGAGAAAGAACACTTTTACCGTCTTCAAGCGGTTACACAGTGTCCTATTCTAAGTTATATTCGCGGCTAAATTCTTAAATACATCCTTCACTCTGAAACCCCAAGGCTCAAATCCCTTTAAAATGTTCGTATTTTTGTCATTTTGCACTGATTTCATACTTTAAATAAAAGATGTTCAACGTCAAATTTCTCAAAACTATACGTGGTACTTACACTTGGGCAGGGGTGTAGGCCTAATATTTTTTTGGGTATACGCTACCATGGGCGTCCGCAGAATTTCTGCCAGGGGGGAGGGCAAGGCAAGGAAAACAAGTTTCCTCGGAATAAGGGGGGGGGGGCATCTAGCCCCGCAGGGCGTTTTTTGGTTTTTGGACACTGTGAAATCAATTTTGAGACGACGCTTTGAGGTGTATTTTGTTAAAATATTCAATATATTTTATAATTTGATACTTTGGGGTGGTGAGGGCATGGCACCACCTTGCCGCTTTTTTTGGTTTTTTGACAATTTGAAATTTACTTTTTTTTTAGTTTATTGCTTACGAAATGAAACTAGACGTAAAACACCACACAAATTTTAAGTATTCCTGACATCTTCACTCTTCAGAAAAACTATATTTTTAGGTATACGGCGTATACCCGCGTATACCCTCGCCTCGACTACACCACTGCACTGGGGCATACGTGACCGACGTGCATTCCAACTAGCAGTGTCACGTGATCACCTACCTGGCCAGATCCAATCACCGAGCGGCATCTTGGCACGGGCCTCGAAACGGCCGTACCGGAAGTGGAAGGACTCGACTGTACGGACACGCGCCGACTTGGCGGGGTTCAGGAAGTTCGTGCCTTGACCTTGACGCTGGCATCCGAAGAACGAGGGGTTCGTGCAGCTGAAACAAACCACATTCTTCATCGCGATGTAGTCCAGGCAAATCGCATCGCAACATGAGATAAATTAATTCAGAAAACGCATCTTTAAACTTTAAAACATAGTTTTATAATGTAATATGTGGAGAATAATACGATATGAGATGATGAGGATTTTTTTAACCAAGTTTTCGTAAAATTAAGAATACAGCAGTGGTTTTGACTAGTTCAGTTGTCCCATGTTAACTGGCCATATATCAAGATTTTCAAACATTTAAATGCCATTATCTCAGAAATTAAGTCGGTGACAAGAGTATTTTAAGTTTTCAATGCATTCAGTATTAGTCGAAGAATATATCATTAGTTTTCTGTTGAAATTGTTGATGCCGATTAAAAATAATTTAGAATAATGTAGGAAATTAATTCGTTCCCCCATAAGAGCCATGTAAAAATCCCCAACTTTGAAAACGTTCTACACAAAAGTTAGATCGGTAAGGTATACATTTTTTGATCTTATATTGTAGATAATACTATTTGGAACAAAATAAAATGGTTTTGAAAAAATTGTTGGTAGATGACCTGGCGCTGGTTCATCCTTAAAAATGTCCAAATCCAAAACAAATTACAGCATTTGGTGATTTGGTCTCTTCAGAAAAATGCCCTCTACAACATATCGAAAATCCGCCATCGGAAGTACTTTTCAATCACTTTTTAAGTTAATTTCCCATGCTGATTCCATCTTGCAAAAAAAATCATGTAACTCCGATTTTGACGAAACTTGGCAGAATTGTTCACCATACTAAATGAACACAAATAGCTCTCTGAGCGTTTTTCTCTAAATCTTATCGTTTGGGAAATATGGACCTCGCAAAACGTCAAATTACACTCTAAATCGTCGAAAACTGACTAAACTATCAGTGAAGAACGAGAACGAAGCAAGAGGTCAATGCTATTGTTGAGCGAGCGTCTCCATTCGGCACTTTTGGACACTTCTCTTTTTGTGTGTATGTGTGTTTTTTGGACGCCACAGGTCAAATTGGTTTGCCGATCGAGCGGAAATTTTGCATAGATACTTATATCATTATACATTTCTCGTGTATAGTTTTTGAGCGCTGCAGCTCAAAAAAGATTGGTTAAACATTGAAAATTGCCTGTGACTCACACTCCTTGACGTATCGACTCGAAATTTTTCACAGCTTTTGAGGCCGTCATATGGTTTTGGGGATGTACATTTCAGTTATCCCCTCATTGGTTAAAATTAAAATATAATTCTCTTGAGTCTTGACTGGTTGAAAAATAAAAATGTTCAGATCAACTTCAAATTTTGCATAGCTTTTAAATTTAAAAAAATCGAAATTTCCAAAATTTCGGTTCGAGGTGTTGTGCGTATCGGTGCTCGCTCAACGCGTTACTCCGAGCGTTTTCCTAGTGATACAAAATGGTAGATCTTCTATGTAATTGTCTCTGAATGATTATGAGTATGATCTGTTTGTCAGAGCTAGGATATTGAGATAACTCTTGCTTTAATAATGGGCTTTTTTACTGTGTAATACCTACATATTAAAAGATAAACAATGTTTTCATTATACTAATCCGTATGAACCAGATTGTCATACAGGTAATCCGGTTGGAAGAGATAAAGATATTGTTGTATTATTTATAGATAAGTGCCTCTGAACTTCCCGATTTGACACGATCAATCATTGGAATTAGGAGATATGGAGTTACTTCGCTTGAGATCAGTGCTTGAAACCAATGATAATCATACTTAGAAATGTCACATATCACATATGCACATGAATTAATGATAGATTAGTTTTATTCGCAAGATTCAAATGTGAACGTGATAGAAATGGTATTTTGGAAAACATTCTATATTTGTCTGTAGGAAAACCAGAAAATGGTCTGACTACAAGAAGCAAAATTTTTACAAATATAATAGGCATGAAATTGCCAATTTCCCCTATTCTTACAAAATATTGCAATGTCCTAGTATATCATCGTATGTGTTTCTAATTTATCAGTCTTTTTAAGAATATTACGTATTAAGAGACATTGCATATGGCGCTGCGTGAATAGAGATGATTGAGCGAGCGACTCCTTTTTGGCTCATTTGGCACGGACCTCTGTTTTTTTGTGTTTTTTTCTGTTACTGAGGCTATACAGGTCTCAGTTTTTTTTCGACCGAGCTGAACATGTTTGAACCATCTTTAGGCGTTGCAGGCCCTAATTATTTTGAAATCCGCTGATGGGTTCAAAATTTAAAAAATTATCTTCCGATTGGTTGGTCCGATCAATTTGAAATTTTTTCAAGTCATTGTTACTAACAATGTCTCAAATCATACATAGTTTTAGCCAAATCCTCCAATTTGTTTAAGTTAACATATTATCTCTGATTTGTGATTGGTCAAATATAAAAATGTTCCGATTAAGTTCAAATATTGCATGGATAATCAAAAGTCAAAACCAACATTATCTGAACTTTGCACATTTTAAGCCCCAATCAGTCTAGTATTTATTGTCATTTAAGAGTTTAGTTTGGGTTGTCAAAAGAGATTTCTGGATAAAATACATCGGTATCAAAGTCACGACACAATGGATGAGTGTTGGAGATTGGAAAGTTGCAAAGAAAATCGTATTGTGTCGTATCGTGTATCGTGTTTGGCTGGGAATGTTGCACGTTTCTGTACTCGCTCATCAACGCGTTACACTGAGCGTTTTCCTAGTAGTTATTGGAACCATCCCAGCAAGTGTTGACTTACTAGTCAGCAGGGGCGCCGCCGTCCAGGTCGATGGTACCGACCCCCAGGAAGTCCGGGCCGTACTGGTCGATGGTCAACGTGGGTTTGATGTGCAGGTTTCCGCCCTCCACCCAGCTGTTGCTGCGATTGTTGCTGTACACTTGGAACTCCCAGTTCTACAGAACAAATAGAACATTTCACAACATTGTCCAAAAAAAACTGAAAAAATGTCGAGAGCTACTTTTCAGAGATGATTTTTTTTTTAAAGTTGATTTCTTTCTTGCGGAGATCAGAGAATGATGTGAGCCACCATCATTCGGAAAAAAAGTGAAGAGTAAATACAGAGATGAAGAAGATGATCGCTCTTCTCGTATTGGGTGAAGGACGAGCATAAAGACCTCCGAAATGAAAAAGTTGTGAAGAATTCGAACAAATAAGCGATATGTGATGGAGCCACTTTTGGCAGGAAACTTTTTAGATGCACTTTTTTATTTTGAAGTTCGTGTTTCCATAAGGCAGTGAAAAAGGAGAAACAATTGAAATTTAGATTAAGCTGCAAGTTTACTTTTTCAGCCATAACAAACAACTAAAGCAAATTTAATATAATTTATTTATATAAATATCCCCGTGATATCCTCCATTATTCCCCTTATGGCTAGTACCAAAGAATCCACCAGAGGTCAGACGTGTTCCTTATTTTCTCGAAAAAAAGAGTATAGTTATAACTTTAAATTAAATTAGTGGTTTCACCACTAATTTAAATGTATTTAAATGTATACATTTACACTTTAAAAAAAATCGTTGTTTTATTTTTAAAAAAAAACATAATATTTTAAATCTGTACTCACCCCTCCACCAGACATGGTGATCTCATGCTGCCACTTATCAAGGTCAAACTCATCGAAGTTGTCCTCGAAGATGAGATCTCCTGCACAGAATCCCGGGGCCGGGGCCCTGTGTCCGCCTGCCGTTGTGATGGTACATTGGGCCCGACTGCCCACGGCACAAGCCAGCACGAGTAGAGCCACTAGCTTCAGCATGCTGACTGATGCCCTCCAACCTCCACCTCCAGTCTTATATACACCTCCAACACGAGGTCGCCGTGTGCAAGAGTCGTGAAGGCATTGTTGTCGAGAGGGTGATTAATAGAATGGATCATCTTTTAGGTGGATTAGTTGTTTTCGTGGCTTAGCTTTTGGGAGCTTAATTCATGTTTTCATGTTCCATTTTTATGATAAGATTAGGAATTAACTTCTTACTTTTGTATTCAGTCATCGTACCAAGTTTATTTGAAGCAGCAATAAATTTACTGTCAACATATTTGAATGATTATTACTATTGTTTTCTTACTCTAGTTTATACAAGATTACTCTGGTCTAATTTAAGTGCAAATGTATTTAAGTACCGGTTAGGATAACTGCATAATGCCTCTGCGATTAAACTTTATGATGATTGATTAGCACGCTGGGCCTACATCGGCACCACAACTTGTGAATAAGTTCACAGGTTCAATGGATTATATAGGTAAGTTTCAATTTACGGCACTAACTGAACAGACACAAGTTTCCATGCTAAAATAAAGACACATCGTTTCCCTAAGATGAGCTTTCAACTTGAAAATGTATCGTAATGGATAAACTTTGCTTATTCATAGTTTGCACGTGATGTCCTCTCATTGTTGCATGTCACCATCTTGATGGCACGCAGAATAGCTGTAATTCTCTGCTTTTTTGACGATATTTTATAGTTAATGGGTAGGTACCTGGGAAATTGTATAGGCTCCGGAGATATCTTTAGTACGAAGAGGAATCACTTACATAACAAAAATATATCGATGTAGTACCTCATTAATGTTATAAATCTGACCCGTCAACGTGCCAACAAAATGTCCATCCTCAGGTGGAAAATTCAATTATTTTGCATTACTGATATATAACAAAAGAAGGTCGTGCAAGCTATCATTCTTGCACAACAAACCACTTTGAACATATTATATCAGTGCTACTTCTTCATACTTGTTTGACCAATTCAGTTTGTTTTAATTTCTCTCTAACATTTTACTCTAGCATCAAGAAGGGGTAGTAGAAAGCAAAGCATAAAATATTTTTTAATGAATATGGCATTTTGTTTTTCGTTACATGAGCTGGGCAATGTGAGACGATTGTTCTTTTATTGATAAAAGTAATGAAGTACAGAGAAACATACAAGTTAGCTGGTAGTTTGGTAAGAACTGAGAAGTCCTAGATGGCCCAGATTCTGACGTAATCCACCTGCAGCTGGGAAGAATCTCCCTGGCCGTAGTTCCAGGTTGGATACCATTCATCCCGGGCGTTCCAGAAGTCCAGGAACGACTGGAAGTTGCAGAAACAATCATTAACATTTACGAGAAGAGTTATTTCAGGAGGACTCAGCATTTTATGCAATAAAAAAATACTCTTTGTGGTTGATTTTGCATATTGTACTGCAGTTCACACTTCCATTCTTGAGAAAGAAACAACGAGACCGCTTTTGATAATACGTAAATTAATTACTACACTGTGATAATTCCCATAATTACATTTATTTCAGTCTCAGAACACTAAACAGTTCCTATTGACGTTGAATTTTGATAATGAAAACAATTGCGCTGTCATACCTGTGTAGAACTGTCCTGCCACGGCTTGGGCGGAACGTTAACAGCTTCGTCGGGAAAGTAGGTGCTTGTTCCACCGACAGCCACGTTGATGATGAGGTAGAACTAGAAGACAAAGTGCATTTATACTTCAATGAGCAACAAAGCGAACAAAACACTGAACTATAGGAACCAAGGAAAATATTACCCATAATTTGAAGGGCGAAATGACAAAATAATGTCTTGTTGTTACTAAGAAAATGCTCTGTGTAACGCGTTGATGAGCCAACCTTTTCGTATTGCGTGCGAATTGATATGCGTTTGCAAATGTGATCTACAAACCCTGGGAAGGGCCGAAACGAAATACGTCAAAGAAGCAGTATAAAAAATCTGACAGTTCCTTCAAGAAATTAGACAAATATTTTCAAACACCCAAAAAATTTCCGTAATATGTCAATACATTTTGAACTTAAATACAGATTAGACTGAAAATTGACAGAAACACCTAAAATGTTGGTCCCGATGACCATGCAAAATTTGATCGGTCAAACGGTTCCAACTTTAATTTTTATAAAATCACAGGATCCTATTCAAAAACTATACACGATCCCGCTCAGTTATACATTAGTACGTGTTTAAAATTTCAGATCGATTGTTGAATGGTTAAACCTGCTGGCAAAAAAACACAACAAAAACACAGAGAAAGTGGCATAAGAGTACAGTGGCAACGATCGCTCAATTATGTATTTTGTCTGTATGTTCTATTTGGCAATGACTCAAAGCCTTACGTGTTGATCGAAAGGGGCCATGTGGCCTCCCGTCCTCCACGGGTTATCCGTGTTGGGAACGTGGTCTGCGAACTCCCCCATCTCATAGAACCCGCCTTCTGGAGGCTGCACATACGCCATGTCTTCGCCGTCCACAGTGAACTTGATATAAGCTGAAACATTCAAACAATATCACGCATGTTGTGTACAGGCATTTGTACACGTGTGTGGGGGCATTCCAGTCAAGATTATATTCTAATTCATTTACTAGGAGGAATTGACTATGATAGTCGTAGGAACTATTTTCGTCAATGGGGGGGGGGGGGGGATAATCCCCCCTCCCCTTCCTACGTGCCTATTTGTTGTCTTCATTAGAAAGCTGCTATTTTATGCCTTCATGTAACGTCGGAAATATTAAAAATACTCCCATACTCGGTTCAAAAGCTAACTATTATCGAAAATATTAAAATTATTATTTAAAATATATTAGAAGACACATAGCAAAATGATTGAACTGTGTAACTTACATTTTTAAGTATGGAAAAGCATGGGAAAAGCATATCATGGCAAACTGTGGCAATTCGGTCCATATTTATCAATTATGTTTTAATAAACTTTCCCATCAATAGTTTACTATGTCCTTTTCCTATAACACTACCACTGATTTTATTGAGCCTATTCTTGACTGTTTACTGTCAATTTCAACCTGTAGTTATATATTGAAAGCTCAGAGTGGTAAAATCTAAAACCTTATTAAATAACTACCCTCTAAGCTAGAACTAAAATGTACAAAGTGACGCACTGTCCGTCCACTCGACTCCGTAAGTGTGGAAGTCGACGTTCAAGCCAGGAACAAAGTTCTTCCCGAACACTGTCTTGAGGAACCCGTTGACCGGCCAGAAGGGTCCCCAGTGGAGGGTCGACCCCGTCTGTTCGACACCGATGTTGATGCCGTCGAGCTGGAGGTTGGCGTTGGCGCGGACCTCGGAGATGTCGATCTCCCCGGAGGCAGGCCAACCTCCGTACTCGTTGAAGCGGGGCATCATCCAGATGGCTGGGGAATCATCAACGGCAAGCTTGGAGAACTTATTTGGTAGCTAGATAATGCCAGGTTTGACCCAGGAAGCGGATCCACAGAGAGAGATTCTACAGAATCCCAGATATTTTGATTGAGATTTTGTTCAATTAACCCAGACTATAAACAAAATCAAAATCAAAATCTCTGGGATTCTGTAGAATCTCTCTGTGTGGATCCGCTTCAGCCTGGAATATTATCATCTAAATGTTGGGAATATTCCCCAAAATCATGAAATTACGTTTGATTTAGTTTTGGAGATATTTCTATAGACTCAAATTAGGTTTTAAACCCCATAATATGAGACCACATCATAGGACCTCATCTTATTCACAAAAACATCCTATAATGTCATCAACTAATTATGAAATTCCGCAATTTCCCATTTTGGGAAATATCCCGGGAATATTATTCCCCAAAACTAAATGTCAGGAATTTTCACATCACTCGGTGTGACCTACAAATCCCACACATACAAATAAATGTTACAATACAAATAATTGTGAAAGTCAAATTCTTGGGACTATAAAACTGCAGGAAAAGCCTTTACTTTAGGAAGGTAATGAACGCCCGCAGGTGTTAAATTTTTTGTCTTCACAATAATAAAATTTAAAAAATCGAGCAATGTACAATTCAAGCTTAATAAACTAAATAATTATTCAAACCTGAGTACATAATGACTTCTGATATGACCTCACGTGTTTAACCTTTTTTAGGTTCAATTAATAACCGTTTACGTTTGCATTGTATGAAACTTGAAAAGTTGAAGGCTTGAAACCTTAGTTCAAGCCAATATCTGGTTTATTGGCTTGAATTGTGCGTCAGTGATTGCTTCTTAAAATTCTGAATTTCACGTACCTGGCCATATCCAGTCACCTATTGGCATCTTGGCACGGACCTCCACTCGCCCGTACTTGAAGTGGAAGGAGTTGACGGTGCGGAGTCGTGCAGATTTGATCGGGTTCAATAAGTTGATTGGGTTTCCTTCTCTGACGCAGCCGAAGAAGGAGGGGTCAGTGCATCTGAAGAACAACAATCAGGGTACTTCCTTCATAGGTTCTGCAGAACAATGCAATCAGGGTACTTTTTCATGGGTTCTGCAGAACAACAATCAGGGTACTTCTTCATGGGTTCTGCAGAACAACAATCAGGGTACTTCCTTCATAGGTTCTGAAGAACAACAATCAGGGTACTTCCTTCATGGGTTCTGCAGAACAACAATCACATGATACATCTTCATGGGTTCTGAAGAACAACAATCAGGGTACTTCCTTCATAGGTTCTGAGGAACAACAATCAGGGTACTTCCTTCATGGGTTCTGCAGAACAACAATCAGGGTACTTCCTTCATAGGTTCTGAAGAACAACAATCAGGGTACTTCCTTCATAGGTTCTGAAGAACAACAATCAGGGTACTTCCTTCATGGGTTCTGACAGAATCGTTGTCTGCGTGGCTTGCATCGTGGGAGGATGTCAATAGAATCCACACAAAATGAACCATTTCATGAGAATTTTCGGCGTTTTTTTAATTCTTTTGAGTTGTAGAAATAATCACGATTAGTTGGGAGCCGTTTTGATGTCTTCTTCAAGGCTCCAACCAAACTGATTTAACGTGAATTTTTTGCAATTTCGGTACAATTAGTTTCTTTTTAATTATTTTTATATGCATTTCGATATTTCTCAATTAAAAATAAGTGCTTTGTGATGTATTCAAGTTTAAACAAACAATTGGTTTATTTTAAACGTCTTCAAGATACCGTGATGGTATAGGAACTGAACTATGTCGAAGGATGCATTGATGCAAGTGCACCAACTTTAATATTAAGATTAGTTTATATCGCAATCTTTGACACATTATTAGATAGTACTAAACGATCAACCTATGTAGGAGATCAGGGACCCGAACCGGAACCGGAACCGGAACCTAGAACCGGTATGAACCTTTATAATTTCGGAACCAGAACCGGAACCGGAACCGTTATACTTTTTTCCCAAAGAACCGGAACCGGAACCCGAACCTTTATAATCAATTAGGTTCTTAAAGGTTCTTAAAGGTTCCTTATTTTAATAAAAAATCATGTATATCACTTGGATATAATATTATTCACAAAGTTGTATTAAGTTTATTTTTTGAAAAAATTTCCAAAATGTATTTTTTGTAGAAATTTTTAATTCTTGATAAGAAATAATAATTCTTCATTATGCAAACGCTGCTGAGTTTTCAATTTTTGAATCTGGCTACTGCGATGAGAACTGCATTGCCGACAATTTGAATATGATAGCTCAGGAAAAATGAATGTTTACGTTGTCTTATGGAGAAAATTGCAGCCACTATACTGTCTCCTCTGATATTTAGGTACTCTGCGCACCATCCTGGGAATTTTATACAGACACTGCCTACACCTGTGCTTGCATTCATAGGAAAATCCAAATCCAATAATTCCATTAAATTTGACATTGGTAATACTGAAGTTTTATAATATAGTTTGATTTAAAATTTTAGAACCGGAACCGGAACCCGGAACCTTTATGCAGGAACCGGAACCGGAACCGAACCTTTAAGAATATTTGTTTCAGAACCGGAACCGGAACCCGAACCTTTATCAAATAAAATTGTGGAACCGGAACCGGAACCCGAACCTTTATTCATAAAGGTTCGGGTCCCTGTAGGAGATATCAATATGAATATTTAAGCTATGTCTAGACAGTTTGATATCAAATTATCAAATATCAATAATATCACATTTTTGTTCTTTACTATGCGTGTGATGGGTAGAAAGAAAAAAATTAAACACACCATCCAAGTTATAGTTGTAATTGTGTCCTACATCCAGGGATTTTGAGAATAATATTGATATTGTAAATTATCAATGTAAATGATTGATATTGGATAATATTGTAAAAGACATTGAGCTGGAGATACTAGCCTTGAGTATAGACCCCTACTAGTGTCTACGAAGACAATGGGGGGTCTGGGGGGAGGCCCCCCAGCGAAATGCGTGTCCGGAGCGCACAGCCCCGGAAAATGTTTGAATTTCAGGCGATTTTAACACTTTTAAAAGCATATTTTTAATCTTGACATAATATAAATGTATAAGAACATAGAGAGGGGAATTGAATTAGAGGGCGGGGGGGGGGTCCCCCTATCCCCCCTTCTTACACGCCTGGTAACTAGTAGTTGCTAGTCAATGTTATCATGGTGAACTTGAGCTACAGTCCGTGTCACACGGAATTGTCCGCTAAGATATTTTGAATACCCCTTGACCGAGAGAGAGGGTTGTTCTCGGAAGACTGCGCGATCGCTCACAGCGACTGAGGGATGGACAAAAACCGGTTATTTGCAACATTAGGGGCCACGTCTGGCGGACAACTCCGTGTGACACGGACTCTAGAAATGAAAGAGCTTCCCCCCGAGACGGCTGCCACCTTATAGCGCGGTGGTGGGGTTTGTGTTGGCCAACGATCCACTGCAGCTACGCCGGCGAGCATATGCTCATGTGTAAGGGCTACCCATGCAGGAACGGTCAGTGGTGAGGTCCAGACAAAGAGCAGCCAGGGTCGACCTACACATGCCCTCCCCTGAATTTGCGGTCCCCTCGGGTCGGCCTCCCACCTCGATACGGACTTCCCCCCGAATCGGTCCCACCGGCTCGAACCCTCACGCCCCCCGGTCCGTCCCCATTCTCGCCTGGCCTTCCCAGCAGTGCTGGACTCCCCCGGGCCGGGCCACTTAGGTTGACCCCTCCCGAAGACCCCCCTTAATATTCCACAAAGTTAAAAAAATATTTAATGTGCGCAAAATAACCTTGCTGTCGACGCGCCATTAAACAACACTAATCTAATCTGAAAGAGCTTACGAGTCTGCCGGAGACGGTCCGTTCAAGTCGATGGTCCCCGACGTGAGGAATCCGTCCCACTGCCACTGGTCGACCGTCAGCGTGGGCTTGATGTGCAGCTTGCCGCCCTCCACCCAGCTGTTGCTGCGGTTGTTGTTGTACAGTTGGAACTCCCAGTTCTAGAGCATACAGAAGCCATGAGGTTGATGTGCAGGTTGCCGCCCTCCACCCAGCTGTTGCTGCGGTTGTTGTTGTACAGTTGGAACTCCCAGTTCTAGAGCATACAGAAGCCATGAGGTTGATGTGCAGGTTGCCGCCCTCCACCCAGCTGTTGCTGCAGTTGTTGTTGTACAGTTGGAACTCCCAGTTCTAGAGCATACAGAAGCCATGAGGTTGATGTGCAGGTTGCCGCCCTCCACCCAGCTGTTGCTGCGGTTGTTGTTGTACAGTTGGAACTCCCAGTTCTAGAGCATACAGAAGCCATAGGTTGGTGTGCAGGTTGCCGCCCTATCCACCCAGCTGTTGCTGCGGTTGTTGTTGTACAGTTGGAACTCCCAGTTCTAGAGCATACAGAAGCCATGAGGTTGATGAGCAGGTTGCCGCCCTCCACCCAGCTGTTGCTACGGTTGTTGTTGTACAGTTGGAACTCCCAGTTCTAGAGCATACAGAAGCCATGAGGTTGATGAGCAGGTTGCCGCCCTCCACCCAGCTGTTGCTACGGTTGTTGTTGTACAGTTGGAACTCCCAGTTCTAGAGCATACAGAAGCCATGAGGTGGACAGCAAGGAAGCGTATTGGAACATATCGATGGCGAAGAATCAGGACCACGTATCTCCATTTTTGACGAGAATGAGTTTAATATCTAAAGTAATTTAAAAACAAATACTACGATACATCAGATGATAAATAGCTTCCGTATCCGTCTAGAATAATAAGACAGAGAACTAGAGAGCCTATTATAAACTAGGAAAACGCTCAGTGTAACGCGTTGATAAGCGAGCACGGGTACGTGCAAATTCTCGAAACAGAAATGCGTACACAACGCACAGAAAACATATACCTACATCCATATTGAATAGAAATATGATCACTAAATCAACAAAAAAGTACACAATGCTTTTCATCGAAACTTTAAAATAGCATCTAAGCACCTGGTTCATAAAGCAAATCAGAATCAATTCAATTGGCACTGGAAAACATTCATTTCGATACTTCATTACTGACAGATATTAAAAATGTCAATAAGTTCATACGTTCTTAACTGATTGGGATGAAATTTTGTAAAATAAGAGACAATGTTGGTCTTAATGATCATGCAAAATATGAGTTTGATCAGAATTATCGAAGACCGTTTTCATTCTTCAGCCTATCAGGAGATATTTATTTAAATTTTAACCTACGAATGGATTTCAAAAAAATTAGGTTATTGAAACAGAAAAGGTTGTCTCTACATGTGTGCAAAATTTCAGCTCGATCGAAGAAAAACTCTGACCTGTATAGCCAAAATATGAGTTTGATCAGTTCTATCAAAGACATTGTCATTTTTCAACCTACCATCAGGAGATGTTTATTTAAATTTTAGCCAAAGAATGGATTTCAAAAAATTTTGGGGTCTGCAAACAGAAAAGGTTGTCTCCACATGTGTGCAAAATTTCAGCTCGATCGAAAAAAAACTCTGATCTTTATATCGTCAGGTAACAGAAAAAAAAAAAAAAAAAAAAAAACAGAGTTCCGTGCATAAAGAGCCAAAAGGAGACGCTCGCTTCGCTCACTCAACAAGACTGCAAAAACAAGACTACAGCACCACATTATCTCACTTGTGAACGAACTGTGTAAAAACAGTTTCTTTGCTCTCCTGAAAATCTATGATTTTGGAGATAAGGTCCTGATTCTTTGACATCGATATTTCGTTTGAAAAGATGCTCGGTCTGATTCAAGATTTTTTTGAAATTGATACAATTTTTTGATGTATAATATTTTCTCTTAGCTCTCTTAGTTCTCTTAGCATGAGTAAAAATTAATAGAAATTGAATAGAGAGACTGAATAGAGAATCGAATTGTAAGTAGTGGAGTTTTGGAATCTAAAGCTACGAAATGATATCATCATTATTTTTGCATTATCGATGGTTCTGGATATTTTAAACCATTATAGGAAATTGACACTGGTACGCGGTTAAAATCCAGTTATTGCTAAATAATAAAACACAACACAATTCGTGTGTTCGGCTTGTTTCCGTCCTCATTTTCTTCAGTGTCAAGATCCTGCTCACTTCGTTTAAATTTGGCATACAATTTAATAATGTATACAAAACTACGAAGTCGCGAGTTGGATCTTACAGCATTGATGACGCAGAATCACACATTGAAAATCTATGCCTCAGAGGTAGAACGCCGGAAGTCCTGATTCCGTTTCATCGATTTTGTGTTGCACACTTTTGGAATGACAAACTCAATCAATTGCTTTGTGACTGATGTCAACAATACAGTTATATAGAAGTATTGTCTTACACAATGACTCTTTTCACTATGTTATTTGATGATTGTATGAACCCAGAAATACTGGTTTATGGATGATTGAAATGTACTTCCGACTTTCTACCTCTGAGGTACAGGGACAAGAGCAACTCACCCCATCACCTCCAGACATCGTAATCTCATGGTTCCATTTATCAAAATCGAAATAATCGAAATTGTCTTCAAAGATGAGTTGCCCCGAGCAGACTTGACTCGGCGCCCTCGTGCCCCCGACCGTGGTGATCGAGGGGTCACACTGCCCCCTGATCCCCCCGACACAAGCCAGCAGAACAAGTATCACAGTCGTCCTCATCCCCATGTCCTTTGCTCCATCTCGACGCCACACGCTTATATAAGAGCTGGTTCAAGGGCCGAGGTGTCATGTGTTTGTGTACACGAAGTTCTTTATTGGTGAAGATAGCTTTGTGTGTTGATGAAAATCAAAAATCACGCCAAGATATCCGTCAAGACTTTTAAATTAAGAGACAGATTAGAAAAACAACATATTGTTATGATTGCTATTGGAGATAATATGTAACAGTTTGGCAGAGACATTTAAATAAATGTTATTACACATCATATTTTAAAGAGATTTAGCCACTTAGGAATACGTTGTAACATATTCAAATATCGGTTTTACTTATTTGTGGTCCAATTTTATTTTCGTTTCTTGACTTCTTTCTTGTTATTGCTTTCCAATCATTTAAAACACGAGATAAGTATATTGTGATAAGAGGTTGTTTGATTCGAAACATCTAATAGATTAAATGTATTGTGCTGTTACGTAAATAACACGACAGTGGCTCAAGGTTAATAAAATTATAAAATAATCCACAATTATCAAACGCACGCTTATATTATTAATCAGGCAACAAAATGATAATTATATTTATAATCATTTAATATTTAATTCTAACCCTTTCAATATTCTTTCAATACCTTGAAATATAAAGTCAATCCCCTTATTTGATATTTCAAAATAAAGCTAAACAGTTGACAGTAGATTTCAAGGTCGTCATTCTGTGAACGGTATTTATTAACGTCCCAGAGCGTTTGCGTCCTGACAGCGACAGCGTAAGTTTCAAGACTTGGCCTCCAGTAGTTAAGTTTACCAAAACGGTAATTCAATTAGGATAGGCATTGTGTGTTGCCGTGGCAATATAGTGCAATACTGTTTAAAATATAAAAAACTATTCCAAGTTCTTTATTTATTAAATTCTTTATTTTATTGAGCGAGCGTAGCGAGCGTCTCCATTCTGCACTTTTGGACACTTTCTCTGTTGTTTTTTTTTTTTTTGTGTGTTTTTTGTGTGTGTTTGGACCGACGACACAGGCCACAATTTTCTTTCGATCGAGCTGAAATTTTGCACACATACTAATATCATTCTAACTTAATCGTGTATAGTTTTTGAGAGCTGTCATTTGATTGGTTCAAAAATAAAAATATCTCCCGATTGGTCGAAAATCAAAATGTTCCGATTAAGTTCATATTTTGCATGGACATTAAGACTACCATTTTCTATAATTTTACAATTTTTTAGCCCAATCATCAGATAACTTATGCACTTATTGACATTTTTCAATGTTTGGAACTGTCAGAATTGATGGTACTGTACGTATCAGGAAATTCCACCGCTTTCTGGATTGTTTTATTTGTGTACCAAAGTGTATAGATAGCTATTCAGAGTTTCAATGAAAAATATATTCTTGTCAAACTTGGTTTTTCTGATGACCTCAGATGGGGTGATGATAATTAATACCAACTGACTATAATACAATTAATAAGAGATGTATATTATGTATAAGTATGCCTTCAAAGGTTTTTTTGAATATTGATCGTGTTTCACAGTTATGTTAGAAGCAACGTTTTGACTAGATAGCACATGTAAAATCTCATATTTTACACATTATTCCAGCCCAATCAGTAAAAAATGTACATACTTATTTCTGCTTTAAGTGTTTTGAATATCTGTTCACAGAGATTGATGGAGAAGTACCTATCAAATTCATGTTACATTGATTGACCTGTTATTAAATGTTTCCAGAATGTTTATGGAAAGTTGCTATGAAAATCAGTAACGATGTATAGTTAGTTATCTTTGATTGAAAGGATCGTGCTCGATTGGCGATGTTGCGCGTGTCGGGGCTCGCTCATCAACGCGTTACACAGAGCGTTTTCCTAGTTGTTTAAAATAATTGCATGAACAACTTTAAACTTAGATCTGCCATAATGTTCATGTGAAACGTCATTTGTTACAGCTCATTCATCTTGAATATGACAGGTTGTAAATACTTGAAACTGTCACTCTCAACTCCGTATCACAAAACACATTCCAGTCTCATGAACTGACATACATTCTCACTTGTAGACTGCAATTCATGTTTCATTCAATCATTCCGATAATGTGCACAGGAGCAGGAAAGACAGAAAAAGTATTTCTGATGAATCGGTGTTAGTTTATTACAATTTTCCAATACACTAGTGAAAACAGTTTGATACATCAGTTGATTTGACAAGAGATGTGTGGAATTAGACGGCGTAGACGCGGACGTAGTCGATCTGCATCTCGGAGGAGTCGCCTTGTCCGTTATTCCAGGTGGGATACCAGTCGTTGCGGGCGTTCCAGAAGTCCAGGAAGGCCTGGAAGAAACAGGAGCAATCAGTTGTTAAATAGTTCCAATACGCCAATAATGTTTTGTAAAATATGATGTCAATTGGTTCATTGGTTTGTTTCCATTGAGCTTAGTTTTGTGCGATTTCTTGGAAAAACCGGCGACTATTAAACAAGTCACGAAGAAAAAAATATAAAATACTGCTTATTTGCAATCAGACCGATCATGTAAACATGAGTCTAGGATACTATTTAATTCCTCGTAAGTTGATGATATTTTAGAAATTATCAACGTTAACTCAAAAATCGTTCACAGAAAAATCAGTAGCAAATAAGAAATGATAATTACCTGAGGAGAGGTGTTGGCCCACGGCTTGGGGGGAACGTTGACAGCTTGGTCGGGGAAGTAGGAGTTTGTTCCACCGACAGCCAAGTTCAAGCTAAGGTAGAACTGGAAGAGAGACACACATATATAAATATAATATAAGAAGTTGTTTGTTGATCGTTTGCTGAATTATGTCAAGTTATAGAGTTAATTATAGCATGGAGAGGTAATCAAGATGATCATTAAAAATTAAAAACCAAATGGGACTGCCTGGAACTAACATGTTGGTCGAAGGGGGCCATGTGGCCACCGGACCTCCAGGTATTGTCAGCTTGAGGGGCCTGTGCTTTGTGAATGGACGGGCCTGGAACTAACATGTTGGTCGAAGGGGGCCATGTGGCCACCGGACCTCCAGGTATTGTCAGCTTGAGGGGCCTGTGTTTTGTGAATGGACGGGCCTGGGACTTACATGTTGGTCGAAGGGGGCCATGTGGCCACCGGACCTCCAGGTATTGTCAGCTTGAGGGGCCTGTGCTATGTGAATGGACGGGCCTGGGACTTACGTGTTGGTCGAAGGGGGCCATGTGGCCACCGGACCTCCAGGTATTGTCAGCTTGAGGGGCCTGTGCTTTGTGAATGGACGGGCCTGGGACTTACATGTTGGTCGAAGGGGGCCATGTGGCCGCCGGTCCTCCAGGGGTTGTCAGCTTGAGGGGCCTGGGCCGCAAAGTCTCCCAACTCCCAGAATCCACCAGCTGGGGGAGTCGTGGTTCCAATCTCCGCGCCGTCCAGAGTGAATCTCATGTACTCTGGAAGATCACAAAAACTGTGTTACTGAGCGAGCGTAGCGAGCGTCACCACGGTACTCTTATGGTTCGTTAAAACCTAAAAGTGTCAAAACATACCTCAGCTGTGGAAAGCTCTCTGTATCAGCTCTGCCGCAGAGCCAATAGATCATCAAATGTGTTTACTTTTTCACCCCCACAAGGTCCATTTTTTCGGAACTAATCTTTATAACCCTTTGAGAGCTAAGAGCTGCAAGGTTGTAAACGACCTTGAACATGGGATTGGCAATAAATGGTCGAGGATACAATGAGAGCAAATGATTTTACGATACGTTATAAAACGAGAACAATGAGTGTGTCTAACTTTGACATAGAGTAGAGTGGAGCCTCGGCTCTGTTGAGAATAAAGGTTTAATTATTCAAGACTCACGATCTGTCCATTCCACTCCGTAAACATGGAAATCGCCATCCAAACCCCCTGCGACGTTTACGTCGTGGTGAGCCCTTTCGAATCCGTTGAGCGGATAGTAAGGTCCGTAGTGGAGGGTGGATCCGGTCTGGTCAACACCGATGTTCACTCCGTTGAGCTGGAGGTTGGCGTTGCAACGGACCTCGGCGATGTCGATCTCTCCAGACACGGGCCACACGCCGTACTTGTTGAAGCGGGGCATCATCCAGATGGCTGGAGAGAAGGAAGAGATAAAAAATATATCAAAAGGCTGAATTGTCATTCATATGGACGGGGTAGTTTTGGCTCGTTTTGACCTTGGGAATTCACGACGACTGAAATAATCATAAAAACGTTGAATTTGTATTAATATGTAAATTAAAATATCCTACTAGGAGAATTTTTTTCGCTCAATTCGCTCAGTTTTTTGCTCATTTCTTTCGCCCATTGAGTTAAGGTACTTAATTTGATCTTAAATCCTAAATTTGGGCTACTTTTTTCAGCGTTTCTGTCTATATTTATTTATTAGCGGTATTACCAAAGTTAATCTGAGCCGGATTAACTAAATATTGGACTAAATTGGCGGCACAGCCAATCAGATACCTCAAAATGATTAAAACAGTTGAATTTAATCCAAAAGTTAGTTAATCCAGCAAATTTAACTTTGGTAATACCGGGCCTTATGTTAATTTATGTAAAAGTAGAAGAATACAGTTCAAATCGTATGTGAAACAATTTCGTAGCATGATTATTGTTCATATAGAAAATGCTTAAAACATGCTTAAAAATTGGGGTAAAATGTACAAAACCTTCCCAGAGGCCATGTGCTCCGGACCAGTACTGGCTGGAGGCCTTAACCTCCCACGGAATTCAAATGTGTTATTCACGTACCTGCCCAGAGCCAATCACCGCGCGGCATCTTGGCACGAGCCTCGACGCGGCCGTACTTGAAGTGGAACGAGTTGATGGAACGGAGTTTGGCCGACTTGGTAGGATTCAAAATGTTGGTTGGGTTTCCGGCACGCGAGCAGCCGAAGAAAGACGGTTCCGTACATCTACAAGCAACACAGTGATTAGCTAAACTCACAAGAACAATGGCTTGTAAACAAACTGCCAATCACTGCTACTACCAACTGTCTCCCACTACAAATACGTGAAATCATTTCGTCCAGTTTCTGCCGCCAAGCACTATAAAAATCTCAAGTTATGCCTAAATTAGGCACGAACTAACATCCAAAATTCAAATGGAACGTTTAACAAATTTAAAACATTTTTGAAGTAACTTAAAAACAACATCAAGCACGTAATGCTTGAATACGCTTGAATATGTGATTTTCAAGGTCTGAAAAGCAATTCTCAAGTCTATTAATTTGGATGCGATTCAAAGACTTGCTTCAACGACTACCCTTTTGGGCCTCCAACAACAAGAGGACTTACTCAGCCGGTACGCCAGTGCTGAGGTCGATGGTTCCTACGGAGAGGAAGTCCGGTCCGAACTGGTCGATGGTCAACGTGGGCTTGATGTGCAGGTTTCCGCCCTCCGCAAAACTGTTGGTGCGGTTGTTGGTGTAGATTTGGAACTCCCAGTTCTAGAGAATAGAGAGGTTCGTTAGTCCTTTGTCCAGTGCAATAACATATGTGGATAGGTCACAACACGGCGTTTAGTGCTCGAAGTAGTTACGTTGCCTTTACAAAAGATGTCGGGAGGCTTCTGACAAAATACAACGAGTTCAAAGGAAATGCATCAAATGAAATGATTTGCTTTTCATTCTTTGTATAGAACTAATAGGCATGAACCAAGATGTTTGCGATTACCGATCACCACATTCTCGGAATGTCCTACACAGCCTAGTTTACACGGTTCAATGTTTCATTCAATCATTGAATTCAATAATTAATTCATTGAAGGAAAATAGGACCGGTTCTATATGAACGTACTTTGCTTTACGTTCGTTGAATCAATGAAATGTTAAGTATTGTAAAAGTATTGTAACTTACCCCAGCTCCACCCGAGAGAGAGATCTCATGATGCCACTTCTCCGTATCCAGCTCATCGAACTCATCTGAGAAGATGAGATCTCCGGCACAGAAATTAGTCGCCGCCGCATATCCTCCGGCAGTAGTGATCGTGCACTGCCCGTAGATCCCCGCGGCACATGACAACACAAGAATCAGCACGGACGCCTTCATGATTATGTCCTGTCCCTCTACAACACTTCCACACTCTTATATACCCGCCGGACAGGTCATGGTACAAGGTGACGCTTGGAGATTGGGGTTATAAGATCTGGAGGATCTCCGATCATTTTGTGAGATCTGGGTATATAAGTGGTGTTCATTTTGGATTGACCATAGATTGCTTTGTGTGTAATTAGATGAAAAAAATATTAACCACTTTGGTTTTGGTATCGTTTGCTTATCAGTGAAGAAGTGTAATAGTTTTATAAGTGGTTATGTGATTAGGTGTTATTCTGTAGGTGCATTCAAGGACATTCAAGGACGTGTACTGCCTTCTTGTCGTGATAACACTTATTCCTTGCGTGACTGCCAGTTGTACGTATTAGTTGTCTAAGGACCGGTATTACCATCAGTTTAAGTTACATTTTGCTTAAACTTCACTTTAGAAAACTCCGTTGCATTACCATTATATACTGCAATTTAATTCCGGAGTTTATTTCCTCGGTTTAAACTAACCTCAGTCGACATTGACTGCAGTTTATTTAAGCTATGCCGCAGTTTATAATGGTAATTCCTTATACTAACCAAAGCAATACACCACATTTCCCGAAGTGAGTTTAACTAAAATGAAGATTAAACTAAAATTGTAATTTAGCGCCTAACTAATTTGATATTTGTGATATTTGGAGGGATTACGTGCAAGACTGGCTTATCACTGACTGTTATTACAATACATTGCGGCTGTAAGTATGTATCATTCTCATCACCCATGAAGTTTATGCAGCACCCGCACGCGGCGGACTTGTGATTGGTTCAAATAAACAAAACGTAAGACGCAAAAACAATCTGTATACAGACCCAGCTTAGTTGGGTCTTTGGGATACGAAATTTGACCAAGGTAATGATTTTCTCAGGACGCCATTGTTAGGCAATATTACCGTAGCAACTTGCAACAAAACTAAGTCCAAAGTGGTTGAGTTTTCGTATTTCAACACTTCAACGTGGTCCTCGAAAGGTTTAGTAGCAGTAAAATGTACTGTACACCCACGGAATCATAAATTGCTTGCACATTCTCAGTCATTTTCCAAAACGTCATCATCCAGATGATAACACAGAGGTAAAAGCAGAAGGCGAGAAGGTGGGGTTGGAGGGTTTGAAACCACGGAACACCCAAATTCTTCCATTCGACAAATGTTGAGCACTATAAATAGACTCTTTCCGTCAGTTATTGTGTCCGCTGTTGGACATTATTGATGCACACATCATTTTGAAACATTCAGGTATTGTCGATCTAGTCGGGCGTTAGCTCGACGCTGCCAAGCACCGCTCTATCTTACAACGTGCGAGCTACTACCAGAGACTTATACAGCAACGGCTTAAGTGGTCAAAACGAGGTATCGGCAGGCATACATGCAGTGAGAAATGAAAGTTGAAAACCATGGTTATCGGGTATATTTAGCCACCTGACAACACCTAACCAAAAATCAAAGTGCTGCGATCATCCCTTCGGGGTGAATTTTGGGCCTCAAACATGCAAGGATTGACTTTGGGGCTGGCTGGCTGGCTGGCTAGCTAGGCACGTCGTTTTGCTTGCCCTTTTCTACAGATTGCACGGTTTGGTCTAGAGAGTTGAAATTTGGTAGACACATAGAGTCCCCCTTCTCACGCGTACTTCTGAAAGAAAATCTGAAATATTTTGACCGGAAGTGAATTTATCTAATTTTAAATTTTAATTTTTTTCAAAAGTCAAACGGGTCCATCGACAGTTTTGAAATTTGGCAACATTAAAGACAATGTATTGCTAGACACTCCACTTCAAGAAAAAACAAAATTTTCAAACCGGAAGTGGAAAAATTATCAATATTAAGCGTTCCGCTCTTCCCCTTCATCTACCAACACAGCAGCTTCGCTGTCAACTCCACATATCCTGTCGGCCTGAATAGCTGAATTATCGGAGGCAGCTGGCTTGTGTTCCTGCATAACGGGTTCGATTCCCGATCCTAGAAAAACTTTTTTTTCACATCATCCTTTTTTAATTTGTGTAAGCGATGATACCTTCCAGTATATATATTCAAGTGAGAGGTCGAGGGATGCTGTGTAGATCATCAATAACCCGAAACATCGCCATCGCGGCACGCCGATTGCCATCGCGATCACAGATAGTATCAGGTTCGTAGGTAATGCTGCAGGTATGACGAGCGACATTGCGTCTTGTTGAAATCTTCGCCCATTTGCTAGTTTAGTGGTTACGAACGGCATACAGTATCGCCGTCCTGTTGGCGCAATAGACAGTGCATTGGCTTACGGTGTTAGGGGTCGCCGGTTCGATACCGGCCGGGGTCGTACTTTTTTATTTGCAATTTTTACAAGTTTTAATTCTGCCTAACCATAGAGTTATTTTTTTAAGTTGCACAGTTTTAATTTTCGCCAGTTCGACTTTGTCTATACCCATAGAGAGTTTTATTTCTTAGTCTGCCCAGTAAAACTTATGCGCGCGCCCTACGCCGCCTGGAGCACCTTCTGTCTCTAGCCGCTCGTAGAATTCTAGGTGAACGAACATCATAATTTTGTCACATTGAAAGATTCAAACCTCAAATATACCTCAATATGACGACAGAATATGACGTAGTATCAACCATTTGAGAAAACTCGTTTGGATAGTTATTATGGATATCCAAGTATTGAGACAACAAACGAATAACAGACATCGATTCCGTTTCATAATGAAATCTTTAGTTCTACTACTTCACGTACCTATGAATATTATAATGTCTAAATTTATTTCGGTTTCGAGAGTATGGAAACTTCGTTTTGTGTAGAATAAAGAATAATAGATTAACTACGCACAATGAACAATAGTATTGTATTCTGACGCCAATCGATTGCCTCACGCGGAATCTTCCGTCTGTGAGTTTACAAACAATGTCAACAATATGTAATGGCATTTTTAAAAGAATACCTACCTAAATGCACGAAATAATTCATTCTGTCTAAAATATCGAAACGCAAACAATAAATCAATTAGATGTATCAACAATATGCCATCATCATCAGGAATAAGGACCGGTAGACAGGCGCGTAGGAAGGGGGGGGGGGAGTGGGGGTCAATGACCCCCCCACTTTTCACCTTGACACCCCCAGATATCACCCCCAGATATACAAAAAATTTGATAAAGAGATCCAAAAATGCACAGATTTGCTCCATTATGAGGCTGAATTCTCAAAATTTTCCCAAGTTTTGCAAAACTAATTGAACAGAGGTGTTTCCAACCAATGAGACAATAACTCATTTGTCCAACGTGATCATCCTCATGAATAAAATGTAATATTACACGTTAAAATATGACACCAAAACACATAGAGGTTTGTCTTATTGCTTATTGCTGTTGCTTATTGCATTCATTTCCAAAGGAATTCCAAAATCGATTCATAATATAGACTCTCTTTTACTAAAAATTCAAAAAATTCCTTGCAGGGGTCATTGGGGATTTTATCAAATAAAAAGACGAACAGATTATAATGATTGTGTATTGAGATTTTCCAAGAATATTGCATATTATCACACATTTTTTTTTTTTGAAAAGAATGCCAAAAATGCTTCAAATTGGATTCTTTTGTATCAAAAACTCAAAAAATTCCCTGCGGGGCCAAGGGGATTTTATCAAATAAAAAATTTACAGATTATAATGCATTTTGTCTAAAGTTTTCTGAAGAATATTGCATATTACACATTTTAAATTTCTTTGAAAATGATGCCAAAATAGCTTCAAATACGATTATTTTGTATCAAAAACTCAAAAAATTCCCTGCGGGGCCAATGGGGATTAAGCAAGTAGATAGTTACAGATTATTGCATGTCTCACATTGTAGGTACATTTCTTTCATAAGAATGCCAAAATAGCTTCAAATTCGATTCTTTTGTATCAAAAATTCAAAAAAGGCCCTGCGGGGCAAACTGGGGGGCGAGCCCCTTTGACCCCCTTGTAACGGCGAACTACTTTTTCCTCACATTCATCGATCCCCGATAATTTTGACCCCCCCACTCAAAATAAAGTTCCTACGCGCCTGCCGGTAGACTAATTGATTGTATGATCTATGCGTAATAAACACATAACCCCCCCCCCCACACACACACCATAATCAATAAACAAATAATAAAAGGTCAATTAATATCGTGAATCCATTGCTTGGAAAATACACAAAGCACATTCAGATCTAGAGATAAACATTCAGTGGCTGGTGGATAAGGGGTGAGGGTTGTGTTGTGATTATCAGAGGTTTGGTTTCCTATGTTGTCTTGACACAAAAGAAATACAAATGTACGTAGATGACACTTGTTTTGGAATGTAACATAATAGAATAATAGATTCTGCTGCAGTAGGAGGCTGTCTCCTAGCACAATTGTATTTTCAAATAACTTATTTTCACACTATTTATTGTAAAATTGTATACTTCAAGATAATGAGTAAGCACACAACCCGTTCGAAGAAGACTTCCCCAGGGTAAAATTAGTATTCGTAAAGGACTTTTCTTTAAAGCTATTTCATTCAAAATAAATTTAGAAAAATCTTATTCATAAATTACATTCATAACTATATTTGGTACATTTTAAAAGAAATTGAACATTTGCTTGTATATGACATGTGTTTTCCTTAAGAATGGATAAAGTGATATTTTATTACCTAAACAATGTTTTTTTCACTTGAGTCTTGACTTGCAACAGTTTTTTTTAAATGTATAGGTACGCACTGAATGGGACCGAGGAGATAAAAAAACGATTCGTATTACTACTTTTTCTCATTGTTATCATATATATATTTTTAAATCAATAGAGATTTTTTAATGTTAATTGTCGTTTAGTGAGATTTAAACAAAATATGTGTAGGTTCATTGATTTTTATTTAAATACTACCGATGGAAGCGGTAGACACCTTAGGGAATTTATAAGCGTGTGATCTAGGATTGTGTGACTGTTCTCCGGCAAAAATAGTGCTTTAGCTTCTCTGGTATCATGGCAATCAGTCAGTATATTCAGGTTGACCGTTCTTTGTTGGTTTGTTCGTGTGTTGGTGTGTTTTGTGTTAATGATATACGTCCTACTCCTTCCCACCAGCACTATAAACACCAGGTGGCTCAGATAGTTAATCTTAAAGGAATTCTAGGTTGAAATCTTCAAAATCAATTTTCACAACAAGGCAGTATCAAATGGCCACATCCTTTGCCGTTATTCCTTTAAAATAAGTATAAGTGTCTCGATGTATAAACCAGGAAAAAGCTCCTTGGCATGAACGTTCTTACTTATATACTCCATATACACCCTTTGACCGATCTCAAACAAAATTTGATATACACATTCTATTTGAAATAACCCATACCGTACGGTACTTACACCCTTACGCAAACATCCCCAAATTTTAAGAAACCACCCCTATGTAATAGAAAATTAAATATACATAATATTCTGCATACACCCATTTTTGGTACGTTTTCAAACTGCTGGATGAAGAAATTGAGGTATAATCCATGGTGGGACTATAACTAAACAGCAGTGTTGGGTAAGTTCCTCAAACAAGGAACTTGTTCCAGTTCCATTGAACAAAAAGGAACTAGTTTCAGTTCCTAGTTCCGTTCAAATAAAGAACTAGAAAGTTACCTGGAAAGTTTCCAGGAACTGGAAAGTTTAGTAATTTTGTTCTTTTAAGTTACATTGCCTTCCAAAAACCATTCTGATTTTATTTAAAATGTGTTGTAAACATCTACACGCTTTACCAATTGAGTTATATGACATAAAAAAGTGAACCTGGAAGAATTTAAAATTGAGGAAAACGCATTTACAATCCTTTCGTGAACCTTTCAGTTTACCAATTGGCAACAAATATGCGTAGTACGAGATGACGCACAAATTCCGGTCTACACCGGAACAATACACCTACAATTTACGTTATTCACATGACTCAAAGTTTTGAACTTTTAACAATTTAAAAGTTGAGATAACTCATATTCAACCAAAAGAAATTGACCCTTTCGTTATACTATCTTTGGAACTATTGGAAGAAAAACAGAAAACTTTAGACAAGAAGTGACGTTGTTGGCGTTAACAATGCAATGACAGGTAACACTCAATCATCAATGAAAGCTGCTATAAACTTCTACCTCATGTGACATGTTGTACAATAACAAAAACTTGTATATAGACTGCCAAGCACCTTTCCCCCTTAAAGGATTGCGATCTAAAAGAAGGTCCCAGCAATAATATATTGTTGAAACATTTTCGCACTTAAAATTCGTGAAATCATTTCGCCCAGTTACTGCCGCCAAGCACGACATTATAAACCAAACATTGTGCCCAAATTTAAGATTGAGAAAATCTCTATGTGAACCATCATAGTATAAACTTTAAAACAATTATAATCATTTAAAACGAAAAATAGAAAGTATTCAAATTTTAAAAACGTTAACAAAATCAATTTAAAAACATTTTTTTTACATAACTTAAAATACAAATAAAAAAAATATTTAAAATTAAATTTAAAAAAAATTAAAAGTAAAAAAAATACAAATAAAGCTTGGCGCATTGTTTTTGCACCGTCATGTTGACTTCTTCCTTCTTCTCCTTCATCATCTTCTTCTTCCTTCTTTCTATCGTCGTCTCCTTGGTCGACATCTTCTTTTTATGTTGCCCCCTCCTTGACACAATGCGCCAAGCTTTATTTTTATTTTTTTTACTTTTAATTTTTTTTTAATTTAATTTTAAATATTTTTTTTATTTGTATTTTAAGTTATGTAAAAAAAATGTTTTTAAATTGATTTTGTTAACGTTTTTAAAATTTGAATACTTTCTATTTTTCGTTTTAAATGATTATAATTGTTTTAAAGTTTATACTATGATGGTTCACATAGAGATTTTCTCAATCTTAAATTTGGGCACAATGTTTGGTTTATAATGTCGTGCTTGGCGGCAGTAACTGGGCGAAATGATTTCACGAATTTTAAGTGCGAAAATGTTTCAACAATATATTATTGCTGGGACCTTCTTTTAGATCGCAATCCTTTAAGGGGGAAAGGTGCTTGGCAGTCTATATACAAGTTTTTGTTTTTGTACAACATCATGTTTCCGTAGGACACATTCGGATTCTTTGTAAAGTCCAGCAATGAGGATTAGCCATGTTTTAGTGACAGGTTTGACACGTTTCGAAATAAACATTGGCAACTTTGTAATGCGAAGGGGTTGGGGAGTCATTAAACGGTCAGGTAGCTTGAAAAGAAAGTGATGAGCTTAACTCCCACACAATGAATGAATGACCATTGTATCCTAGATAAGGAAAAGTCCAATGTGCTCCAGCCAAAATCTAGGACAATTACACGCGCCTTTTTCATTCATGATGCATGTTTCATAATCTTAAGTGCGTGTTACTATCTCTTTGTTACTATCGTCAATTTTATCATAATCTCGCATTATCTCACATTTATGCACTTTCTGATGTCAGAACTCAGATGTGTATAGATATGTGAAAAGTACTTGATTGATGTTATAGTAATATAAAATTAATTATAACCTACATATTATGATAACATATAAAACTACAAAAAAGTCAGTAATAGCTTACAAAGTTAAAGTAATACCCAAATCTATTATGAAATGAGGAGTGTAAAATTGTATAATGTAGCATTTTTTATTTGTTCAGTAAAATTTAGGTAAAGTACTTTTGATGTCTGGCTAATAATAAAAATTGTTACTATTGGTTCACTCAGGGTTGGAATTTTATATTGTTTTGTTTTTTTAATCATTTTTTTAAATTGCGTCCTTCTTGATATTATCTAATAATGCTGGGTCTGGTTTCAAAAAAAAAAAGGTTGGACGTATTTGCAGATATAACATTTTGTGAATTATCACCTGAAGTTAATTGTTTTTCTAATAGTCAATGAAATGATTAAATCAATAATAAAACATTGAATTCACTGTCATGGGTAATCAATCATTCAGTTTAGGTACTTGTTTTATCAATACTTGAAGAATCTGTTACAAATTATTGACTAATCGCGTCATAATGTGTTCTTTAAAATCCTCGCCGGTGCCTTCTTGACGGGCTTCACACTTCGTCATGCGCATTGGCAGGAGTGTTGTGGTTCTGTCACCGAGCCTTGGTGAACGCCAGAAGAGTCCACGACAGAGCCTTGGTGAACGCCAAGGTGTGGGCAGTGAGTTCTCGGGTTCTCAGAAGCAGAGGGTCGTAGGTTCGATCCCTCGTTGTTCGGATTATCTGCTGAAATTCGAATAACTCTTCAATACCAGTGCATGGCAGTCGTTGCCGGTATGGAACCTTTCCATCATTTGCCTCATTACTGAGGAAAACATTAAGTTAGAGGGTCGGACGCGGTCATCGATCCCTGGCTTCCGGAGTACAAGTCAAGAGCGTTACCAACTACTCTGCCTGGGCATTCTGGTCATTTTATGTGTATCTCAGAGGTAGAAGGCCCGATGTCCATTTTCTGGATTTTGCGTTGCACACTTTTGGATTAATGTAATAAAGCTCTATTGAAGACAACAAATACAGATCTTATCAAGCATTATCTTTCATTTTTTCATCTTTTCATCTTTCTTTCATGTTCTGTTCATAAATATGCCTTTCACTTTTCATTAATATTGGTACAAATCATTCCTATAATGAACAGAGGAGAAGGAGAGAAAGAAAGAAAGAAAGAAATAATAAGTATTTCTGATGAATCGGTGTTAATTTAATACGATTTTTCAATACACGAGTGAAAAGAGTTTGATACATCAGTTGATTTGACAAGAGATGTCTGGAATTAGACGGCGTAGACGCGCACGTAGTCAATCTTCATCTCGGAGGAGTCGCCTTGGCCGTTGTTCCAGGTGGGATACCAGTCGTTGCGGGCGTTCCAGAAGTCCAGGAAGGCCTGGAACACAGGAACAGTCAGTAGGGAACGTAGAGCATTGGTTCGATTGTTGACGCCAAGATGTTTTGTAAAATTAGACGTCAATTTGTTCACGGGTTTGTTCCTCATTGAGTTTTGTTTTTTGCTGTATGTTGGAAAACCGGCGATTATTGAACAAGGCACGAAGAAAAAATATGAAGGACTGCCTGCAATTAGTCCGATCATGTAAACATCCATCAGAGCCTATGAGTCTAGGATACTACTTTATTTCTCGTACGATGATGATATTTTAGAAAATATCAACGTCAACTCAGAAAGCGATCTGAATCAAGAAAGAAATGAACATTACCTGAGGGGAGTTGTTGGCCCATGGCTTGGGAGGTCTGTTGACAGCCTGGTCGGGGAAGTAGGAGTTTGTTCCACCGACAGCCAAGTTCAAGCTAATGAAGAACTGGAAGAGAAAACACAGATTAAAAAACACATATTAAAAGTTCATTCTATTTCAATAGAAATATGATCTAATATTATAATATGATATAATATGATATTAGATTGTTTAAATGATAGCGACAGTGGAGTTATCATCCTAGATGATAGTTTGGAGAGGGGATCCAGCCAAAGATGATCATTAAAAATTCTAAATTGGGAAAATTTCATGACTTAATTGCTACTGTTTCACATAATATATAATATGAAGCAATAATAGGTGTAGCTACCAATTTATAATTCACAAAATGATAAAAGTGTAATATCAAATTCACATTTTTTTTGACGTATGAAAAAGTTGGAAGTTATATAAAGATCGTTTAAAAGTTCACTTTTTATACTTTAACTATTTCACCACTCACTCTAGAGCTGTTCAATGTGAAATATGTCTTGAGCGAATTCATGATGAGTTATAATAAAATAACGCAGAACATGAAACCGCTTCATGTGAACGGAGGGGCCTGGGACTTACGTGTTGGTCGAAGGGGGCCATGTGGCCGCCGTTCCTCCAGGGGTTGTCGGCTTAAGGGGCCTGCTGCTATGTGAACGGAGGGGCCTGGGACTAACGTGCTGGTCGAAGGGGGCCATGTGGCCGCCGTTCCTCCAGGGATTGTCGGCTTGAGGGGCCTGCTGCTATGTGAACGGAGGGGCCTGGGACTTACGTGCTGGTCGAAGGGGGCCATGTGGCCGCCGTTCCTCCAGGGGTTGTCGGCTTGAGGGGCCTGCTGCTATGTGAATGGAAGGGCCTGGGACTTACGTGCTGGTCGAAGGGGGCCATGTGGCCGCCGTTCCTCCAGGGGTTGTCGGCTTGAGGGGCCTGCTGCCCAAAGCCTCCCAACTCCCAGAAGCCACCTGCTGGGGGCCTTGTGGTTCCAACCTCGGCGCCATCAAGTGTGAACTTCATGAACTCTGGAAGATATCAGGAACTTTGTCACTTTTAATTTACGTAAAACTATCCATTTATATCTCATCTGACAACAAATTTCATTCAAAAAGGGGTTCGTCCTAAAGCATTGAAATCGTCAATATTTTGCCAATAAAACTCTTCTGAATTAAACTCTGAATGGTGCCTTCAAATGATATTATGAAACTCAAATTAAACAGATATTTTTCCAGATTTGTAATGTAACAAGATGGATCGCAGTTGCTGCCGTTGGGCCAGAGAGACTGGGGTGTTTGAGGGTTAGTGTGACGACCTCCCTCCACCTGTTATCAGTCTCTCGACGGCGTGGGTTGTGGAGGCTCGTGCTGTGAATGTCACACCATCCTTCGGATGGGACGTAAAGCCGTTGGGCCCCCTTGGTATCTTTCGTCAGGAGTAGGCAACATGCCGGTACCTGGTTTCCTCTCCTCCCTTCTCTATATTACATTAATTTGCAATGACTTACGATCTGTCCATTCCAGTCCATAAACATGGTAATCGCCGTCCAAACCACCAGCAACGTTGATGTCGTGGTGAGCCCTTTCGAATCCGTTGAGCGGATAGTAAGGTCCATAGTGGAGGGTGGATCCGGTCTGGTCCACGCCGATGTTGACTCCGTTGAGCTCGAGATTGGCGTTGCAACGGACTTCGGAGATGTCGATCTCCCCAGACGCGGGCCACACGCCGTACTTGTTGAAGCGGGGCATCATCCAGATGGCTGGAGAGAAGGAAGATAACAAAAATATATATAAAATAATACAGAATTAGTATGCATAATGAATGGGGTCGTTTTGGCTTGTTTTGACCTCGGGAATTTATGAAGGCCGAAATAATCAGAAAGTGTATTTTATAAATTAAAATACATCATAATTTGATAGTTTTGATTGCTCTTTTTCAAGGAAATTGGTACTTTGACCTAAATCTCAATTAATTTGACGTTAATATATGTAAAACAATATGTAAATTATGTGAAACAATTTCTGAACTGGATTATAGTCCAGATAGAAAACGCATTACATGCTTAAAAAATGGAGTAAAATGTTCAAAACCTTCCCAGATGCCATGCGCTCCGAATCGGACCCGCACTGGCTTGGGGCTTTAACCACAAACCTCCCACGTACCTGCCCACAGCCAATCACCGCGCGGCATCTTGGCACGAGCCTCAATCCGGCCGTACTTGAAGTGGAACGAGTCGACGGAACGGAGCTTGGCCGACTTGGTGGGATTCAACAGGTTGGTTGGGCCGCCGGTACGCGAGCATCCGTAGAAAGACGGTTCCGTACATCTAAAGGCATAAAGTTAGTAACTAAACTCACGAAAGCAATGGCTTGTAAACAAGACTGAGAGCACTGCCACTTTCAACTATTTTCCACTTCATCCGTGAATTCGGCCAGTTTATACCGCCAAGCACTAAACAAATTGAAAGCGTGCCTATCCTATTCTCCAAATTACAAATGAAAAGTTTAACAAATTTTAATATTTTTTAAAATAATTTCAAAACAACATACAAATTCATGCTTGGCGTATTTCGTGAAGAAGAGGAAGAAGAAAAAGTAGGCGATCGATGCAAATTCAATGGACTAGTAACGCTCACTCACAAAATAAAAAATTATAAAAATAAAGCCTGGGCCATTTAATTTGTATACTAGAGGACAACCTGTAGGTATAGTTTTGGAAAACATCATTTCATTGGCTGATGAAATGAATGATTAGTCAGAAATGTCCAATTTCGCCTGAATGATTTTGCATAAAAGTACTCACACAGTATATCAATTTGGATGTGATTCAAATACTTGCTTCAACGAGTACCCTTTTGTCCCGTCTACGCCTCCAACAACTCCTAATCTTAACACGACAAAGGGACTTACTCAGCCGGTACGCCAGTGTTGAGGTCGATGGTTCCTGACGTGAGGAAGTCCGGGCCGAACTGGTCGATGGTCAACGTGGGCTTGATGTGTAGGATTCCGTCTTGCACAAAACTGTTGGTGCGGTTGTTGGTGTAGATTTGGAACTCCCAGTTCTAGAGAATAGAGATGAGATGTTACGTCTTTTGTCCAGTGCAACATATTATCTGGATGTCTCCTCTATATATAGTGGTCAAAGTAGATGTGATGTCAGTACCTACACAGCCTTTTGACACTGACAAAAGGCAAAGAGTTCCAAATAAAATGCATGTTTGAGAAAGACACGATTTGTAATGAAGATACAAATTAAATTATTGAATAGATGAAATGTGACCCCGTACATTATTGACGCTGCAGTTGGCTGAAGATGCATGAGCTGATGGACATTCTGAACTGTTCACAAAGTTACGAAAACGAAGGCTAGTTTAAAATTGCTTATCCTTTTATGAGCGTGAAAAGCACTCAATTAATATTGTGTATCGTTTATTGTTGAGCAAATGATGAATGAATATTGTAAATAAACACATTCTATATCAAAGCCAAGGTTTCATTTCTACAGGTGGTTCAAAGTTTAATAATAACATTAGGTCTAGTTTTTTAATACTCTGCTAGTCATTCTAGGAATGCCATTGGTTTGCCATGACAATACAGTCCTAATCAACCGTTTAACAGTAAGCAGAGTATTTAAAGACTGGCCCTAAGTATTGTAAAAGTATAGTCACTCACCCCAGCCCCACCCGACAGGGAGATCTCATGATGCCACTTCTCCGTATCAAGCTCATCGAACTCCTCCTGGAAGATGAGATCTCCGGCACAGAAGTTCTTGGCCGCTGCATAACCTCCCGCAGTAGTGATCGTGCACTGCCCGTAGATCCCCGCGGCATATGACAACACAAGGATAAGCACGGACGCCTTCATGATTATGTCCTGTCCCTCTACAACACTTCCACACTCTTATATACCCGCCGGACAGGTCATGGTACAAGGTGACGCTTGGAGATCGCGTTTTTAGAAGTTGTGTTGTTTATGAACGGACCATAGATTGCTTTGTGTGGGGATGAAAAATTTATTTTTGTCCATCGTTTGCTTATCAGTGAAGAAGTTTTATAGTTCGATGAGTGTTTGTTATTCTGTAGGTGCGTTCAAGGACATTGCAGTTGACTCGTTGACATGTGGTTATTTGAAACAACTTAGGTGCCAGGTTATTGAGCGAGCGTAGCGAGCGTCACCACGGTACTCTTACGGCACTTTCTCTGTGTGTGTTTTTTTTTTTTTTTTTTTGTGTTCACTGCCCAGGTCAAACGGCACAACCAATCGATCTGAAATTTTGCACATATACTAACGTAATCTATGCGGTCCCTGGGATCGTTTTTGAACGGGCTCATGTTATTGGTTAAAATTAAAAAAAAAAATATCTTTCGATTGGTAGTTCCGATCAATTTGAAATTTTGACAAGTCATGGCGACCAACATTGTACCCAATCATACAAAGTTTCAGCCAAATCCTCCCATTGGTTAAAATTTAAAAAAATCTTTTATGTCATTTTTTAAATTTAAACTTGAACCGTATGACTGATCAACTTTAAACTTTGCATGGTCATTGGGACTAACATTATCTGCATTTTTGACAATTTTCAGACTAATCTATGTTTAAATCCAAAAGTTATTGACGTTTTACGGACATTTTGCGTGTTGGCTGTCAAATTTCTCGAAAATGTTGATCACGGCTGCTTCGACTCTTTATAGTTCCAAGGTAGTTAGAGTAGAAACTTTCAAACGTATGAAACTGATATGACCGTTCAACAGATCGATCTAATATTGTGTAAGTACACACACTTTTATCATATGAGTGGTCCCAGGTCTATTTTTTTAAAGAGATCATGTGATTTTAGAATATTAACGAGGAACAGTTCAATCAGAAAGGTTCAAAAGGTTCAAGCTTTGCATGGTTATTGGGACTAATGTTTTAGGACAATTTTGAGATTTTTATACTTGAGTCTGACGAAATTCAAGAATTATTGGCTTTTAATGATATTTTCGATAGACATTATTTCGGTTCGAGTTGTTGCGCCTGTCCGTGCTCGCTCATCAACGCGTTACACAGAGCGTTTTCCTAGTACGTTTTCTACAACTTACATGTCGCCGCTTTTTGACTGTTCAGGTGGAGAGTGTTTGTTGTGATAAATCTTACCCCTTGCATCTGCTACAAGTTGTACGTATTATTAGTTGCATAACTAAATTGATGTTTGTATTCAGAGGGATGACTTGCAAGACTGGGTTATCACACAAAATGCCAAACGCAAAAGCAATCTATTCAGACCTAGCTTAGGGCATTGAGCTGTTGGGTGCTTAGGGCATGTGACTTTGGGGGTATGATAATTGTTGAAGGTAAATGTTTTTTTTTTCTCAGGACGAATATGAATATTTGATGAATATTCATCAAATATTCAGAGATGAATATTGTCGTGGCAACACTGCGTCGAAAGTGGTTGAGTTTACCTCTTATTTCAACATTTCAACATTCGTTCAGATCTCTTGGAAGGTTTAGTAGCAGTAAAATGTATTGTACCCCTAAGGAATCATAAATTACTTGACAATTTCAAAGTCATTTTTCAAAACATGTTCATCCAGACGACAAGACGAGGTATAGTACGGCCAGCGAGCGTGGAGAAACTCCTTTCATAAGATGAGCAGTATTGTTCGACCCTTGTTCGACAGTTCAGCTCTGACAAGATACAACTCTTTTTATGACCTGCCACCCCTTCCACCTACACTGTTGCCGTTTTAAACAAGATTCCTGGAATTTTAAAAGCCAACTGCATTGAAAGATATTTGGCACCACAACAAAACAACCCTTTCCCGATTACCTGCAGTGGTTGAGAGATATTTACAACCGGGCACGCGTCAAAACACTCCGGATTACAAGCTAAGCCCATTCTTGAATTTTGCACAGCGTTTGGTGAACTTTCTCTACGCTCGCTGGGTGTACTGTAATAGCAGATGGTGAGGATGTGAGGTTGAAGGGGTTGTTTATAAGAACCACCTCAAACCTAATAAGAATCTTCCATTCAACAATTAATATTGACGGCTCCAAATTAGTCTTTTTCTGTCAGTGATTGTGTCTGAAGTTAGGTACATTCGTTTAGAAATACAATTCAGGTACACGCCTTATTGTATGATGCATACTGTTTCATAATCTTAAGAGCGTATTAATATCGTCAATTTTATCATAATCTCGCATTATCTCACAATTCTGCACTTTTTGGTGTTTAACTCAGAAGTGTGTAGATACAAATGTGAAAAGTACTTGATTGATGGTGAAGGTTTTTTGAAAGTAAATAGCCTACATAATATTCTGATAACACACAAAACGACAAAAATTCCAGCAAAGCTTAAGAATAAAAGTTATACGCAAATCTTTGATGGAATTAGTATATAAAAATGTCTTGCAGTATTTTTTTGTTCAGTAAAATTTAGATATAAAAATGTTGAAACCTTCTATTTGGTTCAGGGACCCGAACCGGAACCGGAACCGGTATGAACCTTTATAATTTCGGAACCAGAACAGGAACTGGAACCGTTATACTTGTTTCCCAAAGAACCGGAACCGGAACCCGAACCTTTATAATCAATTAGGTTCTTAAAGGTTCTTAAAGGTTCTTTAAGGTTCCTTTTTTTAATAAAAAATCATGTATATCACTTGGATATAATATTATTCACAAAGTAGTATAAAGTTTATTTTTTGATAACATTTCCAAAATGTATTTTTTGTAGAAATTTTTAATTCTTGATAAGAAATAATAATTCTTCATTATGAAAACGCTGCTCGAGTATTAAATTTTTGAATCTGACTACTGCGATGAGAACTGCATTGCCGACAATTTGAATATGATAGTTCAGGAAAAATGAATGTTTACGTTGTCTTATGGAGAAAATTGCAGCCACTTAACAGTCTCCTCTGATATTTACTCTGCGCACCATCCTGTGAATTTTATACAGGCACTGCCTACACCTGTGCTTGCATTCATAGGAAAATCCAAATCCAATAATGCCATTAAATTTGACATTGGTAATACTGAAGTTTTATTATTATAGTTTGATTTAAAATTTTAGAACCGGAACCGGAACCCGGAACTTTTATGCAGGAACCGGAACCGGAACCGAACCTTTAAGAATATTTGTTTCAGAACCGGAACCGGAACCCGAACGTTTATAAAATAAAATTGTGGAACCGGAACCGGAACCCGAACCTTTATTCATAAAGGTTCGGGTCCCTGATTTGGTTCTGTTGGCTGACTCAGGACGTGAATTTGTTTTTAAATCATGTTTGAATTAACGTGATGACATGTCCCTTTCTTCATATCTCTAATTTGTAATGCATGGTGATGGGTTCACAAAACGTATTATATGCTACATCGTATTATCATAGTTAATACAATAGAAATGTACGTACAACAGATATGTGATTCTAGCTCCAGAAATTTATTATTTTTCTAATAAAAGACAATGAATTATAAAATCAATAATACGACATTGAAGTCACCTGTCAAGAGTAATCAATAATTCAGTTTACGCGTTCATCAATACTTTGAAACTGTTACATATCAGCTATAGCGAGCGTCACCACGGTACTCTTATTATGGTACTTTCTATGTGTGATGTGTTTTTTCCTGCACTGCCCAGGTCAAACCGCACAACCAATAGATCTTAAATTTTGCGCACATACTAATGTAATCTAAGAGTTCTCTGGGATCGTTTTTAAACGGGATCCTGTGATTGGTTCAAATTTTTAAAAAATCTTTCGATTGGTTGGTCCGATCAATTTGAAATTTTGCAAAGTCATTGCAACCATACATTGTACCCAATCTTACAAAATTTCAGCCTAATCCTCCCATTGGTAAAAATTTAAACCACCCATCTTGTGATTTTTTAAATTTCAACTATAGTACCGTTTGACCGATCAACTTAAAACTTTGCATGGTCATTGGGACCAACATTTTAGGTATTTTTGCCAATTTTTAGACCAATATGTTGTTATCTTAAAAATGTATTGTCATTTTAAGGACACTTTTGTTCTATAATATTGAAATAATTTGCACATTTATACAAATAATTTCAATTATTATATCAGTCTATATGCTTCAGGTCCAAAGCCTGTAGAGCAGAGACTTGCAAACGCATATCAAATCGCATGTAATACGAAGGCTCGCTTATCAACGCGTTACACAGAGCGTTTTCCTATATTTAGTTTTCCTAATCGCGTCATAATGGGTAAAGGTTCTTTATAATCCTCACCGGCGCCTTCTTGACTGGTTTCTCGCTTGCGCATGCGCATTGGCAGGAGTGTTGTGGTTCTGTGGAGCTCGAGCTCACCACTGAGCCTTGGTGGACGCCAGAAGAGCCCACGACAGAGCCTTGGTGAACGCCAAGGTGTGGGCGGTGGTTCTCAGAAGAAGATGGTCGTAGGTTCGATCCCTCGTTGGTCGGACTCTCTGCTGAAAATCGAATAACCCTTCAATACCAGTGCATGGCAGTCGTTGCCGGTATGGAACCTTCCCATAATTTGCCCCATCATTTGAGGAAAACATTAAAAAGCCTAAGTTAGAAGGTCGGCCGCGGTCATCTATCCTGGCCTCCTGAGTAGATACAAGAGCATTACCAACTACTCTGTCTGGACATCTGAACCTCAGAGGTAAAAGGCCCGATGCCCATTTTCTAGATCTTGCGATGCACTTTTTTGGATTCATATAATCAAGTTCTATTGAAGCATTCTCTTTAAATGTGATTGGATGATATAAATTCTTCTCAATTTGTTAGTTTTGAAATTAATCCAGTAATATTTATTGTTAGAATACAAAATTGCTGGTTTTTTAGCTCACTTGAAGCGTCATTGAAATGGACATCGAGCCTTCTACCTCTGAGGTACACTCGGCCAAACAAAACTTGAACGTTGACCAAATTTGAATGACTGCTGGTCATGTCCCATAACCAATCAAAGCTTGTTATTATCATTGAAATGTGAGGTCACCTACTAGAGTGAGACAATGCGATCTCTTAGACTGACTTCTGATGGTGCGATCTTACATTTATCAGCCTATCAGATTTATTGAACGTTCAAGTTTGTTTGGCCAAGTGTACATATCTCATCTCTCACCTGCGAATGTGTGTACTTGAGCGTCCCTGCGATACCCCAACCTGTTGTATTGCACGTATGTCCAATAGTACAGCTTATCCCCAGCCGTCACCTGTACCCTATCATTACGATACGTCCAGCGACCGTTCACAGCCCTCAAGATGTCCTTGGAGAATGTCCCTGCAGCCAGATCCTCCAGCGGCGTGTTCAACTGGCCGTGGAAGGCGAACAGTTCGATGCCGGGTGCATCTAGACAGAGCATTCCATCAGGGTGAGCCAATACAAAGATTCGTACAATCATTCTCATGCAGTTTAAACAAAATTCAACTGTTCCATCGCTATCAATTCTAAACATGAAAATGCACAGTTTTGTTTTAACGTTATGCTCTCCACATGGGCGTCCGTAGGATTTCTGCCGGGGGGGGGGGGCAAGGCTAGGAATACAAGTTTCCCCGGTTTAAGGGGGTTGTGGGGGGGAGTGGCCCCACCCAGCCCCGCAGGGCGTTTTTTGGTTTTTGGACACATTGAAATCAATTTTGAGACGACGCTATGAGGTTATTTTGTTAAATATTAAATTTTTATAAACTTGACACTTTGGGGTGATGGAGGGCATGCCCCCACCTTGCCCCGCAGGTCTTTCTTTGGTTTTTTGACACTTTGAACACTTTGAGTTTTTTGCTTACGAAATGAAACTATACGTAAAACACCACAAAATTTTAAGTTTTCCTGACATCCAGGGGGGAGGGGGCTAGCGCCCTCCCTTGCCCCCCCCCCCCCCCCCCCCTGTGGACGCCCATGGCTCTCCAGCCTTACCAATTTTTAAACGACCGAAAATGCCGTATTCCTTTTTTCATGTTAGATTCTATTGTAATAAAACAGATTATTAATTTCTTGTATGAACTAGGATGTATTTTATGTTTATTATTTCTTATTACAAAAAGCACAGACTGTGCCTACTCATAATGTCGTGATCTTGGTACTGGTCGTTCCTGAATAATTGATTATTCGTCCATAGACTTGATAAACATCGATACGGTTCCAGAAATAGCTGATGAAATTGAATTAATAAGTTTACATTGCATATGAAATTCTCAACCTTTGGAGTTTATCATTGTTATGGTTGTGGATTTTGGAAGTAGGGGAGGTCTATTTATACTATTTGAATTGGAGTAAGGTCAAGATTTATTGGGTTGGTGGCCTTGAAGAAGGTCGATAACGAACAATTCCATGCGCTACTTTGTCGGTAATATCGAAGATGTAAAAGCGAAGTCTCATGGATTTTTATTCCAGTACATTTGTAAATATCAATACAAATAATATTGACAAACTCACTTATCACCAGAAAAATGTAGTATTTTCATTCATTAAAATTTTATTTCAATATCATGGGACATTTTGGAGGAAAAAAGCGGCATGTGACAGGAAATCAGAACTGTGATGTAATTTCCAAGACTCCATCAATGGTGAATATTTTGTTGATTGTCAATTAATTTGTTTTATGGGAGAAATCTATCTCACTTTGTAAATCAATTCCTTGAAACCTATTCATACCACAACAAAAATAATACAATACGTCGTTTTCAGCATCAAATACATCTTTCATAAAATATCTTTTATTCTGAAATCCAATTTTCAAGAGACTTCCCTATTGAAGGGTTTCAACCAATCCGATGAGTGAACTCAGTCACATTGTACCTAGAAGAAAATGAATCATGGTGGCTAGAATAAATTTGGACTTCAAATGTGAATCACTACTAATAGGAATCCTGCTCGTGACGTCACAGTGGTAGAAAAATGGAGGCTGCTATGGTAGGGGAAATGTGTCAAAGCTCTAAATAATAGCAATAAATCATATTTATCAGATGAATATTTAACTTGAACATGTGTAAAGATAAATATTGCGTATTATTATTAGCTTGTACTTACTTAAATATCTTTCTTTCACAAGTAATCACTCAAAATATGAGATTTGGATTGCCGCTGTCAGATTTGTTTTTCCCTATACTTTTGTATAGGTTACTATGGCAACCTTTTCTCACGCAGGATGCCTATTGTAAATATGTATGTGTATCTACTGAATATGCAGAGAGCACATGCGCAGATAAACATCGACCACACAACTCGATATCACATGATATCGACCTACATGACACTGTGAAAGATTTGACTTAGAAGCTTTTGTTTCCTCTTTATCTTTATTACAACCGCATAGAGGAAGAGGAAACCAGACGTATGTTATTGGTCGCCAGTATCCTGTTGAGTAACTTCTCATGTAGGTAAACAAACTGTCTTTAAAAGATAGCATTTACAATGTTATGAGGAAAGCGAAAGTAAAGTAGTATATAAATTGAACTGCTGTCATTATCAAGGTTCTGTTAATCAGATGCTGTTACCTAATTATATCGAGTCAAGTAACCATCATAGTCGTTATAATTGCACCAAACAATACCTGATGTTAGTTAAATCGTTAAAAATCGTTTAGTATACCTTATGTAAAAATCCGTCAAATAACTAACAAGAATTCCTTTTAAATCCGTGATTTTATGTTATGTCGTTTTGAAATATGAATCATCATTGATGAGGGAAATCCGAGTGTGAAGATTATTGGACTCTGATAGACAGCAATGATATCAGAAACCCTCATGATTGTGTGCAAGTGTTTATACTGGGGATTGACTTCAGTTGTTTTGCACTCGTTTTATTCTGATTTGGAGCCAAGAAAGATTTACTGAACATTTTCAATATTTCAAGTTTTTAATTATTCCTACAATCAAATGCACCTCTCTTTAAAAGTTAAGCGTATTGGGAGATTTGGATTATCTGAATCTTAGTGTCTAAACTGCAGATTATAAATTATAAACATTTGTTTCTTGTCTGTTTAGAATTGAAATAGAGCCATCGACACTTTAATCAATAATCAACAAGGCAAAATTTGTTTACAAACTTTAGAAATAATTTAAATTCTTTTTATAAAATACTTAACCATATTTTTTTTATTTTGAGTTCAACTCAACTAGGTATGAACTTTTTATTGATATCTTCAAATCCAAGAAAAAATGCTTGTAGTGGATGAAAAGTAGTCAGGCCAACAGTGCAATCTTGTCCTTATTGTTAGTGTTACATTGATTCTCACAAACGCGTGAGTTGCTTATTATTGTTTGTCACAATCTATTAGAGCGATGAGCACTCACCTGGTATTGAGACAGAAAAGCCACGCGGCTGGAGAACGCGTATTTCTGCTAGAGGCACAACGTACTCGTCAGCCGCTGCCACCAGCACTCCCAGCAGAGCAACAAGTAGCAGCGTATACTTCGCCATCCCGCAGCAGACTGACTTCTGTCCACTCAACATGTCCCCGGACAGCCACTACAAGCGGCACGTCGTACTCGTCAGCCCCTGCCACCAGCACTCCCAGCAGAGCAACAAGTAGCAGCGTATACTTCGCCATCCCGCAGCAGACTGACTTCTGTCCACTCAACATGTCCCCGGACAGCCACTACAAGCGGCACGTCGTACTCGTCAGCCCCTGCCACCAGCACTCCCAGCAGAGCAACAAGTAGCAGCGTATACTTCGCCATCCCGCAGCAGACTGACTTCTGTCCACTCAACATGTCCCCGGACAGCCACTACAAGCGGCACGTCGTACTCGTCAGCCGCTGCCACCAGCACTCCCAGCAGAGCAACAAGTAGCAGCGTACACTTCGCCATCCCGCAGCAGACTGACTTCTGTCCACTCAACATGTCCCCGGACAGCCACTACAAGCGGCACGTCGTACTCGTCAGCCGCTGCCACCAGCACTTCCACCAGAGCAACAAGTAGCAGCGTATAACTCGCCATCCCGCAGCAGACTGACTTCTGTCCACTCAACATGTCCCCGGACAGCCACTACAAGCGGCACGTCGTACTCGTCAGCCGCTGCCACCAGCACTCCCAGCAGAGCAACAAGTAGCAGCGTACACTTCGCCATCCCGCAGCAGACTGACTTCTGTCCACTCAACATGTCCCCGGACAGCCACTACAAGCGGCACAACGTACTCGTCAGCCCCTGCCACCAGCACTCCCAGCAGAGCAACAAGTAGCAGCGTACACTTCGCCATCCCGCAGCAGACTGACTGCTGTCCACTCAACATGTCCCCGGACAGCCACTACAAGCGGCACGTCGTACTCGTCAGCCCCTGCCACCAGCACTCCCAGCAGAGCAACAAGTAGCAGCGTACACTTCGCCATCCCGCAGCAGACTGACTTCTGTCCACTCAACATGTCCCCGGACAGCCACTACAAGCGGCACGTCGTACTCGTCAGCCCCTGCCACCAGCACTCCCAGCAGAGCAACAAGTAGCAGCGTACACTTCGCCATCCCGCAGCAGACTGACTGCTGTCCACTCAACATGTCCCCGGACAGCCACTACAAGCGGCACAACGTACTCGTCAGCCGCTGCCACCAGCACTCCCAGCAGAGCAACAAGTAGCAGCGTATACTTCGCCATCCCGCAGCAGACTGACTTTTGTCCACTTAACATGTCCCCGGACAGCCACTACAAGCGGCACGTCGTACTCGTCAGCCCCTGCCACCAGCACTCCCAGCAGAGCAACAAGTAGCAGCGTATACTTCGCCATCCCGCAGCAGACTAACTGACTTCTGTCCACTCAACATGTCCCCGGACAGCCACTACAAGCGGCACGTCGTACTCGTCAGCCCCTGCCACCAGCACTCCCAGCAGAGCAACAAGTAGCAGCGTATACTTCGCCATCCCGCAGCAGACTGACTGACTTCTGTCCACTCAACATGACCCCGGACAGCCACTACAAGCGGCACGTCGTACTCGTCAGCCCCTGCCACCAGCACTCCCAGCAGAGCAACAAGTAGCAGCGTATACTTCGCCATCCCGCAGCAGACTGACTTCTGTCCACTCAACATGTCCCCGGACAGCCACTACAAGCGGCACAACGTACTCGTCAGCCGCTGCCACCAGCACTCCCAGCAGAGCAACAAGTAGCAGCGTATACTTCGCCATCCCGCAGCAGACTGACTTCTGTCCACTCAACATGTCCCCGGACAGCCACTACAAGCGGCACAACGTACTCGTCAGCCGCTGCCACCAGCACTCCCAGCAGAGCAACAAGTAGCAGCGTATAACTCGCCATCCCGCAGCAGACTGACTTCTGTCCACTCAACATGTCCCCGGACAGCCACTACAAGCGGCACGTCGTACTCGTCAGCCCCTGCCACCAGCACTCCCAGCAGAGCAACAAGTAGCAGCGTATACTTCGCCATCCCGCAGCAGACTGACTGACTTCTGTCCACTCAACATGTCCCCGGACAGCCACTACAAGCGGCACGTCGTACTCGTCAGCCCCTGCCACCAGCACTCCCAGCAGAGCAACAAGTAGCAGCGTATACTTCGCCATCCCGCAGCAGACTGACTTCTGTCCACTCAACATGTCCCCGGACAGCCACTACAAGCGGCACAACGTACTCGTCAGCCGCTGCCACCAGCACTCCCAGCAGAGCAACAAGTAGCAGCGTATACTTCGCCATCCCGCAGCAGACTGACTTCTGTCCACTCAACATGTCCCCGGACAGCCACTACAAGCGGCACAACGTACTCGTCAGCCGCTGCCACCAGCACTCCCAGCAGAGCAACAAGTAGCAGCGTATACTTCGCCATCCCGCAGCAGACTGACTTCTGTCCACTCAACATGTCCCCGGACAGCCACTACAAGCGGCACGTCGTACTCGTCAGCCCCTGCCACCAGCACTTCCACCAGAGCAACAAGTAGCAGCGTATAACTCGCCATCCCGCAGCAGACTGACTGCTGTCCACTCAACATGTCCCACAATACCTCAACCTCCGCCAGTAGAACTCTAATGACCCTTACACAGCTTAAACGTCACTGCGGCCCCTACAATACAAAAAGTCTTCGGAAATCATGCATAGAATAATTAATTTCATGCTAGACACTTCTTTTATGTGGAAATAGGGGGGAAAATATTCGAGATATTTCCAAGATCACACTCCAAAGTCTGATAAATGTTGGGCTTACCGCCAAGACCGCCTCATTTCCATTGTCCATTCTTACATATTATTCTTAAGAGGCAAACGGAAGCGGACGAAAATCGCACTGTTCGTCAGAGCGTATTTTTTTGAAATTTTGTCTTTCCACTAAATAATTTTAAAAAATCAGATAGTAACGACCGATAACAGCCCCATTGACTAAATAATGCCGCACACTGGAGTTCATTATGACCTCTGGTGCGACCGCAAAGTGTTAAATACGATATTTTTAGTATTTTTAGTTCATGTTTTAGTAAAATAATCGTATTTAACACTTTGAGGTCGCACCAGAGGTCATACAGTACTCCAGTTTGCGGCATTATTTAGTCAATGGGGCTGTTATGGGTCGTTACTATCTGATTTTTTAAAATTATTTAGTGGGAAGACAAAATTTCAAAAAACGCTCTGACGAACAGTGCGATTCTTGTCTGCTTCCGTTTGCCTCTTAATCGAGCATTCTTCCGTCTCCATTAGTCTAGTTGCAAAACAGTGTGACGTTAATCACCACTAAAATAAATAATAAATCATACAAACGTAATCATTTAACTATGTTATTTATGAAATGAATTAAATAATAAATAAAGAATAATCTGCAAGGTGATATGTCAAGCCCGTCATGTCAATGATTTACCTAACATCATAAGTGTTAGTGGCTATTCTTTTCATTATTATTAGTCCACGGACAGTTTGTATACGTCATATTGAGTGAAGCGAGATTTCGCTTCTTGATAGTTCTTAAGCTATAGCTACGTGCAATTAGTGGGCAAATCGACAACGTATTATTGATTTCCGTTTCGTCTGTTTGTTTTCACGCTTGCATGATGACACACATTTACCTCCGGATGTCGAATCAATACTAATTAGTTAACAAACACTTTTACACGATTATCTAACAACGTCTGAGGTGTCAAGGTATATTATACAGGAATGGAAATGACAGTGGCGTATAAACCTACAATACCTATTTAAGTGCATACCTATACTCCAAGGGAGAACAAGCTAAAATGCAAGATATTCTCAAAATGAAATAGGGATTGTCAGAAATCGAAAGCAATGGATTCTCCCATAAACATTTTCATATAATATATATCTCTGAAATGTTTTATTTGGCATCTAATTTATCATTTATGCCGTTTTAGGTTAATACCAGCACAATAAAATACAATAATTAAAATAGATTGCATCCAAACTCTCTATTAAAAGCGGACATTATGAGACAAAAAAAAATAATTTAAATTCGGAAATATTGTAAACACGTCGTTTATTTTCTGAATTTACATTATTTATTTAGTATTAAATTCTGTACATAATTTCATAGATTATTCTGTAATTTAGTGCATGCCAATATCACTAGAAATTGCGTGTTTACTTCACTTCAGCTGAGCATGACGAACGACGGGGCTAGAATATGTTACTATGTTAGAATATGTTAGGTACCCCTTCTATGATATGTGGCTACAAAAGAAAAACACGATTGATTTTCATTAAAAACGGTAAGTATTGAAAATAACAAGCCATTTACATTACATACTGTAATACCAAACCATTTCCCCTTCAGATCAAGCAATCACAATATCTTATGTTCCACATTTAGAATCACGGCGCACAACAAGTCGATGCGGCGAAGAAGTTAGAGCGCCCAGATCTTGATATGGTCGACGCGCAGCTCTGAGCTGGACCAGGTGGGATACCAGTTCGCCTTGCTGCGCCAGAAGTTAGCCATGGCCTGCACAAACAACAGCAAGCAATTCCTTCATTCAAGTTCGAATGTGCATTTGTACTACATCAATACCAATAGGCAACTCTCTCTAGTTAGAAATTTCATTAAAATATACTTAATTTAGTAGATGAACATATTTCGATCATGCCCACATATATATTTTCACAGAATAACATTATTTCTCTGAATAAACAGTGTTTTCCCGATCACTATTCTTCATGAAATTCCTCACATTCCAATCTTAAACAAGAACGCGCTGCGATTGGCTCATCGGTCTGTGACGTCAGAATGGTGCAACTGACTTTTGACAGAATCAAATACAATGGTGTTATGTGCTGTGATAAGTTCAAGATGTTTAAACTTTTGGATATTGAATTTTCTCCGGCATATTATGGCAATTTGCTGTATGTGTACATCATAATTGTAATGTGCTATATTATTTATGACGAATAATGGATGAGCAGTGTTGAAATGAGTTTAAAATCGAAGGTAAGTGTACCTAGGTCTATCCGTCACTTGCTGTCACAAGCTCCAAGTTGCATTGTATGACACAAATCTGTATAATACATATTCAATAATTAACAAATTATGTTATTTATAGTTTATGTATCCATATCTACACCACTCGAAAGGTGTTCCTACTGATTAAAAAGAAGAAATACATGGATTACAAGCTACCTACATACCTGCAGCCTATTTCAAATCAAAACCTACCTACTACCTACCTACTTGACACACAAATACAATGAAAGAAAGATAGCACTTACAAAGAAATGATCTTCACAGCAGTACAAATGTGTCTCCGATGAAAAACTTTCCATTCTTCTACAAGATTTCAACCATGTTCTGCGACGTCTTGGATTCTTCGGAACTCTAATGAATTTTTTCTTAGGAAAAATCTTCGTAGAATTTGAACAGAGAGGCACAATGCAATTCTTAATTAATTTCCTTTTCTTCCGATTTTGTTCTACATCCATTATAAGAACACAATATGATCACAATATCAAGAACCAAACCGTAAAACTTACAAAAAGGTGGGCGTAGATGCTGTCACTTTGGTTCTTGCTGCAATCTGCACCATTCTGACGTCATCCCAGTCAAACTCTAGTGTGCGTAGAAGGCTGTACGTGGCGATCGTTTTTGCGCCAGATTCAAATCGCAAATAGAATGAAATATTGAAACACATATAACTCCGTCAATTTTCATCTAAATTTTTTTAAAAAAATATCCTTGAATTCCACCCGAAATTTACAATTATATTAAAACATAAAAAAATGAAGAGAGAGTTGCCTATTCCTCTGCTCCAGTCACTATGCAAGGCAGCTGTTAAGTACAAGCCGTGGACTACAACACAACAACATATTTCTTATACTTTATATATCAAGATCCAGCATTATGTTTCCTTATAATGATACAAAACAATATATTAAGTATCTCGTCTAACGCAAGGTATGAAAGAAAGGAAGTCCTAAACCATAGCTCTTCCATAGTGGAAGGAATCCTCAACCCTGCTAATTCTCGTACACGGATGAGACTGGAGAATGGCATGAAGACATACAGACACGGCGGAGGAAACATTGTGAGGTGTAAACTATAAGTCCTACCTTAGGATCCGAGTTCTTCCAGGGCTTGGGTTTGCCGGCGCTGGTCGTGTTGTCCGGGAACGCTCTGATGCCCCTCTCCCCCCCCCCCTCCTACGCGCCTGTCTGTCCCCTACCTTAGGATCCGAGTTCTTCCAGGGCTTGGGTTTGCCGGCGCTGGTCGTGTTGTCCGGGAACGCTCTGATGCCTCCCACGCCGACGCTCACGCGCACGTAGAACTCCTTGTCGAAGGGCGCCATCTTGGTTCCGCCTTCCCAAGGGTTGCGCGTGATGCCCGCGAACTCGGGGAAGTTCTTGAAGCCGCCGGCAGGAGGCGTGACCGTCGCGTAGAGTTGTCCGTCCACGCTGAACTTCATGTCGTCTGCACAAGAGAGACTCCATTTCACTCTCTTGATACTCTCTTTGTTTCCTCTCATCAAGATCGAGGGATAGAGAAGTGTAGGTACACATCGTATCTAGTAAGGACTTGTGCTGAGACACACTCGGTGCTTCTTTTGCAGTGAAGAAAGTACTCAAGCCCAGAATATCCCTCCCTAACCAAACTCCTTCTGCCACTTTTCTGCACATTTTACATGGAGTCTCGAGTCCTAGTTATCATGGGCCGGTATAGGACTACCAATGTTATACAATATACATGACTCCAGACTGCATGGAATGAAGTTTAGCATGAGAGATGGTAGCTCGTTTACACAAGAGAGTGTTACCTGGAGTCCAGACGAGGGTGTAGTCATGGAACTGTCTGGACCAGGCTTCTTTGTTCATCTTGCTGGTCATGAATCGCTTTACAACTGGCTGTTTTCCTGAAAAAGAACACAAACACTTTCATGAGGATGTTTCCTGACAAACTGACACCGTACAACAACAGAGGAAGAACAGCATGTTGTAGAGGCATGGTCAAGGGCGTATCCAGGATGAAATTTCGGGGGGGGCCGGACATTACAAATATTTTGAAAATCACAGTGTAAAACAGGGAGTTCGGGGGCGCAGCCCCCGAGAAAATTTTGGATCAAGGTCATTCATTTAGGTGCAATTTTGAATCGCAGTGTAAAGCTATTTTGGGGAATTAAAAAATTAATTAAGGAAAGAAGACTTCTTTGGGATGAACACATTTCAAGGATGGATCAAGGGCGATTAGTTAGGGTTGCACGGGACAATCGGCCCAGAGGAAAGAGAAGAATAGGACGTCCAAACAAGAGATGGAAGAACTCATTAGAATGAAGAGCTTAGTACAAAACGTTTTAAATTGGTTTTGAACAGGATTGTATCCTAGTATATAAGTTAAAGAAGAAAGAAGAAAAAATTAAAAAATATCCAAAAATTGGTCTTAGAGCTTTAAGAATAGGTAAATTTATTGAACTCAATAGGATATGCAAGTCCGGGGCGCATAGCACCGGAAATTTTTTGGAATTTTAACTCAATTCTAACCATTTTGGAACGTTTTTGACATGATCTGTCTATTTTTAAGTGTTTTTTTTTCACATATTATTTTAAATGTGCTTATTATCTTAGATGCAATCCTGATTTCGGGGGGGGCCATGGCCCCCCCGGCCCCCCCGGCCCTCCTGAATACGCCCTTGGGCATGATACATGTATCAATTAAATATTTTTTGGTAAAGTTTTCATAACAGCGATTTGCAAGAATATCAACAACAAAATACAAGGTCAAAGAAACAATATCTGTATATTATTTTCCGAAACAAATTTGGATTATTCCCAATAATGACCGAGCTTAACGGTTGCAAAGTCCTCTCTATTTCTCCTGGTTTAGCTGTAAGATAGTCAATATTATTTTGATCCAAGTGTGAATTAAAACGGTGTCAGGTGAGCGGATTTATAATTACTCTCTTCCAGCTCCAGACGGGAGTCTACAAGGAACTAAGTCCACATCCAGAAGGTAACAGCGTCGGTTTGACCTCTTCTTCATCCTCACCTGATCGTGTGATGCCGATGACGACTCCACCCTCCAGCACTCTGTTCCCGATGTGAGCTCCGAGTCGGGCGTTGAGAGCCTCGTTGCCTCGCGCGAACGCCACTCGGATCTGCCCGGACTCGTATTCGGGGCCGTACGAGCGGTCTTTGGGCGACAGCCAGATGTCTGCAACACGAAGTAAGACCAAAGGTAAGACCTCTTGAATACATTGACATTGCTATTGTTGAAGAATGGAAAACTGCCCATTGTAGCTTCGCGATTAATTTCGTCAACAACAGAAGGCCAACGTTTGTTTCGTAAATGTTCACTGCGTCGATGTCATTGCAATCTGGACGACGTCCAAGGATATTAAAATATGGTGAAACATATTTTACTCTCCTTGGACGACTTCCTTCTCGGCCGCGTGAAGTCCACGGATCACGGATCGTGATCCCACGTGATCACGATCACGTGATCACGTGATCACGGATCACGTTTAAAATATAAACGTATTTTATTCACGGTTTAGTTCCCAGCTTCATCCAGATTTTCACGATCTGGATGTTGCACAGTTTTGTGTTGTTGGTTTTTCTGGTGCAAAGAGAAGAGTTGGATCGAATTTAAATCTCTGTCCTTCATCAAGATGTGTTGTGTTGTGACTAACCTGGGAACAGCCAATCCCCGCTGGGCATCTTAGCTCGCACCTCGACCCTGCCGTATCGGAAGCTGTAGGCGTCCTTGGTTCGAATACTGCCGGTGACGATGGGCGCCAGGATGTTGCGACCTCCCGTTGCTTGCTTCACACATTGCTCGGTTCCAACTTTCCCCGTACAACTAGGTTCATGAAACAATCTTTATTATCATTTTCTAGGAAATCTTCAATATTCAATCCCAGGAATTCATTAGGGAAAGCTTGAACCTTGCCAATAATATCCAGGGGGCCTTATTACCCAGCAGAACCTTGGCAAGGGTAGAAGTAAATGAAGAACTCACCCCTGTAGTTCCAGCAGGCCCCGCGTTATGAAGTCAGTCTCGTCGACGATGTCGCTGAGCAGCACTGGTCTAATGACCAGTTGACCATTCTCGACGAACGATGAGTCGGTAGACTTCATGTGCGTAAGGAATTCCCAGTCCTTTAGAAACACAGTTCACAAGGTTTCTCACATCGAGTACGTATTTTCTAATTCATTTTTTGTTTCTATTATTCACAAAACACTAAAACAAATTCAAATTCTAAAGTTATTAAAGTTAGAAAGTCGAGAATGATTGTGACTGACCGGTCCGTGGGGCATGCGCACATCGTACTGCCACCGCTGAGTGTCCAACTTGTTGAACTGTTCGTCTAGGATCAGCTGACCTGCGCAGGAGGGTTGTCCGTGGAACGTCGTGAGCGAGGGTGCGCATGCGCCGCCGGTATCACCTGGACAAGCATGTGGGAGGGAAGGGGTGAACTCTCTAATTGGTACGTAATAATTCAATAAAGGGGGGAAGGTGCTGTCCAAAAATTACGACCTTCTAAGGGGGTTCTGGGTGACTCTTGCACAACACGGCTATATTGGGATTTAAAATTATAACTTTTTGTTACGCTGAAATTGTCACTTTTAAGGTAAAAATAGTGGTTAGATTAGCATGTTATATGAGGGTCTGATTGAAACGTGACTAAATTACATGACTGATCTGTAAATACTATTGTAATATGTAACTATAATCCATTTAAAGTGTATAAAAAGAGTAGAAACAGTGCATTGGTTTATAAAGCCCAATTTACACGTAGCAACTTCTTGTATTGTCGCCAGTTTTTCGCTATAGCACATTGGGTTTCCATTATCTAGGATACAATAGGCATTCATTCATTGTATGAGAGATAAGCTCATCACTTTCTTTTCAAGCTACCTGACCGTTTAATGACTCCCCAACCCCTTCGCCTTACAAAGTTGCCAATGTTTATTTCGGTACGCGTCAAACCTGTCACTAAAACATGGCTAAGCCTCATTGTTGGATTTTTCAAAGAATCCGAATGTGCTTTAGCGAAAAACTGGCGACTGTACAACTTATGTACAGTCAGGGAAATTAGATGGTTTTTACTCTTTCTCTCTCTGACCCATAACATAAACATGTTTTTATATGGAGCAGAGAGAGATAGAGTGTAACCATCTAATTTCCTAGACTATACCACACTTCTGTGTCACATTTCTTGAATGGAAATTAGAACTTGTTTTAAGTTCTGTGACAGAAAGTTGCGTCGTGTAAATACAAAATTGTATGAAAAATGGGAATGTGACACAGAAGTTGTTCAAGAAATTGCACCATGTAACTGGGGCTTAACTTTAAAAAATCTGGTGTTCAGCAATCTGTGTTGGGTGGAAGGCAAGGTTGGTAGATAAGTGGTTGCTTGACGTATAGAGACCTTGGGTGGAAGCCTCCATCCCCCACATGCCCTACAATGTCCATGATAGTAATGATAGTAACTACTTTATGTTCAAAATTTATATTTGGAACAAGACAATCAAATAAAACGACAAACGAAGAAAGATAGGTGTATGCAATAATTATCTTCCCCACAACATTTCTTCCCATTGTCAATAATATTGTTGGCCCGTCTATAATGACCCGAGTCATAATAGCTTGGGGTATACCACTCAAAACAAGTAAAATACACCAATTTGCAATTTAAAATAATTAGTAATTAAGTAATTAGTCAATTAGATTTTAATTGAATATTAGTTGATTCCCATAACTGTTGTAAGCACCAAACCGATTATGTAACTGCCGATGAGATGACCAACCTGAGTACGTCCAGACTGTGACGGGAGACTCGTATCCCTGACCGTCCAACTGCACGTACAACCAGAAGTGGATCTTGTCCCCCGCCTTCAGCTTGACGTTGAGGTTCTCGAACACCCAGCGACCATTCTTCGCCTTGACGACGTCCCTCGACATCGCCCCCGCATCCTGCGCCGTGATCGCCTTGTTCAAATTACCGTGGAACGCCATCAGCTCGATACCAGCCTCGTCTAGAGAAGCAGGAGCAAGTTAGAAGACATACTCGACTCTCAGTAGGGGTTGCCATTTTATCTTTTAGCACACAAAAGTATACACTGAAAGAGACTCCTAGGGCGAAGGGCTTGAATTTCAAATTAAGATTATTTTTCAATTTAAATAATGAATTTTAACGAATGAGTAATACAAATGATTGCCCAGATATTTACGAAACATCACGGTTCCTGAACCGTGATGGCGGAGGCACAATAAAGAAAAATCCCATACATTCTGTGATTTTCTTACTATAACGACAACAACAAGGTACTTTCATTCTAAAAGAATTAAATTCCCTTTCAATCACAAAAACAGAAAATCAACAGAAAATCTGGCCCTAGGGGGGCAAGCGCCTCCCTTCGCTCTGAATTCCTGGAGCCCGTGTTAAGTCTCCGCAAAAATTCTTCGCTTTTACATTGCAAAGGGTATTTTTCTAGAATCTAAGCATGATAAATGCTGTACTCAAGGGTAATGACTGTAAAATACTATCAGTATATTGCTGTAAAAGTATAATTTGCATGGTAAATACCGGGTATCGACACTCGTAGACCCTTGGGCCTGATCGCCTCCAACAGTGCGTCGGGCACTACATAGCCCTGTTCCTGAACATACTCATCACGCACGAGTGGTGAGCGCTGAGCACCTGGTTTAGGCTGAGCAACTGGTTTAGGTTGAGCAACTGGTTTAGGCTGCGCAGAGGTTGTTGGTCGTATGCCGAACAAAGACGCTACCCCAAGTACAATGGAGTCTTGTGCTTGTACTGACACTAAAGCCGCTAGCAACACCGTCACAGATAACAACATATCTTCTCGCCAACGCATCTTCCAAGCAACTGCTTCTTCAACATTTGCCAGACGTTCAGAGGCTCGGAACATGACTTGACGGCAGAGGTTTATCATAAACAAGTCGTTACCGAATATTATTAATGCGCCTCGAGCTTCTTTTCTTGATGACTCTCTGGTAATTATACTGAGCTATTATTCATAATCCGCAGTTGTGGTTCATACATGTTCTTACATTTAGGTTAAATTCATCAATTATGTCCATACGATATTCTTTAAGATTTGAATATATTTGAACTTTAGAAAGTTGACTTGATTGAAAATCAAGTAGCATTCGTTATGTGAATTTGAAATTCAACGAGATCCTGATTTGAAATCATCCATTCATAACTTTTAGTTCAATTTTTTACTACTGGTATGAACTTAGTGCGGGTGCAAAATTTACGATCGACGTTTTATCGGTGTTCAATGAATTAAAAACAGGCGGAAAGGGCAGTAAAAGTACCAAAGGATCGCATAATAAAATAGATGCAACAAATAATTCAGATTATCAAGATTCAAAATTTTATTGTTCCTGAAATTGACATGATTGATTGTTACTCTAATACGATAAGCTATCTTGTGGCAGGACATAAAGCTAAACTATTACATGCAAATACATTACATGACAGAACTAGCTGTATTACATAATAGCACCTTCGGTATAAATGTAAAGCTACGATCACCCGGACGTTTCAAACTTCGAAGATCCGAATCACAATTCTGACATAGAGCTTTAATGAAAATAGTTCCAAACTCAATCATCGCATTCAAATGGTTTCATTTTCACACGGGACTTTTTAAACCTCGGAAATGTTTAAAGTTTAAAACGTCCTTGTAAATCGATATTAACACTTAGAAACAATACAAGTTGCGATGTGAAGTGAAGAAGTTAGAGCGCCCAGATCTTGATGTAGTCGACTCGTAGCTCTGAGCTGGACCAGGTGGGATACCAGTTCGCCTTGCTGCGCCAGAAGTTAGCCATCGCCTGCACAAACACAGCAAAATAGTTGCAATTGTTTTATAACTAATGTCTCATCAGGGGGGGGGGGGGTGATTGCGACACCCGGAAGGTTGTTACCAAAGGGCGCTTTTTGTTTTAATATAAACAGTTTAAAAATTATTCTGGGATGCTGATAATTACCACCCCACTTTTTTGGGGAAATTTAAACAATTTATTGGGATTCTGGGACGTCAAACTTCATTTTGTGTTGTGAATGGTGCGTCAGACTGCTCGAATAGGTCACCCACCCCTCTTTCCTACGCGCCTGTCTGTCCCTACCTTAGGATCCGAGTTCTTCCAGGGCTTGGGTTTGCCGGCGCTGGTCGTGTTGTCCGGGAACGCTCTGATGCCTCCCACGCCGACGCCCACGCGCACGTAGAACTCCTTATCGAAGGGCGCCATCTTGGTTCCTCCTTCCCAAGGGTTGCGCGTGATGCCCGCGAACTCGGGGAAGTTCTTGAAGCCGCCGGCAGGAGGCGTGACCGTCGCGTAGAGTTGTCCGTCCACGCTGAACTTCATGTCGTCTGCACAAGAGAGACTCCATTACACTCTTATGAAGTCGTCGACAAACTTAGTCGATACCTGTGTAGCATGGCCAGAGATAGGCCGCGACCATAGTGGGACTTAAGGTGAACCATATTTGGTGATTCCTTTGCAACGTGAAGGAAACGTATTCCGAAACCTCAGATATATATATTAGAAACTTTCGTCCATCTATTAGTATAGATGAATCATATAACTGCATCTGTATATTTACTCTATACAAGACAAACTGAACTGTTACCGTTCCAAACCAAGTTTTGCACAGTTACTCCTGAAGACCCTGCGCAACTCTTAGGCAATATACCCCAGGTCATCCCATCTGCCGGGGACAAGAAATGTTTCGAGCAACGCCGTAAAGATACGCCACCTGCATGGCACCTATGTATCATGAGATGCCTAACACTCAAGGGGCTACTCACATCGCCGGGCAACGCCGAGTTATAACTACAACTCTCATGCTAGCATAGAGGTAAGAAGGGTATGTATGCTAGGTCTAAGATATTGTGTTACCTGGAGTCCAGACAAGCGAGTAGTTTCTGAACTGCTTGGACCAGGCTTCAGTGTTCAACTTGCTCGTCATTTGTCGCTTCACGACAGGCTGTTGTCCTGCAACATGGTTAATCTAATGTTCAACTGTCAAACATCATCAAGTCGTTGTTGATAAACAAGAAACGCGACGATGGAGTTGGTTGTTGAGTTGACCGAAAATATGATTGTTTGTGGTGAAGGCAAAACTAAACTATAATATTTGCTATTTAGAAGTATTGATTTCATACGCATGACCAAATTTATGTACTTTCGTCCCTTTTGCAATAACATTGAATGATCAGAAAGCATTTTTTGTAGGACATCGAAACTTGACAACAAATAACCTACATCTTTAGAGAGGACGCAAGTTTTAACATGTTTAAATCCTTGACTGTACACGTGGGTATGTAATTTGGGTACGTAGGTAATTTTAGCCAGTAATAAGTGTTGTGTTCTTATTTGTTGTTTACTCTGCCTTTGGCCTCCTAATTTCATGTGAGGTGTTTGTTATTGTATTTATATAACAGATGGCGGGGCACTTGTGCTATAGGGCTTTGCTCTATTCCTGCTACCAGCAAAACACCGTAACAGCTGATCTTTTAAAACTTCTATTCGTCTAGGAAGATTGAGGCAAGGTTTTAGACTATTCCCACCCACCTGTTCGTGAGATGCCCATGACGACTCCACCCTCCAGCACTTTGTTCCCGATGTGAGCTCCGAGTCGGGCGTTGAGAGCCTCGTTGCCTCGCGCGAACGCCAATCGGATCTGCCCGGACTCGTAGTCGGTGCCGTAGAGACGGTCTTTGGGCGACAGCCAGATCTCTGCAACCCAAATCCAATATCTTCAAGATGCCTCGAACTGAACTTGACAATTAACTATTCGTATAAAATGTACACTAAGATAACACTACTATTATATAATGACTCATTAAAATCTTTAGGACATTTCACAAACTTTTATTTTTATAAAAATCGTTCCAATATTTCGCTTTCCTTCGGAAGGCTTCTTCAGGGATATGTGTAATTTAATGTTCCCGGGAAATGTGTAATTTAGGGATTTTAATGTGTAATTATATATCCACCAAACTTATAATCGGAGAAGCGAAGAACAAAATATCACTGCTATTATAATTGAAAGCCATATAAAATGGACCGCGATATTTCGCCGACGCGTTTGGTCTGCTTCCTCAGGCGAAACTGACGAGACAACACCAAAACAAAACAAACCTATCACTAGCTTAAATGACCCCTACTGACCAATCCTGTAGTTAGGTTTGTTTTGTTTTCGTGTTGTCAGTCTTGCCTGAGAAAGCTGAACGAACGAGTAGGCGAAATATCGGGGTCCATTTTATATGGTTTTAATAATAATGTCAGTTTTTTATAGTGTTTATAATGAATAGTGATTATAGTAAATAGTAATAGTGTTTTATCCTAGGTTTTGTACATTTTAATGGAATAGATCTTCTCGTTTTATTATCTATTCATTTAGTGGTATAAAACGTAAATTCCAGTTAAACTTATCACCGCGTTACATGATTTGGTGTTACGATTACAGGAAGAAACGAGGTGCATAATTTTCAATTACATAATTGACATCCACTTCGTTGTTTTCCATTTCGATCGAGTCGAAGCACTCACCTGGGAAGAGCCAATCCCCGTTGGGCATCTTGGCTCGCACCTCGACCCTGCCGTATCGGAAGCTGAATCCGTCCTTGCTTCGAATCCGGGTGGTGACGATGGGCGCCAGGATGTTGCGACCTCCCGTTGCTTGCTTCACACACTCCTCGGTGCCAACTTTCCCCGTGCATCTACACGGGACAATCGTCATCAAATTCAAATGCGACTTGGGGAAGAGGTGAGGTGGTGGAATTACTTACGCCTGTAGTTGCAACTTCCCCCGCGTTATGAAGTCTGGCTTGTCGAAGATGTCGCTGAGCAGCACTGGTTTGATGACCAGTTGAGCATTCTGGATGTACGCCGAGTCGGGGGAGATCATGTGAGTGAGGAATTCCCAGTCCTGGGAATCACAGTTCATAAGGACTTGATATTTTAGTCTTCGACGAATTTGATTCGTATTGTTTCGTGAGTGTGCTTGTGGAGATTTTTTTTATAACATCATTTATTTTTTAATTTTTAATGATTTGGTGAGTATGTGATCCTTGTTTCACTAATTTTCAATGGCATATTGATTTTTATAAATTATTTCATAATGTTTTGGTAATTGTGGACATTACTTTTTTATTTTTAAATCATTTGTATAATTTTTGGTGAGTTGTTGATTTCTTTGTAAACTGATCTGAAGTGACCTACCGGTCCGTGAGGCATGCGCACATCGTACTGCCAGCGCTTAGTGTCCAACTTGTTGAACTGTTCGTCTAGGATCAGCTGACCTGCGCAGGAGGGCTGCCCGTTCAGCGTCGTGTGCGTGGGTGCGCATGCGCCGGCGGTATCACCTGGAACATTGCGCTGAGCTAAGGCTGAAACACACGAGGCGTTTCTTTCACGCTCAGACGCGGCGTGAAATGAAACGCGACGCTTTTCTTGGTCAAACACACGAGGCGTTTCTTTCACGCTCAGACGAGGCGTGAAATGAAACGCGACGCTTTTCTAGGTCTAACACACCATTGACGTACACTGGGGGTGGGGACATGCGACTGGCCAGTCATCTGTCGTCGATGTCTAGTGACAAACGGAACCGCCCCGTTCTTACATACAGACCAAGGTCAAATTCTTCACTCGTCCGGCTGAGATCGTCTTACATTTGGAAAGATTGCACGGAAAGCTGACGCAGCACAACAATAAGCTTAATTTAGGCCTATGCTATAAATATGAAGGCATATTGTAGCATTGAACAAAATTAATAATAATGTCTTTATATTGCCAGAATCGTCGTTTGTAGTGCGGCCTCAGACATCGGCGGAAGCATTCAGTGCTGCAGCTATAGCAGTCACGAGTCCCATACTGAGCGGTAGTCAATGAACACACGAGGCGTTTCTTTCACGCTCAGACGCGGCGTGAAATGAAACGCGACGCTTTTCTTGGTCAAACACACGAGGCGTGCAAGACGCGATTTTTTGTAGCAGCTGGCATGATCATGCTATGTCTCCTGTACAAAATGTCGCATGAAATTCACGCCCGTGTGTTTGCTCTCATTTAAATCAAAATTGTTACGCGACAAGAATGTTGTCATTTTACATGATCGAACCCACCAGGGATGGCGCCAGGAATTTTGGATAGGGTGGGCAGGGAGCGGCGGACAATTATTTAGGGTGGGCACATAATTTTTCCACTGAAAGTATCCAATAGGTGGAAGGAAAAATGTTCTGATTTTTAAATCAATAGGAACGAATTTGGGACGCTGAAAATACTACTTTTGGGGAAAAATTTGATTGGAATAATATCACATAAAATAGGGGTGGATTGTAAAGTTACCAAATAAGGGTTTGATCTATGTAAACAGCCTACAGCTTGATTCGGTGTAATTTTAGAAAATTATTCCATCTGTGCTATTTGAACGTATTTCAAAATTATAACCGAAAATTTAAATTTAAAGACAATAAAAAAGTATCTTTGATTATTTTTGGGTGGGCAGAGGGTGGGCAGTAAACAATTTTGTGTGGGCGCGCGCCCCCCTGCGCCCACCCCTGGCGCCGTCCCTGCCCACCACTGGTGCCGATGAGATGACCAACCTGCGTACGTCCAGACTGTGACGGGAGACTCGTATCCCTGGCCGTCAAACTGCACGTACAACCAGAAGTGGATCTTGTCCCCCGCCTTCAGCTTGACGTTGAGGTTCTCGAACACCCAGCGCTCATTCTTCGCCTTGACGACGTCCCTTGACATCGCCCCCGCATCCTGCACCGTGATCGCCTTGTTCAAATTGCCGTGGAATGCCATCAGCTCGATACCAGCCTGGTCTAAAACAAATACAAACATATGAAGGGCTGTGGACAAGCAATGATCCTTTCTCCTGGACATTCATTCTAGAGTAAAGTTCCCGTTAACCGCGTTCGATTCGCAATTCGCACGCGGGGCGGAAGAGTTTGCGACTCCGTATCCGACCCTTTTCGTTGAAACTGCAGCATTTGCGATTCATGGGAACCTTATAATCTATGAGTTAGCAATACACAAGGCGTGTTCTCTTGATGGTGTATACTTTTGGAAGCGTGAGTGTTTATTGTACACATTTTGCCGACATGTCGTGGTGTCATATTTGAAATTGTCTCAATTATAATAGACCTACAAACCAGTATCTCGACGGCGCGGGTTATGGAGGCCCGTGTTGTAAATGCTACACCATCGTTCGGTTGGGACGCGAATTGTTGGACATCTTGTTATCTTTCTCATGCTGGCTACATCGGGTTTCTCTCCTTTCTTTTCTCTAATTACGTCCACACTAGCGTGGAGCCTTATATGTTGTGGATATAAAATTATTAATAAAACATCAAACTGAAGTATATTGTGACAATCCAGAAATAGATGTCAAAGGAGTAATATATGGGGTACTAGGGCATTGACACATGTGATATCGTACGAGTCTTCAGACAACTCCAGAACCCCTTTGACGTAATTTCTGGAGAAAAACTGAAATTACACTTCAATTTGCCGTTTTGATTTTGACAGCTGTGTATTATGAGTTGTCAAGCGAGCGCAGCGAGCGACTCCACTTGAAACTTATGGCTAGCGAAACTCTTTATTTTATTTGTGTATTTCGCGTTACATTTTAAACGAAGTAACGGATCTGGCCAATTTTTTCACAATAGATACTACCTATCCAATGCAGAAGGCTAAAGCTGGGTTCCCATACTTCGCTTTCGTTTCGCATTCGGTTCGCTTTCGCGTCGCGAAGTTTGTAGTCGTTTCCTTAATTTCTGTTTCGCGCGTTTCGCGTATCCATGGACCCCATAAAAAACACTCCGTGTAAAAATACCCGCCAAGTCTCTTCAACTATAAAAAAATAGAAGAAATCTAAAAATTCAACACTGAAAAGAAGTGATATCAAAAAATGAGCCAAGTCAAAACTTAATTTTAAAAACCAAAATATACTTGGCGCATCGTGTATATAAATAGTACTATAGAAGCATATGCCAAAAATTAAATGTACCTAAATATATATAATATACCTATAATGCCCTTAAAAACGATGCGCCAAGTATATTTTGGTTTTTAAAATTAAGTTTTGACTTGGCTCATTTTTTGATATCACTTCTTTTCAGTGTTGAATTTTTAGATTTCTTCTATTTTTTTATAGTTGAAGAGACTTGGCGGGTATTTTTACACGGAGTGTTTTTTATGGGGATATCACTTATTTTTTTAGTTTATTTACACAACTTGTAACACACATCGGAGCAACAATGACCAATTACTTTTAAAAAATACGCCATTTCCGAATTGGTTAATACGAAAAATTGTATTTGGTGCTCAATATACCTAAGCTTAAAGTGATATTCCATGAAGAATTGCGCAAGCTTCGTTACAATCAGTCCAGCCGTTTTCGAGATATGGTATCACTTCCGGTTTTCAAAATGGCGACTAAAATTACTGCCACATAGAATTTATTTCTATAAATGTTATGTATCATTATAAGCCTTCTGAATATGTAGTTATTGTAGTAAGAGGTCATTTAAATCTAGTTCTTCATTTTCATGACGTAATTTCCGGTTTCGGTAATAGTACATCTCTACTTTAACTATTGATATTCCATATAGATGACCGTCTGAATCATTTGGCGCTGGTTTAATTCCTAACGGTCTAGCTGTTTTCGAGATAATACGTCACTTCCGGTTTCAAAATGGCGGCTTCCTGTTGTTGAGCGAGCGAAGCGAGCGTCTCCTTTTGGCTCTTTTGGCACGGACCTCTGTTTTTTTTTTTGTTTGTTTTTTTTTTTTCTGTTACTGACGATATACAGGTCAGAGTTTTTCTTCGATCGAGCTGAAATTTTGCACACAAGTACGTAACATTTCTGATTGTTGCAGACCCTAATTTTTTTGAAATCCCCTGATTGGTGCAAATTTTAAAAAAAATATCTTTCGATTGGTTGGTTTGATCAATTTGAAATTTAGCAAAGACATTGCAACCAACATTGTACCCAATCATAATAAATTTCAGCCAAATCCACCCATTGGTTCAAATTTGAAACCATTTTTCCTGAGATTTTTAAAATTTAAACTAGAACCGATTGACCGATCAACTAAAAACTTTGCATGGTCATTGGTACCAACATTTAAGGTATTTTTGCCAATTTTCAGTCAAATCTGTAGTTATTTTCAAAAGGTTTTGTAATTTTAGTGACATTTTGCGTGTTGGCTGTCAAATTCACGGCGACTTCGAATCTTCAGTTCAAGGCAAGGTAGTTAGAGCAGAAAGTTTCAAACGAAATGAAACTAATAATGACCGTTCAACAGATTGATCTGATATTGTGTACACACTAATATCATATGATTTGAGTGGTCCCAGGTATATTTTTTAAAGAGATCCTGTACGATTTTTGAATATTAACAAGGAACAGTTCAATCATAAGGGTTGATACTAACATTTTAGGAATATTTAGAGATTTTTATTCAAGTCTGACGAAATTCAAGATTTATTGGCTTTTAATGATATTTTCGATAGACATAATTTCGGTTCGAGGTGTTCCGCGTATCCGTGCTCGCTCATCAACGCGTTACTCAGAGCGTTTTCCTAGTTTTATAAAAAGGCACCTCAGACGCCAAAAGTGCACATGTGGTGAAAATTTCAGATCGATCGGCTTAGCCGTTTAGGCTGTGGCGGTGATTGCGGTGTTTCCTGATATCATCATCATCATCAGATCAAGATAGGTTTTAAAAGGGGTGTAATTTCACGTTTTTCACGGCCCTCTAGCTCGCAAACGGCATAACATATTGTTCCCCAATTCGGTATATGTAGTGGGGTGGGCCATAGCTCGAAATTAAGATATATCGCAACAATGTGAGATTTTCTAATTTTAAGATCCAGTAGGCCGAAAATGCCGTGTTGTTGCTTACAGTAAAAGTGGTTGGTCTGCTCCTCAGTTTATTATGCATATACGGTATGTTGAGTGAGTGTGAGTGTACGGTACGACTTGGCTGGGTGGAGCGACCGCTCCACTAGATACGCGATACATAAATAGTATTCTGCCAAAAGTTAAAAACAAAATGACGAATAATAATCAGATAATAAGCAAGAAAGGCAAGAAAATGCGGAAAAAGTAAAACTTGAAAGTTGAAACGTTAAAACGTCAAAACATATGTTCATTAATCGAATATCGAATATAAGCTCGAGGTCGACCGGAAATGGAGATTCGATATATCGCATCACTTCCGGTTTTCGCGCGTTATGATTTCGTCGAAGTTGAAGTTGGTCCAACATTTTTGCATTTCGGAGACGAAATTAAACATGGACGATTTTCTGTGTTAAAAGGTAGCCATTTTGCGAAAGCGAACCGAATGCGAAATAAAAGCGAAGTATGGGAACCCAGCTAATGATTTCCAGCAAAATCGGTCTATTAATTTCATCGGAAATTTCATCGGACTACAATTTCATTGTAGTCTCTATACTTTGCTTTGCAATATGAAAGAAACTCAACTCTGTGTGCCAATAAAACTGGAATCGTTTGACCGATCACCAAATTAAATTTTGTATGGTCATTGGTACCAGCATTAAAAGTGTTTTTTGACAAATCTGTAATGAACTTCAAGAGTTTTTTACCGAAATTTTTATGCTTGATTTGAAATATATGTCAAAATGTCTATCAAAACATTAAATTCTTATCACTACCTATTTGGTGAATGCAAGTAAGAACAAGGGCCACTAAATCTTTTAGTTATAAATTAGTTTAGATTAAGTGGGCCTTGAGTAAGATTATCTTCAAAAGGGTTCTCAATGTATGTAGATGAACATATTTGACACACATATTAAATCGCATGCAATACGAAGGCTTGCTTATCAACGCTTTATACTGAGCGTTTTCCTAGTTACAAACATAAGACAAGCATTTTCTGATTGATAAACTGACAGTAATTTTTATTCGTAATATAACGGTGACGTCAAGAGTTTCCCGAATGTAATAAATATTTCAAGAGAGTGTGAGTTTCTCATAAGACACTTGTATTCTCGTCGCCCTCCTTGAGCCCCATCATCTCCATCTTCTTCGTGTACACCGTCAGGTTGTGATGTTGGATCGCCCTCCGGCGGTTCAGCGACTTGAGCTCCTTGTTCAGCTGAAAGATCTCCTCCTTGACCCTCAGATACCTTACCACATCGGGCACGACGTAGTTCTTGCGCAGGTCCTGGATCGCTTCCAGCTTCCGTTGCTCCTCCTCGATCTCGATCCTTATCGTGCGCGCTTTCGACTCGAACTTCTCCGTCAACTCGAACTTCGTTTTGATCGAGTGCTCAACGTCGACCAGTTCCTTGATCTGTTCTTTCAGGATTTGCTTCATGGTAGTTGCGTCGGCGAACGTGACACTTTCGTAGAGTCGAACATCCGCCAACTGTTGAGTTACACTTTCCAAACGCTTATTCAATCCGGACTGTTCGATCTTCAGTAAATCAAAATCGACCGCTTTCAAATTCTCGCCCAACTCCTCTTTCTCGGCAAGGGCAATCTTCCTTGTAGCTATCAACTTCTTCAAAGGTCCTAATTTTAGACGTAATTTATTAATCTCGAAATCAGTATCTTTACAAGTCCTTGCGAAGAATCCCGTGTACTTCGCATAAGCCGCCTTGATGTTCGCTTCTTTACAAAGTGCAACCTTAGTCTTGAAGTCTTCTCTCGCGGCCTTGTAATCGCGAAGTTCCATGGAGAGTTCTTTAATGATTTCTTCCTTCTTCTTCCGCTGTTTGGCTGCGTGGAGGCTGAAACTTCTGTTCGATTCGCTGACTTCTTCCATCTCCCTGGTTACCATGGCAATCCTATGTGACATTTTCATCTTAGGTCCTTCGGTGATGGAGCCAGCGAAGCTGACTGACACAGTGGGTTTGCGGGGTGCGCGCGCCACTGTCACGGACGTAGCACTTGTATGCTGCGCAGACAGAAGAGAATACATTTTCATTATCACGCATTGAGCCATGTAATGTGATTACCAAACTCTTTCGTGTTGTATAAGAATTTACCCACGGCGCCCCAAATCAGAACCGCGAGTTATAAAGAACCCGGGAAATAAGATCATGTAGTTTCCGCCATACTGTCCAGGCGCATAGGAACTAATTTCATCATGGGGGGGATTTGCGACACCTCGATCAGCCTGGAAAGGTCTGGGGACTTTAAATTACATTTAAAAGTGATTATTTGGCTGTAAAATGCACAAACTGAAGCAAAAAATCCTCCAATTGTTAGCCCGCAGGTCATTTTTTCGAATATAAACATTTTAAAATCGATCGGGAAATTACAACATAAACACACAACAAACAAATTACAACCAACAACCCCGTATTCTTGCCCCGTTAGAATTTAAACCATTAATGGTTTGTAGTGATTCTCGCAAACTAACTTAATTTTGTATGGTGAATGGGGGATCAGCCTGCTCGAGTAGGGTGGGGGGGGGGATATCCCCCATCCCCCCCCCCCCCCAGGCAATATAAGCCCACAGGCCCGGGGAAATTTTGAATTTCAGAGATGAATTGGGTCCTTTTCCATGCGATTTCAAATACAAATTTCGACATTTGACATATATTTACAACTGATTCTTCATTCTATATTTTATTACAAGTTTTTTAAAATGTCTTGGACTGGTCCGCGGTGGCCCATAGCGGCGCGGCGCATATGTTTGGGAACTGCTGGACTATATGGCATTCTCAAAGAAACGTCAAATTACACTAAAAGTGACCTAAATCGTCGAAAACTGACTAAAATATGACTTTTGGATGGACCATATTCCCAAACAATAAGATTTAGAGACAAACACAGAGAGAGCTATTTGTGTTCATTTAGGATGGTGAACAAATTCTGCCAAGCTTCGTCAAAATCGGAGTTACATAAAAAAAAATATTTTTGCAAGATGGAATTAACATGAGAAAAAGTGATTAAAAAGTACTTCAGGTGCACTGATTTTGGCGGATTTTGGATATGTTAAAAGGCCAAATGTTGCAATTCGTTCTGGGTAAATCACTCATTTGACTGGACTATTACCGCCGAAGAAGTGTTCAACGACGTGACACTGGCCACTGCGCCACTCCTGCGCGCATTGGCGACCACCATGTGTCGCGCCTGCTTGGCGGCGAGCTGATCGAGCATCTGCTGGAGCCCGAGCAGACAGTTGGGGTCCACGCGCAGGAGGTAGTGCTCCATCACGTCGTTCTCCAGGTACATGTTGTGGTTGTGGACGGCCAGAGAGTCAATGCCTCGCTTGAGGTCCTCGTCGGTCAAGTGGTCGGGGCGTAAAGCGTACGAGCGACCCGAGCTGCCGAAACTTATGTTACTATTCGTACTCATCTTGAAGTTATTGGGGGATAAATAATATAAAATGATAGTAAAATTCGTGGAAACGTTGTAAAGTGTCTATAAAAAATGTGATTAAAAATATGTTTCTATGGATAAAAGAAACAATACTAATTAATAACATTAGATTTAGATAAATATTGTTTAAAGACAGGCGACAGCGAGGTTCAATGTTACGGAACATTTTATTATTCTTTCTTTTCTTCAACGGGCTAATTACTTATTATTTAGTTTGATCCCTTCTTATGTTCTACGAGGGTGGATCCCAATACACACTTTGATCATTTAGCTTTCTAAAAGGTAACAAACATGTTTGCTCAGGCAGGAACGCTCTGGACGTGTACTCCAGAGGTCCAGAGTTTGATTCCATGGACTGTTCTTCCTGTCTGAAGATGGTTCGTGGCTTTCCTCCATCGAGAAACAAATGCTGGGAAGGTTCTCCACTTATAGGTCACGACCGTCGTCTTCCCACCGGCCGTCCTTAACTTTTCTACATCGTCATCATCGTCATGAACATCATCATATTCATTCATTAGTCGCCAGTAACCCTAGTTGTAGAACCATTTGACGTTAATACAGCACAATTAAAATGTTAAAAAACACACACACACACACAAGACACGTTATCTAAGATGGCTTTGAGCGATTGTCAATAAAACCTCCGCTTCTAGATTTGGTTCAAGCAGTTTCAGTAAAGAACAAAGAATACTAACTTCGCATTAGTCAAGAAGTGGTCAAGAATGATAATGGAACTGCTTTTACATAATATATGTACCTCAGAGGTAGAAGGTCGGATGTCCTTTTCATCTTGAGGTGAGCTGAAAAAGCCAATAATACTGCTGTCAAATAGCAATTCATTTAGCATGATTATATGACTCCAAAAGTGTGCCACGCAAAATCGAGAAAATTGGCATCGGGCATTCTAGCTCTGTGTGTGTGGGGGGGGGGGCAGATATTTACTTAAGACGCTATGTTGTAAATAAAGCGATATTAAATTTGCTAATTATTCCATTCTGTCCGATAAAATCCTTGTTTATTTAATAGTAATGGTCATGATTTCGGATTCTTCATGAGCCTGTAATCGAAGATGTACGCAAAATAACTCGCGCAAGGCGTACTATAGATAAGCAAGATGTAAACAAAAATAAAGTAAGGAATATCTTTTTGCGTCATCGTCAATAATGATGGTAAAACCGGGTTGACTATAATCAGATCATTCGCTCTTCAGTTGCTTGTCATTTGGGTTGCATTCGGAAAAAAATCGCGAAACCAGAATATTTCAATCGATTTCTTGTTGTTGTTTCTTCTTCTTGTTATTGTGTATGTGAATGATTTTGACAGATGAGGAGATGAGAAGAGAAGAGAAGGATGGATGGAGGTGAATGTCTTCAATCATCCAGTAATCAGTTTGTAGTCAAAGGAGTTGAAAAAAAATTGGAAAGTATTACGTTCTTTCGGGTGATCAAAGTGGTTGCAAATCTAAAAGTAAAATGTGGTATGTGAGAAAAGTTAAACCCAGAAAAAAACACTCCGTGTAAAAAAGGCAGCCTAAGTCTCTTTACTTTAAAAAATTCAACACCGAAAAGGAGTGATATCAAAAAAGGAGCCAAGTCAATAACATTTCCAAATATTTAATCGTATCTTTGAAATAAAAGTATAAACACCGAGAAATACTTTACAAAAGAACTTAGCGCATCGTTTTTTTAAAGACATAATTCTATCCTAAAATTGAAGAGAAATTTACAAGTAGGTACATTTTCCTCTTTCTATTAGAGCCAGTATCTATGAATCAAGCTAACTAGTAATGGTTATTGCTAATGGTTATTTTATATTTTTGTCAATGGCGGTAGATAAAATGTGGTCTGTGAGAAAAGATAAATGAAATTTCAGGATTAATCTAGTGGAGCGGTCGCTCCACCCAGCCAAGTCGTACTATACACTCACACTCACTCAACATACCCGTAAATGCCTAATAAATTGAGGAGCAGACCAAACACTTTTACTGTAAGCAACAACATGGCATTTTCGGCCTACTGGATCTCAAAATTGGGAAATTTCACATTGTTGCGAAATAACTTAATTTCGAGCTATGGCCCACCTGACAACATAACCAAATTTGGGAACAATACGTTATGCCGTTTGGGTGCTAGAGGGCCGTGAAAACAGTGAAATTACACCCCTTTTAAAAGCTATCTGATGATGATGATTCAGATTCAGATATCAGGAAACGTTGCTATCACCGCCACAGCCTAAACGGCTGAACCGATCGATATGAAAATTTTACCACATGTGCACTTTTGGCGTCTGATGATACCTTTGTTCTTATAAATTTTTTGTGCCGCCATTTTTAAACCGGAAGAGACGTCATATATCAAAAACGGCTGGACCGATTAGAATGAAATAAGCGCCATTCGATTTAGAAGGTCATCTGTAAGGAATACCAATAGTGAAAGAAGAAATGTTCTATAACCTAAACCGGAAATGACGTCATAAAAATGACAAATCTGACTAAAATCATCTCTTATATCAATAACTACATATTCAGAAGGCTTATAATGTTACAAAACATTTATAGATACAAATTTTAGGTGGCAGTGATGTCAACCGCCATTTTGAAAACCGGAAGTGATGCCGTAACTCGAGAACGGCTGGACCGATTGGAACGAAACTTTTGCTATACTTTGAAACATATTATTTATAGCATTAACACAGTAACAAGCACAACTTTTCTTAGCAACCAAATCACAAAATCTTATTTTTTAAAAGAATTGTATACTTTGGTGCCACAATATGTTACAATTTGTAATAATAAACTGAAAAAAGGAGTGATATCCCCATAAAAAACACTCCGTGTAAAAATACCAGCCAAGTCTCTTCAATTAAAAAAAATAGAAGAAATCTAAAAATTCAGCACTGAAAAGTAGTGATATCAAAAAATTGGCCAAGTCAAAACTTTTCAAAAAATACTTGGCGCATCGTTTTTTTTAGGACATGTGTAGATGAGTACATTTCATTTCCTGCCTACTTCTATACTATTTATATGAACGATGCGCCAAGTATTTTTTGAAAAGTTTTGACTTGGCCAATTTTTTGATATCACTACTTTTCAGTGCTGAATTTTTAGATTTCTTCTATTTTTTTTAAATTGAAGAGACTTGGCTGGTATTTTTACACGGAGTGTTTTTTATGGGGATTATAGTGATTCGAGGGCCCGATGTAAGAAGTTTTAAGTTTTTAACTCCAGTGTCGTAATATTTAGACATTTCAAGTGAACTTGACATTTTACATGATAATCTTGAGGCAACTTTCAGTTAGTACATATTGTGAAACTTAAAACTGACCTGCCTAATGGTTTGAAAAAATCAACATTATTTCCATTATTTAGTGGAAATTGCTCCTAACTCAAAATGCGAATGGGGACTTTTTATGCTGGGGAAACTCTAAAAACTAATACACTAAAGATCATTTTTATCTCATTCAGGGAGGAAAGCGCCCCCATGCCCCCCATGTCATACCTGGTATTGACACACGCAGCCCCTTGGGTTTGACGGCCTCCACCAGTGCGTTGGGCACCACATAGTCTTGTGCTTGTACTGACACTAGAGCCCCCCATGACATACCTGGTATTGACACACGCAGCCCCTTGGGTTTGACGGCCTCCACCAGTGCGTTGGGCACCACATAGTCCTGTGCTTGTACTGACACTAGAGCCCCCCATGACATACCTGGTATTGACACACGCAGCCCCTTGGGTTTGACGGCCTCCACCAGTGCGTTGGGCACCACATAGTCTTGTGCTTGTACTGACACTAGAGCCCCCCATGACATACCTGGTATTGACACACGCAGCCCCTTGGGTTTGACGGCCTCCACCAGTGCGTTGGGCACCACATAGTCTTGTGCTTGTACTGACACTAGAGCCCCCCATGACATACCTGGTATTGCCACACGCAGCCCCTTGGGTTTGACGGCCTCCACCAGTGCGTTGGGCACCACATAGTCTTGTGCTTGTACTGACACTAGAGCCCCCATGACATACCTGGTATTGACACACGCAGCCCCTTGGGTTTGACGGCCTCCACCAGTGCGTTGGGCACCACATAGTCTTGTGCTTGTACTGACACTAGAGCCCCCCATGACATACCTGGTATTGACACACGCAGCCCCTTGGGTTTGACGGCCTCCACCAGTGCGTTGGGCACCACATAGTCTTGTGCTTGTACTGACACTAGAGCCCCCCATGACATACCTGGTATTGACACACGCAGCCCCTTGGGTTTGGCGGCCTCCACCAGTGCGTTGGGCACCACATAGTCTTGTGCTTGTACTGACACTAGAGCCCCCCATGACATACCTGGTATTGACACACACAGCCCCTTGGGTTTGACGGCCTCCACCAGTGCGTTGGGCACCACATAGTCTTGTGCTTGTACTGACACTAGAGCCCCCATGACATACCTGGTATTGACACACGCAGCCCCTTGGGTTAGACGGCCTCCACCAGTGCGTTGGGCATCTTGTGCTTGTACTGACACTAGAGCCTCCCATGACATACCTGGTATTGACACACGCAGCCCCTTGGGTTTGACGGCCTCCACCAGTGCGTTGGGCATCTTGTGCTTGTACTGACACTAGAGCCTCCCATGACATACCTGGTATTGACACACGCAGCCCCTTGGGTTTGACGGCCTCCACCAGTGCGTTGGGCACCACATAGTCCTGTGCTTGTACTGACACTAGAGCCCCCCATGACATACCTGGTATTGACACACGCAGCCCCTTGGGTTTGACGGCCTCCACCAGTGCGTTGGGCACCACATAGTCTTGTGCTTGTACTGACACTAGAGCCCCCCATGACATACCTGGTATTGACACACGCAGCCCCTTGGGTTTGACGGCCTCCACCAGTGCGTTGGGCACCACATAGTCTTGTGCTTGTACTGACACTAGAGCCCCCCATGACATACCTGGTATTGACACACGCAGCCCCTTGGGTTTGACGGCCTCCACCAGTGCGTTGGGCACCACATAGTCTTGTGCTTGTACTGACACTAGAGCCTCCCATGACATACCTGGTATTGACACACGCAGCCCCTTGGGTTTGACGGCCTCCACCAGTGCGTTGGGCACCACATAGTCTTGTGCTTGTACTGACACTAGAGCCCCCCATGACATACCTGGTATTGACACACGCAGCCCCTTGGGTTTGACGGCCTCCACCAGTGCGTTGGGCACCACATAGTCTTGTGCTTGTACTGACACTAGAGCCCCCCATGACATACCTGGTATTGACACACGCAGCCCCTTGGGTTTGACGGCCTCCACCAGTGCGTTGGGCACCACATAGTCTTGTGCTTGTACTGACACTAGAGCCCCCCATGACATACCTGGTATTGACACACGCAGCCCCTTGGGTTTGGCGGCCTCCACCAGTGCGTTGGGCACCACATAGTCTTGTGCTTGTACTGACACTAGAGCCCCCCATGACATACCTGGTATTGACACACACAGCCCCTTGGGTTTGACGGCCTCCACCAGTGCGTTGGGCACCACATAGTCTTGTGCTTGTACTGACACTAGAGCCCCCATGACATACCTGGTATTGACACACGCAGCCCCTTGGGTTTGACGGCCTCCACCAGTGCGTTGGGCATCTTGTGCTTGTACTGACACTAGAGCCTCCCATGACATACCTGGTATTGACACACGCAGCCCCTTGGGTTTGACGGCCTCCACCAGTGCGTTGGGCATCTTGTGCTTGTACTGACACTAGAGCCTCCCATGACATACCTGGTATTGACACACGCAGCCCCTTGGGTTTGACGGCCTCCACCAGTGCGTTGGGCACCACATAGTCCTGTGCTTGTACTGACACTAGAGCCCCCCATGACATACCTGGTATTGACACACGCAGCCCCTTGGGTTTGACGGCCTCCACCAGTGCGTTGGGCACCACATAGTCTTGTGCTTGTACTGACACTAGAGCCCCCCATGACATACCTGGTATTGACACACGCAGCCCCTTGGGTTTGACGGCCTCCACCAGTGCGTTGGGCACCACATAGTCTTGTGCTTGTACTGACACTAGAGCCCCCCATGACATACCTGGTATTGACACACGCAGCCCCTTGGGTTTGACGGCCTCCACCAGTGCGTTGGGCACCACATAGTCTTGTGCTTGTACTGACACTAGAGCCCCCCATGACATACCTGGTATTGACACACGCAGCCCCTTGGGTTTGACGGCCTCCACCAGTGCGTTGGGCACCACATAGTCTTGTGCTTGTACTGACACTAGAGCCCCCATGACATACCTGGTATTGACACACGCAGCCCCTTGGGTTTGACGGCCTCCACCAGTGCGTTGGGCACCACATAGTCTTGTGCTTGTACTGACACTAGAGCCCCCCATGATATACCTGGTATTGACACACGCAGCCCCTTGGGTTTGACGGCCTCCACCAGTGCGTTGGGCACCACATAGTCTTGTGCTTGTACTGACACTAGAGCCCCCCATGACATACCTGGTATTGACACACGCAGCCCCTTGGGTTTGACGGCCTCCACCAGTCCGTTGGGCACCACATAGTCTTGTGCTTGTACTGACACTAGAGCCCCCCATGACATACCTGGTATTGACACACGCAGCCCCTTGGGTTTGACGGCCTCCACCAGTGCGTTGGGCACCACATAGTCTTGTGCTTGTACTGACACTAGAGCTGCTAGCAACACCGTCACAGATAACATATCTTCTCGCCAGCGCATCTTCCAAGCAACTGAGCTGCTTCTTCAGCCTTTGCCCGGCGTTCAGGGTCAAGAAGACGAGTGGCAATTAAAGATAAAACAAAACAAGAGTGTGTTAAGACCTTCGGGTCTTGACCGCTGAAACAGGATTAACAAGGCGATACTGGAAATTAATAATGAGGCTCGTGAATCTTCTCAAGAGGATTCTGGCGAAAAGTTGCGTCATTCGGCAATCAACGCAATGAAGGTGATTGCGACCGAGGTATTATTAAATTAGGAAAACGCTCTGTGTATCGCGTTGATGAGCGAGCTGTGATTCATGTGTGTGTGAAAATTGCTGCTCTCTTAGTGAGTGATAATTTTTTATTTGAATTTCTTCAAATCAATTTGACATATTTCAAAACAAAAATAAAATTTTGGTAAAATGTCAATATCTTTTAAAGCTCTAGATTGTTCTGAAAACTGTCAAAAACTCCTAAAATGATGGTCCCAATGACAATGCAAAATTTTAAGTTGACCGGTAAAACGAAAACGGTTCCAGTTTCACTTTTCTCACCTCATTGGATCTTGTTCAAAATCCAGATACATGGGACCACGCAAGACATTAGTGTGTGTGTGTGCAAAATTATAGGCACCGAGTGTTCGCCACGAGTGAGAGAAATTAGCAACATTTGTGGGAAGATCGTCAACTGTTTTATTTCTCATTGGCCGTGACCTAGCAACCGATCAGATGTCAACAAATGTACTCAAAATATTTCGGAATCAGAACTTAGTCGCGCAAATTAATATTGTGATCAGATTCAGTGAAATTGTGAACACTTTGTTGTTAATATTTTGTAGGCGAATAAACATTAGATAAACTTGTGTAAATTTTAAGAATTGATAATGCGTAATATGTGCAGCAACATAACATATAACTGCAGCGACTTGGACGCCTTGCCAAAAGGTAAGCTTCCTTCCCACAGATTAGGTGGCTCTGTCTGTACTTTTTACAGTGCCATCTGTTGTCTAAACACGCTGCCTATAGATCGATTGGTTGAGGGGTGTGCCCTGGACATTGCCTATAAAAAAATACTAAAAAAAAATCATGTAGTTCTGTAAAACGAGGTTTGGGGTGGAATTAAGAAAACTGAAATGAGAAGACCACTAGATATTTTTGATTGAAATAAATTTTACAGTAATTTTGAAGTTAGGCAGAAAAATACATAAAAATACAAAATTTAGCAAAGCATTGATCATATAAAATAATTTAAAATGCTTTTATTACAGAAATCGCGAAGTAAATTTTATGATAATTAAATTAAAATAACTATACGTTCTTCAATAATCAGTTTCTGCACAGCATTTAAATATCGAACATCTGAAGCTATAAGTAAGCGAATTTTTAGACACCTCAATACAAATATTTTGTGATTATCAGTCAATTTGACATTTATCATTTTTTTATTTTTTTTATGTACATTTTGTCTCCCCAGTTTGAAGTCTGGTGTAAAGTTTTAAGAAAATTCATAAGAAAGAAGAGTAATCTAATAATTTTTAAAATCTGGTTTTTCGTGTTTTGGAGATTATTTAGTGACATTATTTAATGGTTGGTAGAAAGTTGGTAGCAGTGCGTTTCACGCCACGCTGTCTGAAGCTGGCTTCACGCTGAACATATGGAATTTTTGGAAACTGCAGTGCAAATGTGCAACACATGTCTTTTATTTACAGCTAAATACTTGTTGAAATAATGGCTACTTGTAAAATTCATAATGTTAGATTCTACAAACCTGAAGTTCGAGCTATACACTGTATGGCATATGAATCAACTACAAGGAAACTAGCACTATCAAGGTAATTACAATAATTTGCAAATAGTTTATAGGTTATGGTGTGTCAGCTACTTTATGATTCGTTGAAGTTTTCTATTTGAGAGTGTTTTGAGGACTCTTTCTTTTGTTAGAAAGTCTGTAGCTGTGAGTCCAGCTCACGATTAAATCAGCATAATAATGCTTGTATGAGAAGGACATCCAAAGAGTTTAACTGTCATGCGATATCTACGATTAAACATGGTTTGTTCTCTAGGTCCGACAGTTCGATAGAGATATGGGACTTGAGTTTCACACCACATATAGAATGCACTCTGCCAAGTACCGGCTCCGTTGAGGCATTGGCGTGGTGCAAGGATCGTCTCTTCAGCACAGGATTGCACGGAGAGGTGATCGAGTATAATCTAGCAACACTTTCAAATAAGGTAGGAAACCAGTACCTAATACTAAATTATGTCGTTGTGTGATTATTCTTACGTTGTATATTCAAATGTCAAGTAACTTTTCCTTGTTTCAGTATTCTATTCCTCTGACATCGGGTCCAGCGTGGTGCGTAGGTGTAAATCGACGGAAAACACGCCTTGCTGTAAGTAACTTTTCATTTCTGGAGAGGCAGACGTCAGCACTTGAACCAAAACGCACAAGTACTTAGTAGATAAATTTTATTGCACAATAAAAAGGTGATTTAATTGTAATTTTAACATAACTGATTAGGTGCTCGCAATTTTTGATCTAGGTACTATGGATTTCTAGTAGAAACCTAAGATTAACATTTATAATTGTATCCAAGGCGGGGACGGAAGACGGCTACATCAACGTGTTCACGATCACCGACTCGGGACTCGAGTACTTGAAGCTTCTCGACAAGCAAGAGGGTCGCATCCTGTGCCTGGCATGGGACGCGACCGGCGACTTCATCGCGACCGGTTCCACTGACTCTGTGCGACTGTGGAACGTGCGCTCAGGTCACGCGATACACCGCATGACCACCGGCAGAGCGACGCGTAACAAAGAGACTATTGTTTGGTGAGAGAAACTTGTTCAATGGTGATACTTTTTAGCACTTTTAATACTTCTAGATGTCATATGTCAGGGATCGGCAACCTTTTTAGTTTTTTGGTCATGGAGCCAATTTCCCAAAAATGAATAAATTAGATAAAAATGGTAGCCCCAGCAGAGGCAATAAAATAATACTAGGTACCTACACAGAAAATAATAAATTGAATTACCTACTAGTTTATTTTTATATTTTGACGAAGCCCCTCCTCAGTTGTTGCCTCGCAGGGCGTTTTTTTTTTAGAATTTCAACAATTTAAAAGAGATTCTGGGACTCTAAAATGAACAAATTGAATCAAGTACCTAACCTTCCATATTGTTGCCCCTCACGTCATTTATTTTTAGGATCTTTTAACAATTTAAAAGTGATTCTGGGACTCTTAAATTGAACAAATTGAATCAAATAACCTTGTAATTGTGCCCCGCCCGCAGGGCATTTTTTTCTTTAAATTTTCAAATTTAACGATTCCAGATTTGTATTTAAATTATAAAGAAAGAGCCATTCAAAAACCACTAAAGAGCCGCAGGTTGCCTCCCCTGCTGTCCATGTGAAATGTGTCTCTGTGGCTGCAGGTGCATCGCCATCACCGACGACTTCACCGTCATCAGCGGAGACTCGCGCGGCTGCCTCTGCTTCTGGAGCGGAGCGTCGGGCACGCAGCTGCAGCAGTTGCAGAGCCACACGGCAGACGTGCTGTGCTTGAGTGTCGCCGAGGATCAGCACACGGTGTATTGCTCAGGTCAGAGCAGACGGATTTCTATCTCGCGTTGCTTGACATGTTTCTAGGGGCTTAAATGGACAAAAGACAAGATTTGGGCTCTTTTCTGGGACCTGGGTCTCTATTCTATTCATAGTTTTCACGTGACATCATCTCATTGTTGCGCGGCCATCTTGGTGTAACATGTCAGAACGGCTGTCAATCTGTTTTTCAGTACCTATATTTTTTATAATATTTATTGAGCGAGCGTAGCGAGCGTCACCACGGTACTCTTATGGCACTTTCTCTGTGTGTTTTTTTTTTTTTTTTTGCCTGCACTGCCCAGGTCAAACCGCACAACCAATCGATCTGAAATTTTGTACACATACTAACGTATTCTATGCGATCCCTGGGATCTTTTCTGAACGATATCCTGTGATTGGTTCAAATTTTATAAAAATTATCTTTCGATTGGTTGGTTCGATCAATTTGAAATTTAGCAAAGTCATTGCAACCAACATTGTACCCAATCAAAAAAAAATTCAGCCAAATCCTCCAATTGGTTCAAATTTGAAACCATTTTTCCTGTGATTTTTGAAATTTAAACTGGAACCGATTGACCGACTAACTAAAAACTTCGCATGGTCATTGGTACCAACATTTAAGGTATTTTTGCCAATTTTCACTCTAATCTGTCGCTATTTTCAAAAGTTTTTGTCATTTTAGGGACTTTTTGCGTGTTGGCTGTCAAATTCACGGCGACTTCGAATCTACAAGGCAAGGTAGTTAGAGCAGAAAGTTGTAAACGATATGAAACTAATAATGACCGTTCAACAGATTGATCTGATATTGTGTACACACACTACATATCATATCATATGGGTGGTCCCAGATATATTTTTTGAACGAGATCCTGTGATTTTTGAAAATTAACAAGGAACCGTTCAATCATAAAGGTTTAATCGATCAACTTAAAACTTAGCAAGGATTGGCAACTTAAAACTTAGCAAGGATTGGCACCAATATTTTTCATTTGTATACTTAATTTAAAACGGCCTATAGCCACACCACCATTTGACCTATCAAATGGTCTTCGATTAATCTGATCAATCAAACTCATATTTTGCATGGTCGTTCAGACCAACATTGTCTCTTATTTAACAAATTTTCAGCCCTACCAGTCAAGAACATAGATGCACTGGTAAGTCACAAATATTTTGAACAGAAACACTGGTATTGTCAAATATACCGTATTAACTCGTGTATAAGACGCAATTATATGTCAATATTTTGATTCTGAAAACAGCCCTGCGTCTTATACACGCATACCAAGCTTTTTCCCCAGTAAATCCAAGGTGGATGTTTGTAAACAGAGCTGTGGTAGACTGCCACATGTTGTCTATCTCTGCCTTTCCCTCTCACTCTGTCTGGACTACTCATACTGAGTCTAGACACAACACTATTAACATATTACATTTTTGCAACAAAATGTTTTCCCTTGCATTTAGATCAGGAGACAAAATATATGTTTACGTCTGAAAAACATTGCTCTGACAGACATAAAATAGTCTAAACACTGTTTAATGGCGTTTTAATAGAAGGGGAGGAGGGGAGTTGGGTTTGTTTTGGAATGCAGAGGAAAGGCAGGTGCATGCCTCTTAGAGCAAGCAACATCTGCTGGGAAGAGACTCCCCTCCCCCCTTTCTCAGAAGCAGGAAATTACTGTTTGTTTACAACAAGTTGGCAGTGCTTTTCATTCAAATAGCTCAGTTAGCTGGAAAACCAACATTTAGATGGATATCATGCATACAAACACACAATGTTTTTCATCATTTTACTGCGTCTTATACACGCATGCTAAGTGTTTTCTTAAAATAGACTTCTCAAAACAAGGGTGCGTCTTATACACGAGTGCGTCTTATACACGAGTTAATACGGTAAAATAAAAAGAGTCTGCAATATTTCGTCGATGCGTTCGATCGACTTTGTCAAGCAAGACTGACGAGTTCCGTTACCACTGCGCCTTCTCTGCCGTCAGCCCCCCACCATGAGACCCGATGACTCACGCGAGAAGCCGACATACCATGACCATATATGGCCTGCCGTCTACCCAACCGATTTTCGCACCGAATTGAATTTAGACTTCACCACTGGACGAAGCATAGCCACCCATACGTCATCAAAATGACACGATGACTGACTAATAACTTCGTCCACACATGTAATGAATGCTGACTCAATAAATTTTCTTTTCTTAGCGTTACTTTCCTTATATATTTCTATAGCAGAATCCCAATCAAAAGTATGCATGTTAGTCCACGCATGTTCAGCTACTAAAGATGTAGAAATTTTATGATTTTTTACGTTATCTCGATGTTCTTTAATACGTATGTCAAGTGGCCTCCCTGTTTCACCTATATACACTTCCTGACACTGACATGGGAGCGCATAAACAATTTCCTTGGAATTCTGCTGAAGATCAACCGGTTTAGTTTGACAGAGAAGACTTCTAAGAGTGTTAGGAGATTTAAAAACTGTTCTAATATTAAATGATCCAAGAATTCTACGAACTTTTTCCGAAAAATTTGGAACGTAGTCCAAACAAATAGTTCTCAATGGTTTTTCCAAACGAATATTCGAACGCTCCGTCTCCTCCTTCCTATTCAAGATTTTATCTAACATACGCACAGGGTAACCGTTTGCCACAAAGGATTTAAAAAGATGATCTTTCTCCGCCGCTAATACCTCCGCATCGCCAGACAACGACTTAGCTCTGGACCACAAACACTCAACAATTCCCCTTTTGACATGAGCCGGGTGATTAGAATCAAAACTCAAATATTGATCCGTATGTGTAGGTTTTCTGTACACCGAAGTAATCACCCTCCCTCCCTTCTTCCTAATTAACACATCCAAAAAAGGCAAAGCATCATCCTCCTCCATCTCCACAGTAAATTAAATATTTTTATGAAAAGAATTTAAATCCAGCAGCAACTCATCAAGATGTTCAATATGCTCCTGTGGAATAATGGCTAATATGTCATCAACATATCGCTTCCACATTACAGGTTTACACACACTGCTTTCCAAAACCCGCTCTTCCAAATCCGACATAAAAATATTAGATAATAATGGTGACAAACAGCTACCCATAGCCAAACCATCTAACTGAAGAAAGAATTCATCCCCCAGTCTAAAATAACTAGACGACAGACAAAGGCTCAAAAGTTCCATTATGCCGTCAACTGGGATGTCAGTCCTGTCAGCCAATGAAAGATCATCTCCCAGCATCCGCTTGACCAATACTAAAGTGTCTGCCACAGGAACACTAGGAAACAAGTTAACCACATCAAAGCTAACAAGTTTGTCCTCCCCAGCTACCTGGACCCCACTTAACAGCTCAACCAAATCTTTAGAGTTTTTAACAAATGAATTTGCACCATTGCCCAAAGGCTTTAAAATCTCCAATAGATGCTTAGATAATGCTGCACACGGAGAAAACCTTGAGCTTACTATGGGTCTCAACGGTATACCAGGCTTGTGTATCTTTGGCAAGCCATAAATATGTGGTGGCTTTGAATAATGAGGAGTCAAAGAGGAACGAACATGAGACTCAATATGTTTATCCAAACTCTTCAAAGTTCTATAAACTTTACCTTCTACAGAAGTGGTAGGATTTCTATCCAGTTTTTTATAGTTATCTGAAGCAACAATTTCATTCATTTTAGATTCGTAATCACACGTGTTTAACAACACTGTAGCCTTACCTTTATCAGCCGGTAGTATGGTCAATGACTTGTTTTTTCTCAAACTACTAATTAATTTCAAGTCCTGACTAGTGACATTCCGCTTCACTACACAGGAATCTAACAAAACCCCTTTCATAGCGAAACGAATTTCTTCCCGTAATTCACCAGGGAAACGGGAGATGCTTGATTCAACTGTTGCGATTAAATCCAATTTATCCACACATTTCGGAGCAATAGAAAAACCAAGCCCCAAGGCTAATACACGTTCCTCTTCACCAGTCAAAACATAAGATGAATGATTCACGACAGTACGTGACGTGTTAGGTAAACTATCACATGACGTGTCTGCCCGGTGCAAGAAATAATTACGCTCCTCCAACAGTCGATGAAACTTTTTAATCTGTGTTAAACGCACTATGTCAAAAACTTGATTATAACGGCGAACGATAGAATTCAACTTAGAAATCCCTACCACCTCTGACGAAAACGAAGCAGAAACCACATCCAATACCCTATTAATCTCACCACACACCAAAAATATTTGATGCCGATGAAAATTAATCCTATCTTTCACAAAAATAGTCGAAGCCCTCTGAATAGCAATTCTACTTTTATGAGTAGACACAAACGGGATCTTAAGCCTAAGACCCCGCGGGATGATGGAAGCTTCCCTACATCGACATAAAAATGTCAAATGGTTTCTATGCTTCGCTAAACTGATGAACAATTTTTCCAACCTTCTCCACTCAAAATAACACGTCGAATTCGACGCTATGTCAGAAATAAAACTATGTGGCACAGAAACTAATGCAGTCACACATTCTTCTCCAAAACTCAGGTCCATACTGTCGTCAGTTAATAAAAGAAAGAAGAAGATAATATACCAGGAACCAACTAGTAAGTCACAAATATTTTGAACAGAAACACTGGTATTGTCAAATATAAAATAAAAAGAGTCTGCAATATTTCGTCGATGCGTTCGATCGACTTTGTCAAGCAAGACTGACGAGTTCCGTTACCACTGCTGCCTTCTCTGCTGGCTTATTCAAAGCCACCACATATTTATGGCTTGCCAAAGATACACAAGCCTGGTATACCGTTGAGACCCATAGTAAGCTCAAGGTTTTCTCCGTGGCAGCATTATCTAAGCATCTATTGGAGATTTTAAAGCCTTTGGGCAATGGTGCAAATTCATTTGTTAAAAACTCTAAAGATTTGGTTGAGCTGTTAAGTGGGGTCCAGGTAGCTGGGGAGGACAAACTTGTTAGCTTTGATGTGGTTAACTTGTTTCCTAGTGTTCCTGTGGCAGACACTTTAGTATTGGTCAAGCGGATGCTGGGAGATGATCTTTCATTGGCTGACAGGACTGACATCCCAGTTGACGGCATAATGGAACTTTTGAGCCTTTGTCTGTCGTCTAGTTATTTTAGACTGGGGGATGAATTCTTTCTTCAGTTAGATGGTTTGGCTATGGGTAGCTGTTTGTCACCATTATTATCTAATATTTTTATGTCGGATTTGGAAGAGCGGGTTTTGGAAAGCAGTGTGTGTAAACCTGTAATGTGGAAGCGATATGTTGATGACATATTAGCCATTATTCCACAGGAGCATATTGAACATCTTGATGAGTTGCTGCTGGATTTAAATTCTTTTCATAAAAATATTTAATTTACTGTGGAGATGGAGGAGGATGATGCTTTGCCTTTTTTGGATGTGTTAATTAGGAAGAAGGGAGGGAGGGTGATTACTTCGGTGTACAGAAAACCTACACATACGGATCAATATTTGAGTTTTGATTCTAATCACCCGGCTCATGTCAAAAGGGGAATTGTTGAGTGTTTGTGGTCCAGAGCTAAGTCGTTGTCTGGCGATGCGGAGGTATTAGCGGCGGAGAAAGATCATCTTTTTAAATCCTTTGTGGCAAACGGTTACCCTGTGCGTATGTTAGATAAAATCTTGAATAGGAAGGAGGAGACGGAGCGTTCGAATATTCGTTTGGAAAAACCATTGAGAACTATTTGTTTGGACTACGTTCCAAATTTTTCGGAAAAAGTTCGTAGAATTCTTGGATCATTTAATATTAGAACAGTTTTTAAATCTCCTAACACTCTTAGAAGTCTTCTCTGTCAAACTAAACCGGTTGATCTTCAGCAGAATTCCAAGGAAATTGTTTATGCGCTCCCATGTCAGTGTCAGGAAGTGTATATAGGTGAAACAGGGAGGCCACTTGACATACGTATTAAAGAACATCGAGATAACATAAAAAATCATAAAATTTCTACATCTTTAGTAGCTGAACATGCGTGGACTAACATGCATACTTTTGATTGGGATTCTGCTATAGAAATATATAAGGAAAGTAACGCTAAGAAAAGAAAATTTATTGAGTCAGCATTCATTACATGTGTGGACGAAGTTATTAGTCAGTCATCGTGTCATTTTGATGACGTATGGGTGGCTATGCTTCGTCCAGTGGTGAAGTCTAAATTCAATTCGGTGCGAAAATCGGTTGGGTAGACGGCAGGCCATATATGGTCATGGTATGTCGGCTTCTCGCGTGAGTCATCGGGTCTCATGGTGGGGGGCTGACGGCAGAGAAGGCAGCAGTGGTAACGGAACTCGTCAGTCTTGCTTGACAAAGTCGATCGAACGCATCGACGAAATATTGCAGACTCTTTTTATTTTATATTTGACAATACCAGTGTTTCTGTTCAAAATATTTGTGACTTACTAGTTGATTCCTGGTATATTATCTTCTTCTTTCTTTTATTAATAGATGCACTGATTGACAGTTTTAATAACTGTCAGAAATGACATTTCAAAACAGAAATTCCACTGCATTCTGGGTTGCTCTATGTAGCAAAGCAAAGTTTATAGATGGCTATTCTCAATATCAAGTAAGACAGATTCTTTTCTTAGTTGATCATATTGCAATACATAATGTAGTTAAAATGTAATGTATGTATTTCATATACATAGGTATAGGTATACCTTATCTAAAATAATTTATTTTACGATATGGATTGTGTTTCACAGTTATGAAAACGACGATTTGACTAGATAACATCATATTTTACACATTTCCAGCCCAATCGGTCAAGAATTTACAGACTTATTGCTGTTTTAAGTGTTTGAATATCTGTCCAAAGAGATTGATGGAAAAATATCAGTACAATAATATGTTATTTAATTGATCCAGAGTGTTTATGAAAAGTTGCAGGGAAAATTGGTAATAAATAATGTATAGTTAGTTATCTTTGATTGAATGGATCGTGCTATGATTGGCGATGTCGTGCGTGTCGGTGCTCGCTCATCAACGCGTTACACCGAGCGTTTTCCTAGTGGTAACCTGTGCAATTGCAGGCTGCAGAAGAAGTTCTTATAATAAACCACTCATTTACAAACTATCTCTTCGACTAATCGATAATAAATAGTTTAAATCAACTTGACAGCTGTACTCAAAATGGCCGGAAATATACTTTTTTACATTGTTGATGTAAAACAAAAGAAACTCGTGCAAACTATGAATTACCATTTAAAATTCCCGATTATGCTTTATTCCGATTCTGTGCAATGTTAATCCATGTGGCCATGAATCGGATTCAAGGAGTATCGGTAATTTTAAAGTTTTAGAATATAGTTATAGTTTAATAGTTATAGAATACCTACTACCACGACTGAAAAAGTATTTTATTTTTCTCCAAAAATCTCACAACAATAATGCTTTTTCTTGTAAATTTTTGGGAAGGAATTTTATTAAACCCAAATTATACCTAAAATAAGTTATACCTAATTGAAAGGTATTGCAATCCTTACGCTCTTTTCCATCTAACTGGGAATGTGTGCTGTCGCCAGGCGTGGACCCCCTGATTGCTTGCTTCACGACGACGCGCGACAATGGCGGCAGCACGCGCTGGGTGCGCGGCACGGATAGGCGCCTGCATGACCACGACGTGCGCGCGCTCTCCAGCGACGAGCGCAGACTGTTCTCTGCTGGCGTGGATGGATATCTCGCAATAAGCAGTTTCCCTCCTCGGGTGCTCTGCAAGTATCCACCCATCATGCAGGTACGTATCGAGGACGACGTTGACAATACATTTGGAATGGCTCTTTTCTTTAAGACAATTTTCAGTCTCCTTGGGTCTCATTTCAAAATGTTGTTTTTTCCCAAAACGGCAGAAAGGGGATTTGGCATAGTGACAGGCTCTAGGCATGAAGAGGAAAGCGCAGTACACCAATCAAAACAACTGCAGAGACTCACCCTCCCTTCCTCAGACACAGGAAATTAAAACCTTGAGTGAATTTCGTGCCAATTATGGGTTAAAAAATCCAAACGCGCTGTTGTCCATTATATTTTTCACCATGCATTTATATGCATGTTAATTGTAAAGTATCTTATTTTCTAAAATGATACCTTTCTAAATGTGGGTGGTTCATATCTAGGCAATGCGAGTAAATATGGTCTAAGGTCGGGGACATGCTAAGTTGAACCCAGTTTAGCATTGCCAGGGCTATCGCGGGTTCAACTTAGCCTGTCACCGACCATAGAGGAGATTACCAAACCAAGGAAACTGACGCTGATATTTATTTAGCCTAAATTACTCAAATTGATGAATGCCTAACACACATTTTGAAAAATTTCACTTTCTTTGGTGTTTGTTATTCTATAATAAATTGGTATGTATGTACCTATATACCTCCAATTTCTAAAATAAGGATTAGATAATATGATTTCCAGAGCTTTCATGCAGGATTTTGATACATAGTTTCATTGTCATCTTCCAGCCTCCATTCATCTCTGTGAGCGCCGAGTCGCGCTGCCTGCTGATGCGCCACCCGAGCCACCTGGAGGTGTGGCGCCTGGGCTGGGCGGCGCCTGGCGCAGACCAGACCGACGGCTCGCTGCAGGTGCAACAGGCGCCCATCAAGCTGCTGCACATCGCGACGCGCAACGCCGAGACAGTGGTTTGCTGCGCGCTGAGTCAGGACTCGCGCTGGCTCGCGTACTCCACACCCACGCTTGTCAGGTCGGTCACGTCCACGTGATGTCAAGTTAACTTTGTGGCGTGTAAACGAATACATTTGAACCATATTTTTTTTGGATCAGAGAATGAACAAAACTTTAAACAGGCAGGAGGTATAGGAAAATCATTTCGATTTTGATTTCTAACATTTAAAATAGCACTTGTTGGTAAACTATTGTTTTAAATTGTGTTCCTTATGTCTATCTGTAGGTACAAGAATTTAAGTTTTTGGTCACGATACAAAAATGACGTCTTGTTTATTTGCCTCAAATTATGCAATTTTACTTGGCCTTCATTCCTAAGATAACAAGGGAAAAAAATTATTTTTAACTAAATTTATCTCGGAAACTAGACACGAGAAGTCATTATCTTTTCCAGGGATTCAGTAGGTATGTCATGATGACGATTATCAATAAGTACACAAGAAGTTATGAAGATGTGAGACTATGAAGGTCAAGTAGTAAAATAAAAATTATGATAAATGTCAGCTTTTAATGGTTTTTACATAGAACACATATAACAGACATAGGTAGAACTATTAAAATGTACAAAATTTATATTTTCTCTTCAAAGTGGTATTATTTTGTCAGTGCTGTAACTGTGAAACTCCCTGGCCAGGTTCTTCAGCGTGACCTTGACGGAGGAGCGTCCGCGCCTGGAGAAGCTTGGCGGCTACACGCGCCAGTGTCAGCCGGCGCACGCCATGCTGTTCGCGCCCGATCGCCCCTACGTCGTGCTCGCCAGTGCCGGTGGAGAGATCCACATTGTGCAGATGGATCCTCTCGAGCCCACGCTCGTTCACACCATCTTGCCGCTCAGAGAGCAACGTGAGTCTGACAGTTGCCGGTGTCTAGCTTTCTAGTCAGGAGGTTGAGGGGTCTCCTCATGCCAATGCATTAGGGCATTTTGATAACTGACAACATGACATTATCTCCCTCCCTGCTTTGAGATATTAAAAGAATTACCGAAGAACATTGAATTGTTTGTTATTAAGTAATTAATAATTATTTTTAATTGGTGTTTAAGTAGGTATATTAATTACGTCGTAGTTGGGTCAAAGAGGTTCAAGTAGGCTAGGGGAGGTTCTAGTAGGTCCTAGTAGATCCTCTGAGTATATGTTTGAGTGTATTCTAATTTCGGAACTTTACAGATATTGAAATTCCGCGAAATATGAAACTTTCCTGCAAAATAAAATCACTCATATAACTTCTAGGAGAACAAATTATCAAAAAAGTATACAACACAACAATACACAAAGATTAATTTATTCTCTAAATCCCTGCCCTTTAACATTATATTCCATCTTCAATGGCATGGACATTGGCAGACACCGCCGTAGGGCAAATCGTTAGTCCTTCGCCTTAACAAAAATGAATAATTGAACTGGCTGTGGCATACAATCATGCCATCAACGCTTTACTTTCACCTCTTGCAACATTGATGCAGTTTGCCTCAGCCAGAGCAACTATATTAATGGTTGTGAGTGACTTGCCAAGTTGTATATAAATGAATCCATCTGTTATCTAACTGTATATGAAGTTGTGATTGCCGATGTTTCAGTGCTTGCCGGGCCGGTGATCCTGCTGGCCTTCTCGTCGCGCGGGGAATACCTGGTGGCGGCCGACCACCAAGGCAACATCGCGGGGTGGGAGACCGTCGACTTCGCGCAACACTGCTCACTGCCGCGACACGCGAGCGCGCCCACTGCCATGGCGGTCCAGCCGGACACGGACAACCTCGTGGTGGTCTATGCGGATCAGAAGGTCTGTTCTTTTCCTGTGTCTAGTGTTCCAATTTTAGTATATATACCGCCGAAGCGAGTACTCCTGTGTCTAGTGTCTAGCGGCGGTTAGTCAGGGTGCAGTCCTAGTAAAATAAGTGCCAGGGCACGGAAAACTAATGTAATCCATAGAGGTCACGACCCATGGGGGTTTGGCGGGCAAGATCTCCCAATTTGGCCCTGGCGAGAATTATTAGATTTTTTTTTTTTTTGTGACGACTACGCATTTGGGTCCAAGTAATAAAATTGATTTAAATATTCTCTAGTGTAATAAAAGATAAGTTGCAGTTAATTAAAATTTTAACGAATCAGGTCGTAAACCAATAACCATTAATGAATTTAATGGATTTTGAAAAGGAAGGCAGCAAGGTGCACCCTGTCCATTTCCCAAAAAGATGCCAGGGCAATCTGTTTTTACAAACTTAAATGTTTCTTTTGCTGGATAAGTTACCTACTATAGTTAATGTTTTATTTTTTATATAGTAGATATTTTGACTACCTACTAAAATGATTTACTCCAGAACAGGTTTGTCATTTAGTGTGAACCCTGCATTTGTGTTGCCAGATTGTTGAGTACAGCCTGAGCAACCGCTGCTACACGGACTTCTCGCGCCGCCTGGCCGCCAGCCACCCGCGCCAGTGGCTTGCGCGCACCGGCGTGGTGACCGGCGTGACCTTCGACCCGCGCCACCCCGACCTCGTTCTCGTGCACGACGACGCCGCCGTCCTCGCCATACACAAGAACAAGAAGCTGAGCGTGGGCAAGATCGCGCGCCTCGAGTCATCCTCGTCGGACAATCAGAGCAGGGAGCGGCGCGGAGTCGTCAACCAGACGAAAGCGGAACATGCTTTCAGGCTGGTCAAGAAATACAAGGTCAGTGGGAGGTTTACAAAGAACTAGTTATCTTTTGGTATGGAGCCTTTGAACGCTCTTTACAAGAAATTCACTACATATTGTGCCCTGACAAATTGTTACTCTTTTATAATGGCTTTGGATGTTAGGCCAATCAAATTTCATTACCGAAATGGCAGGTCACTATTTTTCAGTACTTTCTCCACCAAAATGGCAAAGCAGTACAAAACTGCAATGATACTGTCAACTGCTTTACCTTTTGGGTTGATGATAGCGATTAAAAGTGGATAAAAATTATATCACGAATTCCTGCATTTTCTTGTTTTATCTGATAATCACTATGTTCACCAAATTAACAGTAAGATTTGCTTTAATTTATTTGTCATTGTAAAAACACTAGCCACTAAACACTAGCCAATTATTACATTTTTTTACATGATTCAATGTTTGCTCTAAGTTTGGTTTAACTACCTACCCATGCTATGTGTTATTGAACGAATGGTCTCTCCAACGCTGGCAACGTGTTCCGTTACAGCATCTGGTGTACCTGGGCTGGCTCGACGACGACGAGATGGTGGCCGTGGAAGTGACCCCGGGATCTCTCGAAGACAAACTGCCGCCGACGTTGAAGAAGAAGCGCTTCGGCACGCAGTAATCCCGAGCAAATCGCCACGCACGCACCAATAAACATGGACTGTCACATACACAGGGGCTAACAACTGCGTAACTATTAGATTGCTAGGGCAGTCGCACCGGAGACCATGATTGTATGTCGTTTATTTGACCCGTCTTTTGAGCTCGATTGTTTTAGCTTATTCGGATAAGTTTAGGAAGTATTTCTCAGCCATAAAGGGACTCTATGGACTTTTGATAGTAATTTAAAAAAAACATATTTTATAAAGTGAAACCGTAAGTAAATAATTACTGGGATTATGTAAATCGAAACCAGATGAAGCAATTATGGCGCATTTCGTATTTAAGAATTGGCGTCTATGTCTATAGGGTGTACTATTTATAAAAGAAGTTAATTAATGTTTAGATGTTTTTTATATGAATATATTATATTGAGGGTCTTGTATGAAGATAATTTTGATAGAGATATTGTGGAAATGCGACAAAAAGTAGCCAGTATTTAGCTAACTAAATCGGGTGGCCATATTGATAGAAAGAGCAGTGGTGTTGTTGACCGTTTGTGACACAAACAGAAGGGACCAACTTATTGAGGAGTTGTCAGTCACTGTGTAAGTATCAGTTCATGTTTATAACTGTTTAGGGTGATGTGTTTAGTTCTATGATGTGATGCAGAAGGGTCACTCACTGTCCCTGGCCATACTACTGTGGAGTCAACTTGGCCTTTCTCACTTCGTATGAACTAGAGTTCCCAACTTCTGAATTGAAATGTGATTCCATAAAGTGTTTTCAAGTGATCTGATTCGATGCGTTTGTCAGCTTATTTAGTTGCTTGTCTTCTATGGCTAACTACTATACTATGGTCACTTTAAAATAAAGTTGCTTTCAAAACTGAAAACAAAACTGAATTTTTATTCGTATAAATCTTTTCTTTTTTAATAGTAAATGGGATATTATGTTTGAAACACAATTACAAATTTAATTTATAGTAACAAACAATAAGAATATCATGGAATACACAATCAAAATCAATGTACTCATTTACAGAACATCGTATCAGTCTCGCTGAGCTGTAACAGTCGAGCACTTCTACTGACGTGACACTTATATTTTATAAAACAAAGTCCGAAAGAACTATAAAATTAGTGAACAGGCACTTCAACTATCTATACAAAAATCAACTGATATGATATCAAAATAACCAAACTGAGTTATGATATCAATCAACATGGAAACGTAACTAGAAAAATGCTCTTTATATTGTGCTGATAGATAGCAAACAATTGTACCTACCTACTTGCACGGTGCAGTCATAGGCTTTTACATTCAACGGTGCAATATCTCGAAATGATTAGTATAACTTACGCTTGTATGAGCACAATGTTATATTGTACTAGAGTATGTAGGGTCAGCTTCAAAAGAAGCCGATCAAATCCGGAATTCCCATGTTGGTATATGGGAAACCGGTATAGGAACTATTGGAAGTGGGTGTACCTACTATGTTATTGATGATCTTGCCAAATTTTAGCTTGCTAACTTTTCATCCAATCGGAGGATTTTGAAACTAGACAAACCAGAGGAGCGTTCTATACATGTGTGCAAAATGGCAGATTAAACAGAGAAACGGTGAGACCTGTAACACTTCAACAAGAGGAAAGAACAAGACTGGAGCAAAAGAAACAAAAGGACTCTTGCCCAATGATTTGAATCACTCCACGTTAGACCATCAACTCATGAGAGACATTGGTTGGACACGAAGTTGATGAAGATATTGTTCTCTAACAAGAGTCGTGTAGGAATATGAATATCGTCTAGCCGATGAATATGACGATCTGCTTGTCGGCTGGCGGCTGCCCTGCTCTAGCCGGCGGCTCGATGGTGGACGTGGGGGAGATGTACATCGGGCCGACTATCTCCAGCGTGCAGCTGCGCACCGTGGAGCGCCAGCCGATGAACCCTGGAACATCACACAAGAGCATTTGAAAATTATTTGGGGAATTAAAGAAAATATTCTTTTTCTTTTTAATTACCTACTTGCTTTACCAATTTATTTTATGATTTTTTAAAAATTTTTTTAGTAGCAGATTTGTTTGTTTTTGTGATTTTAACATTTTTCAACTCATATTTTATGTGTAATTAATTTATTGTTCTTATGATCTAGCGTTTATTGAGATTTTTATGTTTTTGTTAATGTTTTTTTTTCTATTCAGAACTATTATACTTATTAATTTTTCACGTTTTGGAAGAAGTACCTAGTTTGGAAACTGTAATTGGTATTTTAATTGTAATTTGAACATATATTAAATTTATTTATACTCCAGCAACACAGATAAGTGCAATTTGATATAACAAAAAATATATACGAAATTATGAGCAGATACGTTTCATTTCAGACATCATAAAATCAGTGATGAGATCAGTGAAAAGTTTGAAGTAATACATAAATCGTATGGGCATCCGCAGGATTTCTGCCAGGTGGGGGCAAGGCAAGGAAAACCAAAGAAGGAAAACAATATTTTACGGGTTAAGGGGGGGGGGGGGGGGGGGGGGAGTGCGCCCTTCCACCCTGCCCCGCAGGGCGTTTTTTGTTTTTGGACACGTTAAAAAAAATTAAGACGTTATGATGTGTATTTTGTTGAAATATTCAATATTTTTTAAATTAGGCACTTTGTGGTGGTGGAAGACATGTTCAAACCTGTCCCGCAGGGCATTTTTTTTTACACTTTGAAATCAATTTTCTTTAGTTTTTTGGTTACAAAATGAAACTATACGTAAAACACCAAAAACATTTTATGTTTTCCTGACATCCAGTGGTGGGGGGGGGGGGGGCAAGAAACCCCCTTGCCCCCCCTCCCCCGTGGATGCCCATGATCTGGTAGTCACCTAGTTGTGATAAAACTTGACAAGTCGTACGTTTTAGTATTAGTTCCCTAACTTGATTGATATTTGTAGAGGGATGATTTGCAGGACTGATTTTATCATTGGCTTTTATCACAACAGAGGCGACAACATGTTATAGCCAATCGGTATTTTCCAAGATGAATGTAGACCAATGACATAAAAACATAGAGGTTCTATGATAAAAATACATGTCATTGGTGTAGACATATTATATTTTGATGTGAATAAAATAAAATTAGTATATTGAATGTCCAACAACGTACTACAGGTACTCAATACAATATGCAGTATGAAATAAAACCATTTCATCTCTTCCCTCCAGACTGCATTATTCCTTTGACAATGTCACAATCAATTCACAATTATCTGCCGTGATTCGCTAACAATTGACATATCACACACTTTTATTCCCGCCTCATTTCATTATCCTGGCAGCTAATGAAACCCAGTGGGAAGTAAATGAGAAATCAATTGCAATTACCTACCCGAGTCTGCAGTGACAATATATTCATCATGTTCCCGGCCAAGCTCATAGTTCATAATCTGATTTACTCGGATTAGCATAGAAATAAGCGCCGTTGCATAATTTACCTTAACATGGCGACAAAGTCCGGGCGTCGGAGTGGATAATGCTGGTGAGAAATAATTACTGGCAACAGTGGTTGGATGCGGTGTTGGAGAAGGAAACGTTTGTAAAGTGCACTTTCATGACGCGTTGAAATTCAAAAAACATATTTGTGAAGAACTTTTGAAATTTCTCAGGTTTCTTTTGTCCGGTGATATTTTGATTATATTGTTTTCCATTCTTACAATTTTTGTGAATCTTTTTAAACCTCACATTTTAGTGAACCCCAACTTTTGCTTTCAGATGTCATGTAGGCAGTTGAACTTTTGAAAGTTGATTTCCTACCTGTACCAGTAATAAAATCCCCCCCCCCCCTCACAACCCAACTTTAAATATATCTTTCTTCCGAGGAAAGTTCGCAAACAAACAAAGCATTGTGAAGGGGGGGGGAGGGGCGAGACGAGAGCTCGCTAGGAGCATATCAGGCGGTCAGGAGTCAGGACAGGAGCGTATATCCCCGGAAAATTGTTGAATTTCTTGTTTGTCTTTCACATATTTTGAGCACCAAAATGTATGAAATATGCATTATTTGCAACAAACTTGAATAACAAATTATAATAAATAAGTATACTCTCCAAATTAGTATTATTTTCTGAAATGGAACGTGTCAACGACTCAGCTTAAAATTGTCACACAGACCATGATGCGTTACGCGTTTTTTCAAGTCTGTCGTGAGCGTTTTCTGAACTTGTGAATGGTTAAGAGAAATAACTCAAAATAACCGTTCTATGTGAACAGCCTTTAGGTATACATCAGTAAAGGGCTATGGTGATGAAAATAAAATCACTGCAAAATCGAGTAGGTAATTGAAAGTATTTTTGGAAAGTTGACGAACTCATGGGATACCAACTAAAAGTCAGTGACGCAACCCACTCTCCGAAAGTTTTTGAAATGCTCTAAAACTTTTTTGTGTGACAAAATATTAGATTAAAAAAAAATGAAAAATGAAAAAATCCTTGCGGCAGCCTTCTCTTATTTATATAAAACTGATAGTTGAGGAATAAACACCAATTCATTAGAATGTAAATATCCTTTAATAAGTAAAGGTTTGCGAACAGTCCATGCAGAGTTAGTTATCAAAATGTCAAAAGTATACAAACACCGTCATATTTGAATAATTTTCCGGTGCATTCCAACATTGCCAACATCCACCACATAAATATTCCATTCAACTTTTCACTTGACAAACTTCACATTTTTATGTCGTTGTTTTTCTGTCAACTCTCTTCTTTCATATGGGTTAATATTTGCATTTAGTCTGGGAGGAGTCAATTCAAAAGACTGCATATTTAAAAGTTGTTTACTTAGCAAGTTTCTCCCTACAGCGAAGACAAATAGAAGTTCTACTTCCAGCGCTGGAGCTTTTATTCCCAGGGTGGCCAACCTTATTCCTGCAACTTTTCCATTACTATCTTCTCCTCGCTTATTTATAACCTCTGTCATGACTCAAAACTATTGAGAAAGAAAAGCGTCCGAATTTCAACACTTTTGGCTTTACACTTTTCCCAGAAAGTATTTTTTATTATTATTTGAAAACTATTTTTGAGTTAATTTAGTTGGATGCATTTTCTTGTACAAAATATTCGATAAAAAATCAAGTATCTATTTCTTCGTCGGCATATATGGGCACATGCCCCCCCCCCTCCCCCTCAAGTTCTGACTTTTCTGACGCCCTCAACAACTATATTTTTTAAATTATTACCTACGTCAGTTTCTGAGAGATCAATTTATTGGAGACTTAGTTTTTTTACTTATACTCTTTAGACACTGTACTCTATGGACTTATAGTTCTTATACTGTTTTTACTTATAGTTTGTTGGTTACGGTGTCTATAGAGACTTGAAATCCGAAGGCCTCTGTTTCGATTCCAGTGGCCGTCCTTCCTGACTGAGATTCTTTCCTCAGTCGAGTGGCAAAGTTGTGATGGTTTCCTACTATACCACGACCTCCTTCCCAGTTCCCACCGTCCATCTTTACCTTCATCATCATCTCCCAATCATCTTCATAATCATTCACCCGTCGTCATTTGCTACTCGAACACTAAACTGAAAAGTTTATCTAGAATGAATGCATGTGTATGTGAATGACCGTGTGTAAGTAGCAGTGTTGGACTGGGCCGCCGGGCAACCGGGCAATGCCCGGTGGGCCGGTTCAAAATGGGCCGATCGACTTGTAGAAAAGAGCCGGTGTCGACTTCCATAAAATATCTCTACTTAATTCATAGTCTGAAATTACAATGTTACGTAGAGCACATCCCATTAAGCAATACACCATCTACTTCAATTGCAAGGTGTTCTTATCTTAGAGTATTGTATACTTATAATATGATATCGGACCTCGTCTGTCTGGGCCGCTCAAACGGTTCTTCAAGTTCGGACCGAACCGCACTGCAATGGACTGTTTATACATTGGCGGTTTAGGTAGAAGGACCAGAAAATTCCTAATGACTACTAAAATCGAAGACAATTTTTGGTGAAAACGAAAGGAAAATTCACACATTGACTTTCGTAGGTACAGAAAGTACGAAAAAAAAATCCCTGCGGGGCCATTAGAGATTTGATCAAATAACAAAATTTGCAGATTATATTGCATTTGACTAAAGTTTTCCCAAGAATATTGCATATCACACATTTTAAATTTCTTTGAAATGGATGCAACATAGCTTCAAAGTCGGTTATTTTGTATCAAAAACTCAAAAAATTCCCTGCGGGGCCAATTGTGTTTCTGTAAAACAAAAAGTTTCAAATTATATTACATTTGTCTAAAGTTTCCACAGGATAATGAATATCACAAATTTTAAATTCTTTGAAATGGATGCCAAAAATAACTTTAAATTTGATTCTTTTGTATCAAAAACTCAAAAAATGCCCTGCGGGGCCAATGGGGTTTCTATTAAGAATTTTTTTTTAGATTATATCACATTTGTCTAAAGTTTCCACAGGAAAATGCATATCACACATTTTACATTTATTTGAAATATACCTAAATAGCTTCAAACTCGATTCTTTTATATCAAAACTCAAAATATGACCTGCGGAGCAATTGGGGATTTGTTCAAATAACAAAATTTGCAGATTATATTGCATTTTGTCTAAAGTTTTCCCTTGGTTTTCCCAAGAGTATTGCATACATAACACAATTTAAATTTCTTTGAATAAATTGCCAAAATAGCTTCAAATTCGATTATTTTATATCCAAAATTTAAAATATGCCCTGCGGGGCTATCTGAGGGGATGTCCCTCCCAGTCCCCCTTTCCTCACATTCATCGATTACCGATAATTTTAATCCCCCCACTCAAAACAAAGTTCCTACGCGCCTGCCGCTGGTTTATAGCATAGTTTTGCCAAAATAAGTTCTTTCTGAAAATGGGCCACTTTATTTCCGTGGGCCGGTTTCTAATCTGTTGCCCGGTAAGAAATTTTGCCCCAGTCCGACACTGGGAGTGTGGTGTATTTTTATAATTTATTATTGTGGTGGAAGCGCGAGCGATTTTGCTGCTTGTTGCAGGCACTGTTTCTTTTTTTTGAAACTCCTTTATTGATAATTAAACGATTACGATTGGAGACGATATGGGTTGACCTTGACCAAATGATTTGAAATTTTATTTTTAATCATGATTAAATAAAAGGCAAACTTGGTACATTTTTAATTTTTTGCTTTGGGCCGATTACATATTTTTGGTGAAAAATGGTATATTTTCTTGTCCCGCCGGGTGCCGTATGATCAGTCTGATTATGAGTGGTGAGTGTGTGAGTGTATATTAGTAGCACTTTTTAATTTTTGCTTCGTATACCTTGCTAATTAGGCGCCGGCTACTCTACAGCGCAAAACTATGAAATTTCCGATAAGACTTGAGACCAAACCCGTTCTATCAAAGTTACACTCTATGGTTACAACACCCACTTATCAAACAATTCTTCCCTCTTAATTTGATAAAATGGCCGAGCGCATGCACCCCCTTACCCGCTTTTTTAAATAACCATGATTAAAAATATGTTATCTACAAATCTATCCCCGTCATTTGGCCATTATACTCACATCTACCTATTCGCCATCCACTCTCCATCCATTTTCCATCGACCCACTAAGACTAACATCCAAAACCCATCCACTAACATCTATTCTCCATCCACTTCCACTAACATCCACTCTCCATCCACTCACATCCATTCTCCATCCACCCACTATTCACTAACATCCATTGGTCATCCACTCACATTCATTCTCCATCCACTCTCCATCCACTAACATCCACTCTCCATCCACTAACATCCACTAACATCCACTCTCCATCCACTAACATCCACTAACATCCACTCTCCATCCACTAACATCCACTAACATCCACTCTCCTCGATGCTCCATTTTCTCCGCCATCGCATAAATCTCGTCCTCGTCGTCCTCGTTTGTTTTTCTTCGCTCAACTTCATCGGTTTAATTGACGTAAGTTAGTCGAAGTTATCTGGTGTCATGGCTGCTGATAAAGTTCTCCGCCGCCGCCGCCGCTGCAGATTGCTGTGCAAGCGTGGAGATGTGATTGATGATGCAGCGCAGCAACTCGTGGCAGAGATGTGTGTACACATCAGACCGTCTCAAACCGCGCGCGAACACCGTCTCTCCGTAGACACAGACGGAGAGAGATGAAAATGTCAAGAAGAAACGGAAATGGTTTATCTTTTACTCGTGTATGAAGAAATGATGTAACAGTGTTTATGCGGAGTTGTACAACTTTTAAAGTGCAATGGACCACTAGTCATTATCTTGCTATGTGACATCACGAATAAAACAGATGACAGAAGGATGTGGGCTGTGACCGTCAAGAAGGCTGTGACAGCACAGTAATCAATAGTAATCAAATAGCAAAGAAATTCAACTGTCTTTCCCACACACATTTGATTGGCTGTTTCTCCCACTATATGGACAGTGCTGCTCTAGTGTGAGTAAAGAGAACTATTATTCTACATTGACTCCTCCCATCACCATTGGTCCATTGGGAGTTCTACTGAAGTTATCTTTGGTTCAAATTATAAACTAGAGCAAAAATAATAATTAAAAATACTTGTTTTACTTTTAAGAAGAGTATTTTTCTATGGTAAATCTAGCATTCTAATATTTATACAATCCATGAGAGAATTGACGGCACCATGGGAAGTGACGTATACGCAGCTTATCAGCAACCAGAACAATCATGATTATCATAATACTAGACTATAGACCATTTTAAATATTATCTCGGTGGCTCTGCTTTCTAAGAAAAATCATATGCAGTTTGATTTCCAGACCCCTTAGTCCCTGTTTCAACAATAGGTAAAACAGGAGGCCAAGTCTTGAAACTTACGCCTTCAGGACGCAAACGCTCTAGGACGTCATAAAGTCCCATTTACTGTAAGAATGACGACCTTGAAATCTACAGATAACAGTTTAGCTTAATTTTGAATAAGGTTTTATGACTGTATAATATCTGTAATAATAATTATAATGTTAATTAATTGTTTGCAATAGATTGCTGGATGACAATCAAATAAGTGGCTTGACTTTATGTTTCAATGTCTATCACTCTTACAGTAAATGGGACTTTATGACGTCCGAGAGCGTTTGCGTCCTGAAGGCGTAAGTTTCAAGACTTGGCCTCCAGGGACTAAGGTGTCTGGAAATAATACTGCATATGATTTTTCTTAGAAAGCAGAGCCTCCGAGATAATATTTAAAATGGTCTATTGTCAACTGCCCCTTGGAAAGTTCTTGAGCTTTTTATTCATGTTTGGAACACGATTTTTGCCAGCTATTCTTTCTTACCCATGAATAACTAGGAAAATGCTCAGTGTAACGCGTTGATGAGCGAGCCTTCGTATTGCATTCGAATTGATATGCATTTGCAGGTTTCTGTTCTACAAACCTTGCAATTATCTGAATCGAAATGCGTCGAAGTAGGTGATAAAATATCTGAAATTGTACAAAATTATTTCCAGCCGCACATGTCCGCAAAATGTCCGCATCTTTTGAAGAACGACAGATTAGTCTGGAAATTGTGTAATTTACATAGTATAGGTATATTGGTCCCAATGACAGTGCCAAGTTTTTAGTTGAATGGTCAAACGGTTCCCTATTTAATTTTCAACAAATCCCAAAAACCGAAAAAACCATACACAAAACCACTGAAAGTGCGTAAAAAATTCAGATCGATCGGTTGAAAAAAAACGAAAAAATAAGTTGTGGCATTAGACCAAGGTTTTAACTGAAACCTCAATGCAACCCGTAGTACCTAACTCTCGCTAAGCTTGCTTAATAATTTGTTTATCTAGATTATTCAGAATCATGTATATTTTCATTAATTCATACATTCTAAGAACCTTCTAAATATTCCCCTCTATACCCTTAGGGACGTCTATTCTATCCCTATAGAAACATCTTTTCTAAAAGTCTTATAATATTTTTATTTTCGAACTTTTGATATGAAGCCGGAGTCAAAACTGAAATCCTCACCATGTTTGAGAGCTGGTGAAAACTCCTCCCTATAGTTTTCAAACTCTGAAGAGAACCTCCATTATTCAGCATCCATCCTTTGCTCTCTTCTTTGTATGCCAGCGTCAAATGAAAGTATGTGTCTTAAGGTGATACAAGCGCTCGGCCGTTGAAGAAAATTGAGAGAGATCAGATGTTTCAAAAGTGAGTGTAACTTTGATAGAATGTTCACATGGTCATTCTGATTGTATATTAGTAGCAATTTTATTTGGTTCGAGCCTTGTTAATTAGGCGCCGGTTATTCAACAAAACCGTGCAAAACTAGGCTATTTCGGATACGATTGGAGTCCAAACCAGTGAACCAACCAATTGGAGCAACTTCTTGTTCAACTTCTGTGCCACCCTTCTGTGTCACACTTCTTGATGGAAATTAGAACATGTTCTAAATGATATAAAAGTTGAGCTCAAGTTCTGTGTCAAGAGAAGTTGCTTCGTGTTAACACACAATTGTATGAAAAGTGCGAATGTGACACAGAAATTGAACAAGAAATTGCACCAAGTAAATTGGGCTTTAGACTTGTTACTTGGCACATTTTTTAAATTAAAATGTACCCAGCGATAAACAAGAAAATAGCTGTTTTTCACCAAAATTCAACTAATTATTTCTAATGAACTAAGCAAACCATGAAAAATGTATACCAAGTGATAACCTAAGGGCCGGTTTTTCAATGGCCTGCTAAAACAGTGGTTAAGTTTTAAAAGGCCATTCCAGGATTGCCATTGGTTGTTGTCATGGCAAAATATACCTAATCGACTGTTTAAAAGTTAGCAATGTATTGAGAGACATTGCTAACTTGCTAGACATTGCTAAGTGTGGCTTTATCTAATCATGATTAAAATTTCAAATCATTCGTCCACCCATTTTCGTCTCCAATCGTATCAAAAAAGCGCCTGCAATAAACGGCCAAAATATGCTCTCGCTTTCAGCGAGCGCTCTGTGCTTGCGCTTGCAGCTTACTTGCGCTCTGTGCTTGCGCTTGCAGCTTACTTGCGCTCTGTGCTTGCGCTTGCAGCTTACTTGCGCTCTGTGCTTGCGCTTGCAGCTTACTTGCGCTCTGTGCTTGCGCTTGCAGCTTACTTGCGCTCTGTGCTCGCGCTTGCAGCTTACTTGCGCTCTGTGCTCGCGCTTGCAGCTTACTTGCGCTCTGTGCTCGCGCTTGCAGCTTACTTGCGCTCTGTGCTTGCGCTTGCAGCTTACTTGCGCTCTGTGCTCGCGCTTGCAGCTTACTTGCGCTCTGTGCTTGCGCTTGCAGCTTACTTGCGCTCTGTGCTTGCGCTTGCAGCTTACTTGCGCTCTGTGCTTGCGCTTGCAGCTTACTTGCGCTCTGTGCTCGCGCTTGCAGCTTACTTGCGCTCTGTGCTTGCGCTTGCAGCTTACTTGCGCTCTGTGCTCGCGCTTGCAGCTTACTTGCGCTCTGTGCTTGCGCTTGCAGCTTACTTGCGCTCTGTGCTTGCGCTTGCAGCTTACTTGCGCTCTGTGCTCGCGCTTGCAGCTTACTTGCGCTCTGTGCTCGCGCTTGCAGCTTACTTGCGCTCTGTGCTCGCGCTTGCAGCTTACTTGCGCTCTGTGCTTGCGCTTGCAGCTTACTTGCGCTCTGTGCTCGCGCTTGCAGCTTACTTGCGCTCTGTGCTCGCGCTTGCAGCTTACTTGCGCTCTGTGCTTGCGCTTGCAGCTTACTTGCGCTCTGTGCTTGCGCTTGCAGCTTACTTGCGCTCTGTGCTCGCGCTTGCAGCTTACTTGCGCTCTGTGCTCGCGCTTGCAGCTTACTTGCGCTCTGTGCTTGCGCTTGCAGCTTACTTGCGCTCTGTGCTTGCGCTTGCAGCTTACTTGCGCTCTGTGCTCGCGCTTGCAGCTTACTTGCGCTCTGTGCTTGCGCTTGCAGCTTACTTGCGCTCTGTGCTTGCGCTTGCAGCTTACTTGCGCTCTGTGCTCGCGCTTGCAGCTTACTTGCGCTCTGTGCTCGCGCTTGCAGCTTACTTGCGCTCTGTGCTTGCGCTTGCAGCTTACTTGCGCTCTGTGCTTGCGCTTGCAGCTTACTTGCGCTCTGTGCTTGCGCTTGCAGCTTACTTGCGCTCTGTGCTCGCGCTTGCAGCTTACTTGCGCTCTGTGCTTGCGCTTGCAGCTTACTTGCGCTCTGTGCTTGCGCTTGCAGCTTACTTGCGCTCTGTGCTTGCGCTTGCAGCTTACTTGCGCTCTGTGCTCGCGCTTGCAGCTTACTTGCGCTCTGTGCTTGCGCTTGCAGCTTACTTGCGCTCTGTGCTCGCGCTTGCAGCTTACTTGCGCTCTGTGCTTGCGCTTGCAGCTTACTTGCGCTCTGTGCTTGCGCTTGCAGCTTACTTGCGCTCTGTGCTCGCGCTTGCAGCTTACTTGCGCTCTGTGCTTGCGCTTGCAGCTTACTTGCGCTCTGTGCTTGCGCTTGCAGCTTACTTGCGCTCTGTGCTCGCGCTTGCAGCTTACTTGCGCTCTGTGCTTGCGCTTGCAGCTTACTTGCGCTCTGTGCTTGCGCTTGCAGCTTACTTGCGCTCTGTGCTCGCGCTTGCAGCTTACTTGCGCTCTGTGCTTGCGCTTGCAGCTTACTTGCGCTCTGTGCTCGCGCTTGCAGCTTACTTGCGCTCTGTGCTTGCGCTTGCAGCTTACTTGCGCTCTGTGCTCGCGCTTGCAGCTTACTTGCGCTCTGTGCTTGCGCTTGCAGCTTAGTTGCGCTCTGTGCTTGCGCTGAGCACTTCTACCCTTGAGTATAGCTTCTACACTACACTTCTTACCTCTATGCTACAACATCATTAGGAAAATGTCTCAAACAAGATCTGAGTCGTAATTGTCTCGTACTGTCTTGCTCTATGTAGCATCATCAAAAGATGAAGCTGTTCTATTATTCTAGATGCGACTGTCACAATACTTGAGTATGAATAATTAATAGTTTTACTGGGATATGCAACTCAGAGATGGCACTATATAGCAATATCTTCCTTTCAACCTCTGTTTTAACAAATTCTGCAGTTTCTCGGAATTACAATTTTATTTATGCGGCAGCCAACCATTTTCTTATGATTAATTTTTGTTTTGTATGTTTTTACGTCATACTTTAACCCTTTACGAAAAATACTCGTCCATACCCCAAACTATTTAGTAAGGTCCTAGGGGGGAATAAGGCCCAGTGGGGAACAAGGCCCACTCTAAATATCTCAGGAGTCTGAAATCTGGGGCACAATTTATGAATCCTCGTTTGTAAAGTACCACTAGTTTGGTGTGTTAGCGAAGTTTTGTGTCGATAGTCCAAACCGTTTTGAAACCAGACTAAGAAAAATGAGAAAAATGATGAAAATGGTGATTTCTTTGTCTAAATTCTGTCACCGAGTCGTGGCTGTGCGATATGCGGAAATGAACTGTTATGAAAGCATATGAATGTGCATAGATTGTCATATTTGCTATCATTATGAATGTGTGGGCTTGAAGACAGATGATGGGGATGATTGTATATGGGCTCAACATTCTGATTAGTGGTTTACTATAGGAGGGCCTTGTTCCCCACACATGAGGGGAACAAGGCCCACAGGTAAACTTTTTTTCAAGGTCAATTTTTATACTATTAGGATAATTATGTTTGGTCAAATTCAATATCAACTTGACCACAATAGATCAATGGTCAATATTAACTTGTGTTTGCACATTATTTGTGCGTCCATTCCAAAATATCTATCAAAACAATTAAGGTGGGCCTTATTCCCCCCTAGGACCTTACGTAATTTTGTTTTGTAGTTTTGATAAGTTTTATGACTCGGAAAACGCTGCGTGATCATGGAAGACCTCTTTAGAATTTGGGGGCGGACGCGTCCCCTCACTTATTTTTCTTATATGTAAAAAATTGGCTTAAAATTGTGTACAAATCGCGTAGAAAGGCACCAAATTTGGTCCTGAAATTCTAATTTCTCCTGAGGCTATGTGCCCCTGACCCGCACTGTCTTGGGGGGGGGGCTCCCCCCCCTTGTTTTCGAAAGCAAATATGTTTTCCTGACATCGCCGAGCGTCCACCCATTTATTATTTTACAAATTAAGACGGCTGGGTAGTGAGTTTGACCTTGAAGAGTTTTTTAATCGAATTTGGGGTGTTTAGAACCCGAAAATTTAGTAATTTTCGGGAGGTGTTTAGAACCCGAAAATTTAGTAATTTTACGGGTTCTAAACACCTGTTGGACAAAATAAAACTAATAACTTATTCCAAACTATGAAATTATTTTCATTGAACTGTTCTGAATTCACGTCCATAGCCCTATTTTGTTAACAATTACACTGGAAAAAGATATTGATAAAAAATCGATTAAAAAACTCGTCAAGGCCACGCTCACTACCAAGCCCTCTTAATCACTGAATTGGTCAATTTTCTAGTGAAACCAATAGGCCGATTTTGCTATAAATCAAGAACAGTTTGGTGAAAACATTGGCCTGATCCGTTACTTCGTTTGAAAATAACGAAAATAACACAATTGAAACAAACGGGATACGAGCCATGAGCAATTGTAATCGATTGTTATTGAAGTGCTGCAAGCGCGAGCTATTTGCCACATGTTGCAGGCACTTTTTTGGATACGATTGGAGACAAACTCGGTTGACGAAATTATTTGAATTTTTAATAATGATTAGATAAAAGACGTTTACGGTGATAATTGGTACATTTTTAATTTTTTGTTTTGTTAATTAGTAATATTTAATTGATTTTTGGTGAAAAATTGTATATTTTCTTGTCTCAATAGGTGCCATATGAAATTTATTTTTAAAAATGTGCCAAGTGATAACCATAAGTTTGTCTTTTATCTTATCATGATTAAAATTTGAGATCAATTGGTTAACGGGTTTGGTCTCCAGTCGTATCGGAAATTTCATAGTTTTGAGCGGTTTTGTTGAATTACCGTTGCCTAATTAATAATGCAAGAAGCAAAAATTAAAAAGTTCTACTAATATACAACCAGACTGATCACATGAACTTCCTATCAAAGTTACACCCACTTATGAAACAATTTTTCTCACTCAATTTTCTAAAGCAGCCGAGCGCTTGTATCACCTTAAAAAATGCATTTTCATAAAAAAAAATCGCTAATCTGCTGAATTATTATTAAACTTCTAAATGCGCCCCCCCCCCCCCTCCCCCCTTCACACATTAGTGTGCACTGAGCGCCTTCTTAATGAAAAGTAGACCATTTGTGCAGACAACAAAATGACTTGTATGCTCACTCCAAAATGACAGATGATAGTTCACTTAATCAAAACATCATCAACGGTTCAAATGATTTTCTGCTCCATTACAACACGTAGAATGAATGTGCAAACACTGCCATGCATTCACCTCACTTACTGACGTCGTTCTGACGTCTAGACGTATCTTTGGACAACCCTAGTTTCTTTAGATCGCATGTAAGATAGATAACCACTCTATGTACCAACCGCAAGTCACTTTGCAGTTTTTTATCCCATTTTATTTGCGTACTTAGTAATTAGAGATTATGTAATGTTACACTAATAGATTAAATTTATAGAATGCTATTTTCGTATCAGAGTCTGAAGTCCATCATGAAAGTAAGGAAGTGCATACCCCCCCCCCCCCCCCCCCCCCCATACCATCTAGACATATGGAAGTTATACCGCCACAAACACATGCTGTTCTTTTCTGGGATGTTATAGTCTATAGACATCAGTGAAGAATTTAAAGGGCCTAGTTATTTTCACTTACATTGAACCGTATGCATAGTGGAGACATGCAGCAACATCATAAAAATAATAAGTGCATGGAGAACATTTGCTCACACAATTTAATAAATATTCTTGGAATCTTTTTTTCTGGCTCTTGGCTGGCGTATTTGAGCGCGTGGCTTGCACGTGGGCCCGTGTGTGTGTGTGTGTGTGTGTGAGAGAGAGAGAGAGAGAGAGAGAGAGAGAGAGAGAGAGAGAGAGAGAGAGAGAGAGAGAGAGAGAGAGATGTGGTGGGGGGGGGGGGGGGGGGGGGTTGTTACGTGTCCCTAAAGACTAAAGTCACTCATCGTTTCACTCTAAATTACGCTCCAAGTTGAATTTTACCAACTGAGAACGACATCATTCTCTTTTGATTGCAAAATAATTATAAGTTAATTTTCAAATAACCGTTTTTGAAATGTTCAAATTCATTTTTTCAGAAATTGGAACGAAAGTTTAAGATAATAACAAAATCATAAGATAATTTTAATATTTTGTACGACGCTGAAAATTAACGACTTTATACTGTACATTTTGACAATCGTAAATTATAAATCATCGTAAAACATTAGTTCAGTATGTAGGTTCAAGAACATACATGAACAAATACCCTAACCTCCCTGACCCTAACCACCGAATAATAAGACACTGAAGCGTTGCTAAGCTAAGCGAGCACGACGCCAAGCAAGAAGACGGTGTTGTTGTGACTGGATGCAGTTCTATTCTCATCGTGTTAGTCGCTATCAGTGCATTGACATGGTTGCATGACTTATCTCTCAACAAACAACACCACTGTCGCGTTATCTCTCTCATGTTATCATAGCAGATGCCAGGTTCAAGACCGGGCGAGGTCATTACACAACCAAGTGCCAGTGTGCAGCGTTGCACTCCACTGCAACTAAGATGCATGATTATTAGGGCTAGGATGCTAAGGACATGTCCCTTTTTTCAGATACGTCTAAAAATGATACATAAATATGTTTCATGTGTTCCTGATTTCAAAAATAAGTGTTTTATTTTGCCAGAAAATTCCCTTTTTTTAATTCTTTATGAATTCAGTCCTTTTCTTGCAATCCTTTACTTGGATGGCCAACAACGATACTTGACACATTGACACATTCATATAATAATTTAAGTTAATTTTAATATATTACTCCAAATTCAACTGCTAAACTAATAAATCGAATAATAATATGTTGACGAATATTACAAAGCTAACATTTCATAATTGGTCCGTTTTCGGGATGGTCCTTTTTTAATAGTTTTTTTAATGTACTATTTGCCTGCCTTATTGGATTTTTCATAGGTCGTAATCATCCTAGCAGCCCTATAATGATTATGATGATTATTGGGGGGATGATGATAAAGAAGAGGTAAGGATGGACGGTGGGAAGAAGGATGTCGTGGCCTGGTAGAAGGAACCTATCCGTAATTTGCCTGTCGACTTAGGAAAGCTAAGACAATTCACAGTGAAAAGGGATCATCTCGTACAGGCGGGTAGCTTAACACTTTCATCATGGGGGTGGGGGGGGGGGGATTGCGACACCCGGAAGGGGGTCGGGGGCCGAAGCCCCTCAGTCTCAGACCCGCAGGGCGTTTTTTTAACTTTAATAACTTAAAAGTGATTCTGGGGCTTTAAAATGCACGCAAATCTCCAATTGTTGCCCCACAGCGCGATATTCACATATATTCACATATATTCACGCGATATTCACAGATATTCACATATATTCACAGGGGAATATCATTTACGAGAAACGGCTCAATTTCCTGTGAATTTATGTCCATGTTGGAGTCTGGAAATCCTGAATCCCCACTCCAACCCATGGAGCCTGTTGATGTGGATACACATGTCAGCTGGTCACCTGCACTGGTGGCCGGCACAGGTCGCGACGTGGTGACCGCGCCGGGTCGCACGGGGTCGCCACTCGGCCGCCTGCACGGGTTGCGACGCAAGATGGACGGCGACTCCCCCATAGCGCGAGCCTCATCGTCCAGGATCTAGATGTCATGTCATTAGTTTATAGTGTACATGGAATTGTGTTACAAATGAAACTTGAAAAAGTTGATGGCCTAGTTGAAAATGAAAACGAGAACTCTTTCAAACGTCTATTCAGTACTTGTCACGTTTTAAAACCATGTTTGAATTATTTAAAACTTGAAAATTTGATGGCTAAAGTATAGTTTTCAACTTTTTCAAGTTGTGTTCAATAAAACGTCACAAAACCTATAACAAACCTAACAAATGCCCCTCGAGGTATACATCTCACTAACCCAATGCAAAAGGTATTCCCTATCTACCCCCCCCCCCCCCCCTGGTAGAAATTCAACAGGCTCCCATGCTCCCTATTCTCGAATCGAAACCGCACGTGCGAAAATGTTTAACTATGCGAAATCAAGTGAAATCTTTTGTTTTATCAATGATAATGTAGCTGAATCCATATTGTACAGTGACTCATTTCTGTATGGGGAACATTTTTTCAACATGTTCTATGTTCAAATCTACTTTATCGATTTCTCGTTTAGCGTCCACCTCAAGGATGTCTACCTCAAATATACGAAATTAATAAAACAGATGTGGATGAACGTTTTCTTACCTTCTCATAATTGTTTTTCTTGAGAAATCCCCACTTGGATTCCCAGCATTTCTGTGCGATTTCTTGTAGGGCGACGCTCTCCTTTCTGCGAGAAAATGTCAAGAGGAAAGAAGGATTATCTCTCAGTCTTCTCATCTTGTACTTCGCAATGTGAGGACAAAGCGACACTTAGACGCGAATAAAATATGCGATGCAGAAGAAATGGACGAGATGAAGTAAAAGAAGTACCATCGGGAACATTCTATGTGAAATACTTAAAATGTAATCCAAAGATGTCGTGAATTTATGAGTGTAATGGGACAGACAGTTATTAAAATATATATGGTTTGGTGCACAATATGAAATAAAATTGAGTTTTCAACAAATTGTGAGCACATCAGTTTCTCTATTGTAAATTTATAATGAAACTAGTAAATGCATTTGAAAAACTTATCAAATGTTCAATCCTTTTCAAACCTTTGAAACATTTGAAGAAAAAAAAATAGAAAAGAGAATGAATGAAAGGACTGTCTGTTCTTTAATATCATACTATTGAGCATCACCTGATTGGTTAAAAAGTGCAAAAATTTACTTTTGGACCTCAAAGAAATTTTACATGGTCAAAGACCGACAATCTATCATATTTTATACATTTTCGGCGAAATCGGTCTTTCAATACTCTGCTAAAGTCTCAATTAGCTCTTAACAGTTAGTTAATGGTCATTCTATAGGAATGCGTCATTGTTTGTTGCTATGACAATACAGTCATAATCAACCGTTTATAAGTTAGCAGAGTATTGAAAGACTCGCCCTAAACAGAGTTGATGCATCTATCAATAAATGCACCGCAATTTGATCACGTGCAAATGATTGGGTTATGCTGTCACTCTCTTGCACAGATCAGCAACTTATGCACAGCAGTTTATATACACGAACGAAACTGTCTCACTCAGATGTCTGGGACACGCAAAGGTCCAGAATAAACAAGATAAGGGCCCGTAAAAAATGAAAAATTTGGTGTAGCCTACAAACCAAAAGGCCCGGAACCCGGATGCAATTCATAGCACGATAACATATTTTGTTTAATAACAGCAATGCGAAAATTGAATTTAGCACTTTGACATGTCAGATATAACTTATTATAAATTTAGGTATTGTAAATCGATGTATTTTTGTAAAGTAAGCGATTTCATTTCATATTAAAGATTTCTTCAGAGCATTATAGCTATCAAATATGGCAAATATACATATAATGACACTATTCTGAATGGTGCCAGCAAGATGGTGTTAACAATGAACATGCAAACTCCTATCATCACAGATAAGTGCCTGGGTCTCCGGTGTCTGACAGAGCATTGTCCTCGCGATGATGATACTGATGATGCATCACCGACATGGCTTCCTCCTGCAGTTGATAATGATCATGTTGTCGACATCACAATGGGCGTGTTGCAACGCGAACAGTGTTGACTTTAGCAGACTGTGATTCGTGCCTGGGTCTCTGGTGTCTGACAGAGCATTGTCCTCGCGATGATGATACTGATGATGCATCACCGACATGGCTTCCTCCTGCAGTTGATAATGATCATGTTGTCGACATCACAATGGGCGTGTTGCAACGCGAACTGTGTTGACTCTAGCAGACTGTGATTCGTGCCTGGGTCTCTGGTGTCTGACAGAGCATTGTCCTCGCGATGATGATACTGATGATGCATCACCGACATGGCTTCCTCCTGCAGTTGATAATGATCATGTTGTCGACATCACAATGGGCGTGTTGCAACGCGAACTGTGTTGACTCTAGCAGACTGTGATTCGTGCCTGGGTCTCTGGTGTCTGACAGAGCATTGTCCTCGCGATGATGATACTGATGATGCATCACCGACATGGCTTCCTCCTGCAGTTGATAATGATCATGTTGTCGACATCACAATGGGCGTGTTGCAACGCGAACTGTGTTGACTCTAGCAGACTGTGATTCGTGCCTGGGTCTCTGGTGTCTGACAGAGCATTGTCCTCGCGATGATGATACTGATGATGCATCACCGACATGGCTTCCTCCTGCAGTTGATAATGATCATGTTGTCGACATCACAATGGGCGTGTTGCAACGCGAACTGTGTTGACTCTAGCAGACTGTGATTCGTGCCTGGGTCTCTGGTGTCTGACAGAGCATTGTCCTCGCGATGATGATACTGATGATGCATCACCGACATGGCTTCCTCCTGCAGTTGATAATGATCATGTTGTCGACATCACAATGGGCGTGTTGCAACGCGAACTGTGTTGACTCTAGCAGACTGTGATTCGTGCCTGGGTCTCTGGTGTCTGACAGAGCATTGTCCTCGCGATGATGATACTGATGATGCATCACCGACATGGCTTCCTCCTGCAGTTGATAATGATCATGTTGTCGACATCACAATGGGCGTGTTGCAACGCGAACTGTGTTGACTCTAGAAGACTGTGATTCGTGCCTGGGTCTCTGGTGTCTGACAGAGCATTGTCCTCGCGATGATGATACTGATGATGCATCACCGACATGGCTTCCTCCTGCAGTTAATAATGATCATGTTGTCGACATCACAATGGGCGTGTTGCAACGCGAACAGTGTTGACTCTAGCAGACTGTGATTCCTGCCTGGTCCATCACCAGGTGCCTGCTTGTTGTATTGGGGGCTCGTCACTTTTGGCCAGACAGAGTTCATGTGATTCAATAGTGGGCCAAGACAACGATATTCAAAATTCATTGAAACCCCCAAAGTTGAATTTAATGAAATGCTAAAGCTTTTTGTTCCTGTAATCTCACTTCAGGGATGTACCACATGTTTAGAATCTAAAGAAAATGCTCTATTTCTAGGGATACGTTTCAACAGCTCTTAATTTTTTGTGTCTGGTAATCTAGGATTCTTTGCTTTTAAAACGCACGTGAACTTCCCAAGAGTGAAACCCATTTAGTCCCCTTCTATCGTGTTGCTGCCAGTACCTTTGGTGCCATTTCTATTTCACCAAAAGTTGATATTTATTACGCCACTGCCTTCTGACTCTTAAAGATAGTATTTTCGATTCCTTTTCTTTCATTCTCCTCAGAGTCAGTCGTGCAGCAACCCACCAATAGGCCACGACCGTCTACCATCCATCCTTCACCGTGTTCCCCCTAGTTGCAGCGCTTTGCGAGGTTGAAGACCATTATGACACAACATTAGGACAATGGTGGAAATGACAACTTACAATATGCCATCCTGGACCACTCTGTCTCTGTCTGGACGACTCTTCTGTGCGGGTTGACTCTCTTTCCTCTCCGTCTTCTTTGCACCACTAGACATGTCTGCAACACGAGCAGTTCTTTCTTTGCCACTGCTTTGCTCACAAGGTTTACAAGTCACATTACGATAATTCGGATGATTTAATCAAGTAACTCCTCCTTAGCAGTTATGATATATATTACGCAAATGCAAATTCAAAAACGTTCCAAAATTAAATGAGTTCGAACAGTAATTCTGAGTACATCTAATCACATTCACATTGTAATGGTGAGATGACTTATTTTGTAAGAGAATACTTCAATAAAACTATATTTGTTGACATGGCAATTGATAGAACTTGATTAGATAATTTCAAAATGCAACGGAAAATCGAGAAAATGTACAACCAGGAGCCCAAGTCTTGAAAAAAGCGTTTTGAAACCGTCTGGCGTTTTCATTGATCAAAACGAAAAAAGTTGAAGGCTAAGGTATAGTCGTCAACTTTTTTACGTTTTGATCAATGAAAACGCCAGACGGTTTCAAAACGCTTTTTTCAAGACTTGGGCTCCAGGGACAGAAAATATTTTGTTCATTATTGGAAAATCAAAAACGAAAATCATTTGCAGGACGGTCAACCAATAGCATAACTTAGAGGAATTAGTGCTGCCTGCTGGCTACACTAATACCTCTTAGGCATAACTAGGCATAACCATTGAATAAAGAAATATTTGGGGGATTGGGTTATGCCATATTATTTTCGAAACACGGTCTCAGAAAGGTAAATGAGGGAAGAGATTTGATTTCATTTGATTGTGGAATCCAATCCTTCCCCTTTTTGGATTATCGATCCAGTCTCAAATCTAATTCGACCAAATAAACTAAACTTAAAATCGTCGTTTTTATATTATAATGATCAAAATTAATTTAAATTTGTATCAAGTTGTACCCTCATCAATCATCTAACTACCCTTTCCATAAAGCAAAGCGCCATATTTCGTACTCTAACTAGCAAAACCCATAGGTTGAAGCAGACATCATTATTGGTTACAAATTACTATGTCTTTATACGGCGTCTAATGACACTTCTATTAGCAAACATAATACATTTCCCCCTCATTTACTTCAACATAAAACCCCCTCATCTTACCCTGAGCGATGAAACGAGAGTGAAGTCAACCAGAAACGCCGATAATATGAAAAATCTTCCCTTTGTTTCTCTTGCAGAGTACTCGGCTGGATTATTACCGCTATTTTGCTTGGCTGTCGCTAGGCAACCAGCGAGCAGCTATGTGAGGAGTGTTGCCTAGATGCAGGGGGTCAGTAATCAAGCAGGGAGAAATCATGGAGTGGCGTAGTGGTGTAGCCGCTGGCCGTCCTTTAATTAGTCTGACTGAGTGGGTAGTGGTTTCCTCAGTCGAATATGAACTTGAATGTTGCTACTTCTAATTTATTTCATTATCTAGCCTAGCTTTACAATATTTATTACAATTACAAAAAAAAAATCGTTTGTTAGGGTTAGATTATGACGGACTTACACATAAATAGTCAGATTATACAATAAAAGAATGATTTTTAATAATTGTAAAATTTAATAAACTGTAATAATTGTACAAACTTTCCAATTTATATACCTACTGGTCTTTTTGAAATGATAAAATAAAAATATGGTATGATTTGTTTCAGATTCAATTGGAAAAAACAGAACTACTGAATTTTTTCTAATACCATGGGTTCTGAAAGCTTCCATGAAAATACTTCTTTTCATAAATTTTTAAATGAAATGTGAGACGAACTCTAAAATAAATGTTATACACACGCAATTTTTGTGTAATAAATAAGTAATGAGTGAAAAAGGAAATTATAAAATATACATTGTGATAACCTTCATTCCCAACAACGTCTATAACTAGAAATATTAGTACACTTCATTTCCATTGAATGAGAATTGAAATGCAATCACATTGCATTGTCTGCAACTGCATGACATTGAGTCGGACATCCCAACTCTGCATGTAGTAGTGTGTAGCAATCACTGCAGGATACAAGCCAGACAGGACACAATATAACCTTAAACCTTAACATCATCCGCGCACTTTTCCCAGTGGAAGAATCATTATTACGAGAATATATATAAAAATGTTGAAAAAAAGAAGAGTGTTTAGATTCTAGTATTCTAGGCCATGTAATTATCGAGTAAAGAGTGGGGATAGTCTAGACACTACGTCACACCGCGATAGCACCGTCACATTCCCCTCCCCTCCTTCCCCTCCTTTACCATCTCAATCTATCCACTCCCGCTCTCTATACTAGACAAAACAGTCCTTTTTTACCCCTCCCCGCCCCACACTCCTCGTCAAACGCTGTCCCGAGTTTGCCCACTGATATTGATTTTCCCTGTGGATTCACCGTCCCGTCACCCTCTCACCGTCATCGTCTGGACGCCGTCGTCGGTTACCCTCTCGACCCTTGACATTGTCGTCTAGTCTACTGTCACGTGGTGGGCTCTTGATTCGTCAGTGGGCCAATATCTTGTGGTTTTATGCACTCTTTGTTGCAGTTTTTTTATTCCCCTATGCGATTTAAGTGCAAGCCATGACTTCGTGATACTTGGTTTGGCCTTCAAAGAAAGTTGTCCGAAAAAAAACGTCTGGATGATGTCTGATCATGAAATAACCTTGAACTATCAAAATTATTGGCGTAGAAAAACATTCAACTGATCATGTCTAGGTCTAATTAAAGGCGGTCACATTGCATCGAATTAGTTTTTATGAAAACCGAAATAGAACGTCGCAAATTAGAATTGATTCTAACCAACAGAAAAATTAAGATATTATCTCGGTTGCTCTGTTTTTCTAAACATGTAAACTATTATTTTCTTGATATCGATTATTGTTTTGTAACAAGTATTTTTTTGAATAAATAAAACAATATAATTTCTAAATGGTTTTATTAGTTTTTAATTTGCCAAAGTTAGTTCCATTATTAAAAATGTCATTCAACTTTGTCTTCCCTTTCTTTTCCCATTTTAGTACCATTTTAGTACCTTTATTAATGAATATTCTTCCCAGTCTACACCGCAAATCGACGTGATGATAAAACTATGACTTTGTAATAATCTGGTCACATGTAATTCTGTAGACAACAGAGGAGAATCGTGGAAAAAGAACAAGTGCTAGATGTAGAAGGGGAGGTACGAGAGAGCGTGCCTTGCATGAATACACCTATCTCTCTTCCACTGTTACCTACAGCGTTCTTCTATCCTTGTCTCTCAGTCTAGACCGGCTCTTAGACATTGCCCTCTCTTCGATCTCGAAATGACTGCCAGAGTCCTTGCTGGTCTCGAAAGATAATAACCAGAAGATATTTCTTGTGTAGTCTACGTTTGGAGATATTTGCAAAACAAACAGAGTAGGCCAGACGGATAAAAAAATGTGAAAAACGTTGCCCCGAAGGAAATGTGTGCTTACTATTGGAGGGGTGATAGGGAGGTAGACAGAGGATTTTTTTTAATTTTATTGGAAATTGTGAGATAATCTTGCCGAACAAAGCTGTAAGCACTTGCGTAGTCGGTGTGATTGCCATGGAACCACTTTCCCCTCTCCCGACCGAAGTATTGAACAGGTTTGTTCGAGGGCCGCCGTCTACCTACCGAAATCAGTGTCAACTCGAATCCCATTCCCATATCGAGTAAGAAATCATCCAAGACGCTACGTCGAAATGTCACACGTTCCAATTTCATGCAACACATTTGACGGGGAGACGAGTATTCAAATTTTCAAATAATGGAACGTCTAGAAAAAGTTAGCGGATTTTTGTGTCGAGGTTGGTATCTCGACTAGACTGACTCCCCCTCGCCCGTCTCGTGACCGGCGTGAAGCTGGCACTCGCTGCAGTCTGCACATACATCGCGGCCGCTTCGCTGTCGTCAGTTGTTCGAAACTGCCTGTGAAGCAATGGTCTGTTCCTACACTGTTGGCGGCAGCACCAAGTTTATCATTTTTACTTTTAATTCGTCCGTTTATAATGAACGCGTGTGACCGAATACTAGACGATCAATAATACCGTGGACTCTCTCGCTGACATGTCGTCAGTATTGTCGTTCGTTTTTCTACACGCCGACTAAACTTTTATAATACTTGTAAAAATAAAAATATAGAAAAAAATTATCATATCTTACGTTACGGGTCTTACTAGAATTTATGACAACTTCATTTTAAACTCCACGTTGTGATAAATGAAGAGGAAAAGACGTTTTGTACAAGAACAATGACAATCGTCACAATTATAATAGGAAATCATGAACCGAATCTTGCCGTGCATCCGTGTTTTAAATCTGTGAAGAACCGGCTTTTGTGAACACACGTGTTCGTTTTTGTAGTCGATGTGCACCCCGACAGGACACACGTACTGGTTTCAAGCTGAACGTTCGACGTGCACAACGCAGGCTGCGATGAGAAATGTTAATTTACCTGCGAGTTACAGAATAATCTTATATGTAAATTATAGATCTTCCCGCTAAACCAACTCGACGACACGCCCCCTTTTTACGTTTTACCGTCATCGCACGTTTTAGCTGGTGTTGAGCGAAGAGCAAGAATATCACCGGCGTAGCACACAAGTGAAAACGAGAGTGTTTCATGTTTGGAAATCGGCAGTGACAACTGATCAATTTGAGAGACAAAACGTGTCGATGGTGTGAGAAGAGACCGGCTAGCGTAGCGGCTATAGGTGCGATGTACTAGATCCCCCCCTTCCCACGACGTGCCCCCACCACCACCTTCTTCGCGGACCGCGTTATGATTTTGTAACATTCCTCGGAGATAAATCTTCAGCTCTCATTGTTGGCATAAGCTCAGCATTCACTGCTTACTGCCAGTAAGTGCCCTTTTTGGCCATTCTCCAAACGCGAACGCAAAAAAAAAGTCCAGACGAAAAGCAAATTTTCAACGCAAGTTAGTGTTTGAGAATATAAGAGGGTCAAAAAATATTATATACCCGTTGTCCGGCGTACACTGTGATCAACTCAGGTTAAAAAAAATAAACAACTTCCAATTTTCCATAATAAAATTAAATACAAAAACGTTTTGTTTTTTTAAAATAAACATTCTGGACACACATTTTTTTTTCATTTCTCAAAAGTGAGTAATCATTTCAAAATGCGATTACGTATAGGCAAGCCATGCCATGCCGTTGAGACATCGTCCGTGCTTGCTCGCCGCCTATTCCAGCGCACATCGTCGTCGTACATCGGAACAACACCCCCAAGTTAGCTACACCCTCTACTACTGTCCACACAGCGCAATCGGCTGCTTCGTCATCATAGCGACGGCCGGCAAGACTGTCAACCATCGCTCCGTCGCCGTAAAATCATTCGAACTTCTCTGTCTATGTTGTTTAGTCTTAGTCATCACTACGGTGGACGCGAACCTGCCGCCCGACCATCATCGCCGTCATCAAGAGAACCACCACCACCACAGTCACAACCAGCTCCGTTACGATGACAAAGAGACTGGTGTATATATCAGACGGTTTAGTAAAATTAGAACTAGTGCAACTGCAATAGGAGGTGATCTACAAGATAAAGTAGTTGTCAATCAACATAGATCGAAACGTGAAGGTAGTGAAATTACGGACGATGAGAAACCATTGATTGAGGTAGGCGTCGAACTGGTGACGACGTCGACGACGACCACCGAGATCATTTCGACGACGTCTGTACTGCAGGAGGCCGATCCAATGGCGCCGGTGCACCCTGACCCTATGGACACCGGTGAGTCAAGTGACACCGCAATGCTTGTATGTACCTCAGAGGTAGAAGGCCCGATGTCACGTGTGATGGTGAATCCTTGGGTGGCACCAGTCAGTTTGTACATTTGTACAGTCATATGGCAGTTGATAGAGCTTGATTACCTACATTATTCAAAAAGTGTACAACGCAAAATCGAAAAAGTACGGGCCCTCTACCTCTGCGTTTTTTTTAAATAGAACGTTTTGAGCAGAAGGACAGCTGCAGTGCATTTCTTAATCGGCAGTTTGTTGCACTCGCCTTTCACATTTTATGTATTTCGAAGAAGGTTTAGTGTTTATTTGAACTAGGTATTTATTTCCTCTAGGTATGTTGTAATTTCAGTGATATTTCTGTGGTCGTTGCATTATGCATACATTCCAACGCAATTATCTCTTGAATATCAGAAGTTGTATGCACAACAAACAAAAACAACAATTAGCAGGGGTAATTATTATGTAGGTATTTACTAGTGTATTATTGTGGATTTGGTAGTAGCTCCATGCATCCCCCCCCCCTCACACTCTTTGAACTTGAAATGCGTAACACTGTAATTGACGGAGTGACCTTGGGACACGCAGTGCTGTCATTGTCACTCTAGTTGTAGGTACTACATTGTTTTCTATGATGCAAACAATTCCGTCGTATTTCATTCAATTTACAAAGCATATTTGAGATAATTCTTTTCTTTCAATAGATAATGAGGCCGTATTAAAATTTCTATGGCTTGTAGGAGGCACAATTTCACGAATTCTTTTATACTTTAAATAGAGGGGGATATTTTGTTATGTCAAGTTGGCATTGAGTTTTATTTCCGGAGATAACGATCCTTTGGCTGACCGACCGGCATTTGGTGATAAGTGACAGCGATGGGAATGCAATCTTTGGCCACGGATGTATGCGTTTTGGTGCCTCTTTCTCGTACAGAGTGATGGCATTTGTTGGCTCATCCTTGATCGTAAAAACAACTGGATGAGATGTATGGCATGGCTGGAGACAACATAGTGTGATGATACGCCGGGGGAGGGGGGGGGGGATATTGCGTCTTGTCGTGGATTCTTTTGCTTGGTTTTATTGCTTCGGCTTCACACATACTGTGTGAAACATGTGGTGTTCTAAACAAGCTGCGAAGATCGAAGGGAATTTCACTTGTTTTGAGTGAGACGAATTGTGGCGTGTTTTATTTTTTCATGGCGGTTTTAAGTTTTTCGGATTTAATCAGATCACATGTCAACTGTCAAAATACAATTTAAAAATTGTCAGACTTTCCCTCAATTTACCTCAAGTATACTACAGATTGGAATTAATTCCAATCTGGTGTTTCGCGTTTTCGGCCAGCGCCTAACCCAAGGTCTCAATTTTCGAGAAGTCTTCAATGCAACATGAATATGACTTCCTTTATAAATATTCAAGCTACACAGAATTTCTTTAGAAAACATTCGCATTTTACGATTTTTCACTTGTACTTTGAAACAGTTTTACCTCAAGACACTCGCCAAGGTAAAATTGATTAGTATGCATCTGTGCAAAATTTAACAAAATCAAACACAAAAACAGTATTTCGTGCCAAAACAGCACGCTCGTTTGAGTCCGTCTACCGAGCACGGTCCATGTGCTGCATACCTTGAAATTGCAACAATTTGCAATCCGGTATTTTCAGACGGGGCAGGGGGTTGAGGTAGAAGAGGGGGACTGGGTGTATGAGGGCCCAGCCATTTATTTCGGACCACTCCCACTCATGTCTAGCAAAACTCGACTTGCCTGCAACTTGTTTCGTAGATTTCGCATGTGTTTTTTTCTCTCTCGTTGTTTTTTTATAATCTCTCGGAGGCGCATTATCTCTGCGCCAGGAACTCAAGGTTGCATGAGCCGAATGCAATTGTGCGCAGCTTCGGTTTGACCTATGCATATGAATGCCGCGCCGAGATGTGAGGTTATAGGCTGGAACAGGGGTGCACAAACTAGATCACGGCGCACTGGAGACCGAGAACAGAATTTATATATATCAGATTTTTTAAAAATTGTAGAGACGTAAACTTTCGATTACAGTAGGTACCTATAGTTTTTGGTATTTAAAAATTAAGTATCGCCGACCACTCTGGGATTTCCAGTTTCAGGACTATTTTTACGAAGTCCGACTATTTTCGATTGATACTGTTCTGCCTATCTTTATCTGATGAATGATTATGTTGATGGTAGGGGGGTGGCAAGGAGGCGGTCGTGGCTTATTAGTACAGGAAACCTTCCCATCATTTGCCTCTTGAGGGAGCACGGCGTTGGGAATCGAACCCGAGCCTTCCGAGTGCAAGTCCAGAGCGTTACTGCCTGAGCCAACTTGCTCCGTATTTAATTGATTCGTTCTTCTGTACTTTTCTCGGCGCAGTAGTTTATTTTCGCAAAGAAGGTTGAACTCATTTCTAATCAGTAACACTGTAAGTGCAGTGTAACACAGTGTAAGCTCTTATTGTTTCCACTTTTACGCCGTCCAAGGTTGGCTTTTAGTGGCCATTAACCCATTTTCTATTTTATGAGGTCGTGCAGTTCTGTTTTCCCAGCGCCAATTTCATGCCACATCGCTCATACAATATCAAGTTCTATAAAGCAATGCATTTTGATGACTCGGACATAATATTATTTATAAGTAGAAAGTGGAATTGTATAACGTAAGCAAAACGGTCGGCGCTGCGTGAACTAGGTAGACAAGGTATATATAAATATTTTTGAATTGATCTGTTTGCGGAAGTATAACGCAGAATGGCGGTTGGGTGACGACCCTTTTCATACTCTCTATGTGATGCAAAAAGAGAGGCGTCAATTCCCAGGCGCATCGATTATGAATAAATAAGCAACATAATTGATTTTGGAACCGTTGATTCTGAACTCAGATAAAAATGATCGATGGGATTTGTTTACGTTACCAACAAGTAGGTGCGTATACTACACAATAACTTTGTGTTTACTTTATATAGTTGATTTTTTATTCATTAATTCAGATGTTTGCAAAAGATTATGGAAAGAATTTCTGAGGTTTACTGAGAGTTTCTCAATTTCATCAATGGTGTTGAAAGCAACTATAGAAAACCTTTTTTTTAATTTCAAATTCATTAACCAGTAATCACTGACCTCCATAAATACCACAAATTATCATATAAGTGCAGCGAATATGATTTTAAAATTATTGTTAGATAGATTGCGAATTATTGCGAAATGTTCCCTTGACTATTGCGCTTTACAATTACCTATTTACAACAAAATTCACAATCTAAATTAATGACGGAGGGTGAACAACTAATAAAATCAGTTTACAATAAGAAATAAGCATAAAAAAATAAAAAATCGAAAAATCGAAAAAATTAAAACATTACAAATATAAAAAATAACGGAAAAATACACTACAAGCCACAAGGTGAACAGAATTTCTGATCAGCCAGCTCTCACAAGTCTTCTAAACTGTTGCTCACGGAACCTTGGCTCTGCAGAGCTCCGCATCATCTTGAATCTGAAATCTGTCCTTCCTCTGCACTGGATCTCTCCGTCTCACCCAGCGCTCGACAACATCCTATCCTTGTTCTGGTCAGGACCTCCTCTAGTGTCACATCGACAACCAAGCTCGAGGTCGCAGCCTCCAGTGGCGCAAGTCGCAACTGGAGCAGGAATCACAAAACAATAGGATGACAGTTCTTTGCATGTGGAGAAATGTAATTCAATTATTAGAGTTTCACCGGATGGTTTTTAGCCTTTTTTCCAATGACTTGAACAGCCTAAAAGTTATTAAAATGTATGAACCACTCAGAAATAAGGGCCTTTTATGTCGGTTCCACATTTCCTTCTACCTATTTAACGACAATATTTTTCAAACTTGTTTCTTTAAATTTTCAATATTTTGGGATAGTTTTTTTTGAAACAAGTAGTACTTTTCTTTGTACCTTCTCTTTTTTTTTTACCTATTAGCATATTAAATCCATTATTTTTGTAGATACTAATCAAGACCGCGCATCCCATGTTACCCCCCCCCCCCCCCCCCCCCTCCTAGCGGGTCCACGACCTGTGCTAGAGTAGCGCCACTGTTGTAATCCAATCCAGCCCATTGTTTCATAGCCCCGTTGTCTCTCAAGGGGCCGTGACTCTGCGACACTTTCCCTCTCACTCGCTTCCAGTCTTCGCGGCCTCGCGGCATCTCTTTCTTCTCGCTTACCTGTTGCATCTCACAGCTCAAAGATGGCCGCCGAGCGACGCGGCGCGTCGGAGTCTTTTGTGCGACGTCTTTGACGCCTTCATTCAACTCTCTATACCTGAGCTGAGATGTACGAGGTGGAAGTCTTCCTTTGACGCCTCGTTCAGAAGGCTGTGATCAAAACAAGACCTCTGTCAAACATGCAGCATTTGATGAATAAAAATCTAGTTTTCGCAATAAAATTAATCTATCTGGGCTGGGGTGATAAATATGCTGATAGTAAGTACACTGAGCAATAATTTATGTTATTTCACGATGTAGTAATAACTTGAACTGAACTGCCATTTCTATGACTGTTTATTATTTACCTAATCGTTTTTGCCGCTTTGCGGCGTACTGCAACTTTTAGTTGCGAATACCTAAACAATCTGGGGAACAAAAACATAGAAAGAGGTATCTAGTTTTTAACCCTTAAATCCGCCTACACAGTAGTTGTTTTAACAAAAGGGATAAAAATGTGCTGATATTGTATAAAACGTTTTTGTGGCTCAACATGCAAACATTTTGTGTAAAATGAGTTGACTCAACAATATATGTCAACACCAATGTGTAGGCTATTTATATGATGACGAACTTGACAAAACCCCTAGCATTTGTACTATTTTGTAGGATTAATTTTATTATTGTGATATTTTAATTTCCGCTATCGATTTTCGAAAATCAGCGTGACTAGATTTTCTGATAATTTTGGAGTTTTTATTTTCGCGTTCAGTTCACTTCCACTGGTTTACCAGTCGATGTCGCTCATCCGGGGTCTATTTACTACGCGATGATATTTACTGTTTAATTACCTCTGTGACTGATTGACAGCGGGGTTCCGACATCGTCTGTTTGTCTGTCAGTTATGGGTATGGTCGGGAGCGATTGGAACCGGACGTGACGATTGCTAGAGAACATGGAGTGTAGAAAGGTGCTAGTGCCCTTCTTCGATCATGTGTCAAGTTGCTACTCGATAGGGCACCATCTCATTTTCTGAGATTCTAAAAATAATCGCTATGCTATTCCATCAGGATTTTTGATAGAAGATAGGGAGTCCATTTGAAAGGGGAAGGGGGGGGGGGGGGTAGTTTAAAAATATATTTCTTCATATTATAACATCACACATAACCTACAAAAATTCAAAAATCAAATATGCAATATATTAGTAATAATATAGTAATTTTTTAGGGTGTATTTTTTCAATTTTGACGCTTTGGGGTCAAGCCCTAAAGCTTTAGGGTTTGGGTTACCCTCCTTGCCCAGCAGGGTATTTTTTGAAATTTTTGGTTTACAAAATGCATCCTCCTACGTAAAACCCAACACAACTTTTAGTTTTTCTTGAGCGCCCATGCGGCTGCGCTTGGCCGAGAGAGATGACTCTGAAACCGAGCTCCAGCCCAGCATCTCGGATGTCTCGCGTGTCCTTGGTCCTCTCTGAGCGTGTGAGTGGAGATGGCCATGGGTTTCATGCGAGTCCAACTCCAAACCGGGAAGTTGTCGTTCAAGTTGCCGTTGAGGAGGCGACGAATGCTCGCTGCTACAACAACTCGGACACTTTTCATGTGAGATCGTGACACCGAAATACCACCGGGGATTGTAACTAGAGACTGCAGTGTCACACAGTTCATTGCTTCAAAAAAATACGAGAAATAAAAAAATAAAAAATAGCAGAATTTTTAATTGTTGTCAACCTTGGCTTTTTCTTCACAGTTTGTTTATCGTGCCTGAAATTTGAAACTGGACAGAAGTGAGTCCATTACCTACCCTTTTTTACCGCGAAAGCTGGGAAATAGAATCTACATAAAACGGATCCATTTAGATAAATTAAACGACACAACGCCGTCATAGGGTCGCCGTCGAGAGGATGACAGACTCAGTTCGGTAGACATCTTGACCGTTACTCCGCCGCCATCAGGTCGCCGTCAAGAAGATGACACGGCGTCACATCCTCCATGTTCAGACAAATGACCGGCACAACGCCGTCATGTCGGCGTCAAGAGGATGACACGGCGTCACATCCTCCATGTTCAGACAAATGACCGGCACAACGCCGTCATGTCGGCGTCAAGAGGATGTCACGGGGGTCACATCCTCCATGTTCAGACAAATGACCGGCACAACGCCGTCATGTCGGCGTCAAGAGGATGTCACGGGGGTCACATCCTCCATGTTCAGACAAATGACCGGCACAACGCCGTCATGTCGGCGTCAAGAGGATGTCACGGGGGTCACATCCTCCATGTTCAGACAAATGACCGGCACAACGCCGTCATGTCGCCGTCAAGAGGATGCCTCCATGTTCAGACAAATGACCGGCACAACGCCGTCATGTCGCCGTCATGAGGATGCCTCCATGTTCAGACATCTTGACCGGCACAACGCCGTCATGTCGGCGTCAAGAGGATGACGGACTGTTATGCCTCCACGTTCAGACAAATGACCGGCACAACGCCGTCGTGTCGGCGTCAAGAGGATGCCTCCATGTTCAGACAAATGACCGGCACAACGCCGTCATGTCGCCGTCAAGAGGATGCCTCCATGTTCAGACAAATGACCGGCACAACGCCGTCATGTCGCCGTCATGAGGATGCCTCCATGTTCAGACATCTTGACCGGCACAACGCCGTCATGTCGGCGTCAAGAGGATGACGGACTGTTATGCCTCCACGTTCAGACAAATGACCGGCACAACGCCGTCATGTCGGCGTCAAGAGGATGACACGGCGTCACATCCTCCATGTTCAGACAAATGACCGGCACAACGCCGTCATGTCGCCGTCAAGAGGATGCCTCCATGTTCAGACAAATGACCGGCACAACGCCGTCATGTCGGCGACAAGAGGATGACGGACTCAGTTCAGTAGACATCTTGACCGTTACTCCGCCGCCATCAGGTCGCCGTCAAGAGGATGACACGGGGTCACATCCTCCATGTTCAGACATCTTGACCGGCACAACGCCGTCATGTCGGCGTCAAGAGGATGACGGACTGTTATGCCTCCATGTTCAGACATCTTGACCGGGACAACGCCGTCGTATAACCTCTCCGTCCGATGGCATGAGGTGTTGGTCGTGTAATGTTAAATGCCTTGTCATCATGACGATGGTTTTTTGACCTCAGCTGTTAACACTTTTGTGAAATAGTTCGGGAACAGAGACTTACGTTTAGGTGACTTAATAGCTAACAGTTTTAGATATCCCAAGTAATGTTCAGTTCCGATAACCTGTGTCTTGAATTGAGTACACCCGTGGTTACATAAATTGCTTGTAAATTCCAAGTCATTTTCAAAACTTGATTGTCCAGACGATACACAGGTAAACGCAGATTTCGAGCATGTGGAGTTGGAGGGCGATTTTAAGAACTACCAACCACCTCATTCCTAAAATAATTATTTCTCCATTCAACAAAATATTATTGGCGGTAATTGGAGCTCCAAAGCTTTACCGCCAATTCTTCTACGCCGGTGTATCTGTGAAATATCGAAGCTGTCAAATAATATCTGATAAAAATTCGTTTTCCCGATGTTTTTTTAAAATCATATTTTCTTTTTTTTTCTTTTTCTAACTCCTTTATTATTTATTGTAGATATTACAAAAAAATCACACAACCCACAAAGATCAGAGAGCTCATCTGTGGTGTATATAATATAAAAATATAAGAACAGACATGTTTTAGGAGCATTTAGAAAGAAAAAAAAACATTAATCCGTTAGAATTACAATAAATCAATAATTAAAAATAACTAAAAATAAGAAATATCGGAATAGACAGACAAAAAATAGAAACTACTGCAGGTATATAGCTTACAAGTATAGAAACTATAGAACATATAGAAAATATATTGTCTCAATCCTATACCTCTTGACGAGGCCCAAAGATGGTGCAACTCACAAGTACAACGCCGAACACGTCTAATGGCCTCCAGCTCCTCCTCGTCGTCCTGAGCATTACGACGGCGTCCAAAGCGTCACCCCGCGTGTACATTCGACACCCCTGGCCCGTATGACGGGTGTAGTCTCTAGAACGCCATCCAGTGCTCGATGTGTGTGCAGTCGGCCCGGCTGCAGTCGAGTGCCAGGTCATTGACGCCGACCAGGCGCAGCCAAGGCTGTTTCAACCTCTCTCTTCGAGTCAAATCACGCATCAGACAGTGCAGGTTGCCGTGGAGGCGCTGTGCAAGCGCGGACGTGGAGGAGGCGATGGCGGGTGAGGAGGTTGCCGTGGAGGCGCCGTGCAAGCGCGGACGTGGAGGCGATTTGCGGGTGATGATGTTACCGTGAGGCAGGAGGTTGCCGTGGAGGCGCTGTGCAAGCGCGGACGTGGAGGCGATGGCGGGTGAGGAGGTTGCCGTGGAGGAGCTGTGCAAGCGCGGACGTGGAGGCGATGGCGGGTGATGAGGTTGCCGTGAGGCGCTGTCAGGCAGGAGGTTGCCGTGGAGGTGCTGTGCAAGCGCGTACGAGGTGGAGGCGATAGCGGGTGACGAGGTTGCCGTGGAGGCGCTGTGCAAGCGCGGACGTGGAGGCGAGGCGGGTGATGAGGTTGCCGTGAGGCAGGAGGTTGCCGTGGAGGCGATCACTACTTGCCGTGGAGACTCTGCAAGCAACGACCGAGATGGGGGCGATTACAGATTGGAGAGCTCGGTACTCCGCCTAGGTGGAGGCGATCAGTAGGAGGTTGCCGTGGAAGTGGTCGCGCCGACGACAAGATAATGAGAAAAGTATGGCAATGACACGGGGAAGAGTTTCGTCGACTTAAGGGGGCTGTGAATTGGACAAGTTTCAGGGGAGGATTTAAGGTTAAAGTTCAGGTCATTGGGGTGGATTAGGTTTGTAAGTTCAAGACAAATACAGTGTCGATAACAATTAGGGAGCTTAAATAAAAGATTAATGATAATAAACAAAGAGAGAGCTTTTGAAAAGCATGGTTCTTGAGAAGGAGAGCGATATATTGCGCGGTACTTTAATACCAGTGTTCTGTACAAATTAAAATTCTGTATGTCATATTTTTTTAAATTAGTGGTCTGTGGTCTCGGAAAATTTCGTTACCATTAATTCCATGCGTCTCTTTTTGGGCAATTCGTTCGTGCTCTTTTTAATTGTAGGTACGCATGGGGTGAAATATTCCACCCAGTATAAATTCTGCGTTCAATTGAATAGACTCGGTGATTCATGCATGGTCTTTTGTCGAATCCACCCCAACAGTACGATTGTGTAACTTTCTATTTAGGATGTAGACTTCCATCTTTTACTGAGAAAGAGTTGGCCTTTCGTCTTACTGAATGTAAGAAGGTAGTTCTGCATCTGAAATGACAGATCCGCAATCGCGGGGCTGGATGCAGTAAGCGCGACGCTTCAAGTAACGACGCCTTCCTCGTTGTAACTTGAGGAGGCGACGCGAGGAGACCGTCAACGGGAGGACGACGGAGTAGCGAATATCGAAATGTCACTTTCACTAGGCGGATCGATAGCGACTCGCAGCCCGCGCGCCGTTGCTTAATTGTCTATAAAACGTCGAGTAGCTCGGGTTTAGAGCCACCCTCCACCCTCCCACGCCGTGAACCTTGAAGTCTCACTCTCTCGACGACGTCGTCAGTGGGCTTGATCGTTGACGCGTAGCTTGGGCTTAGAGCCACCCTCCACCCTCCCACGTCGTGAACCTTGAAGTCTCACCCTCTCGACGACCTCGTCAGTGGGCTTGATCGTTGTCGAGTAGCTTGGGCTTAGAGCCACCCTCCCACGCCGTGAACCTTGAAGTATCACTCTCTCGACGACGTCGTTGACGACGAATAACCTCCACCCTCTCCCGTTATTGTCGGAAACCTTCCCTCTAGCAACGGTGAATGACGTTTAGATGAGGAACTCGTAATTTGATGGAATGCATAGCGCCCTGTAGTTATAAACACTTACCCTCCTATAATATTCAGATTAAACGAAGTGAACTGGTGACATGCGAAGGTCTCCCCTTTTCACTACTTTTTGCACGAAAGTCGGCCGGCAATTCAAAAGATCATTAAAAAGTTTTCAACTTATTTTACAATTTCGGTCGAAAAAGTGTTTCCACCGAGAATGGAGAACACACGGAGATATTGAAATGGAATTGGAAAGGTGTAACTTTTAGTTACAAATTGATCTCCCCCCTCCCTCGCCACCCACATGCGTACACGCGCATGGAATAATTGATAAATGTGGAGAGGTCTGGGAGTGGGACACATGTGGCGTTCGCTGAAAGGAATGGGGTTTGTAGGTACAGCGGACATCTGGTCTACGTGTGCAGGTTTTGTATAAGTCACCACACCTTAGGAAAATTATCGAAAAATTGGCATTTGCACTTTTCATGTTAGTGTTTTTCAACGAATTTAATATATATGAAAAAATGTCTATCCTGAACGTTAGAAATACTTGAAACCCCTATAAATCCCATAAGGAAATTCAAAATTATCTGCTAAGAGCTAAGAGACACAAACACAAGTCCCACTTGTTAAGACCTTGGAAATGTTGTCGCTTTTTAACATTTTAGGATGAATAATTCAGCCCAGATGTTTTTCATATTTGTTGTGCCCATCCCTAAGTGCTGGTAATGCTCGAAATTAGCGCTATGGTCGCCCTCTCGGCAACCTCCTCGCGTCGCCCTCTCGGCAACCTCCTCGCGTCGCCCTCTCGGCAACCTCCTCGCGTCTTGTCACCCTCTCGGCAACCTCCTCGCGTCTCGTCACCCTTTCGGCAACCTCCTCGCGTCGCGTCACCCTCTCGGCAACCTCCTCGCGTCGCGTCGCCCTCTCGGCAACCTCCTCGCGACTCGTCACCCTCTCGGCAACCTCCTCGCGTCTCGCCGCCATCTCGGCAACCTCCTCGTGTCGCGTCGCCCTCTCGGCAACCTCCTCGCGTCGCGTCGCCTTCTCGGCAACCTCCTCGCGTCGCGTCGCCTTCTCGGCAACCTCCTCGCGTCGCCCTCTCGTCAACCTCCTCGCGTATTGTCACCCTCTCGGCAACCTCCTCGCGTCGCGTCGCCCTCTCGGCAACCTCCTCGCGCCTCGTCACCCTCTCGGCAACCTCCTCGCGCCTCATCACCCTCTCGGCAACCTCCTCGCGTCGCGTCGCCGTCGCGCGCAGTGACCCGCCGTCTAGCCGGCAGTTGTACCTCACACACAGAGGCGAGCGACGCTGCCGACGTCTGGCTAGCCGGCGTCGGGTATCGATCTAGGGACTCCACGCCAGACGCTCCCCCCACCCCCCTTCCCCGGCCGCCGGGCGGGGGGTTAGGGGGGGGGGGCTGGTGAAAGTTGCCGACGACCGAGAACCCGGAGTACAGTCGCTGACGTGGCGGGGGCACCGTGCCCCAGACTGAATGCGTGGGGGGGGGGGGGGGGGGTCTATGCCCCGGGGCACATCTTATAACATCGCTTATAGCTGATGATCTTATCAAAATGTAGCTGGGGATGCTTTTAGTAAATATGTAAATCATTATCTTGCTTGATATCATATCCTTGATTTATTTGATACCAATAATTTTGTATTTTTTAAATATATTTCTTTCACAACAGTATTTAAAATACGATTAAACAATTGAACAATGTCTTGTCCTCCAGCAAAATAAGCAAGATTGAGGTCAGTTACCATAGTAACCAGTCTACAACTAACGTATAGACATACGTATAATAGTGCCTAGGAATGATATTTTCACCACCTCAATCAAAGCCTAAATGGATATTAAATAGGGGTCCGGCGGATCAATTCTGTAACTTTTGAATTACAATTCTGCTGCAATCCGATTAACTGCCATTTGAATTAACATTGCACCGAATCGGATTCCAGCAGAATCGGGAATTTTGGAGTTAGAGAATAGGGCCCAGGATTATGTCTGAGCTTAAAATTGAGGTTCCTTTTCCCCAAAATGTTCCATTTTGCTATAGGCAAAAACGTGTAGAACACAAACGACAAATACGTATCGTTTAGAACCCGACAGATATGTTTATGTATTTTAGTACCAAGTGTTCAAATTTAAAGTGTTTTGTAGCTGAAAGGCGACGGATAATTAATGATTAAGTAAGGATGGAAAGGAGAGACGGTCGTGGCCTATGAATAGGGTGCCTATACCCATCATTTGCCTGTCACGAGATCCTTTCATCACCCAACGATCTTGCATCCGTGAAAAGAATGGAAAATAATACGAATCTGCAGATTCTTGTATTTGTTCACTATTCACGAACGTATCCACTTGATTAAAATGTCAACTATATTTGTAAAAGTTTCATCAAATGTCTTGTAACTTGCTCCTCTCGACTTATATTGAGTTTTCAATATGATGTCTTCAGGATATGAAGAAATTTTAACAGGTAGGAAAATTATTTAGAATTTGGCGTCAAACTTTTAAAAACGTACGGGTAGGTGTATATATAAAAAATCTTAATAAATACCTTACTATGTCTAATCATTATTAATAATTGTAATAGGTACACATAAGATTAGATTTTGGAAAAAAATCGGCGGAAAATAGTTTTAATCTAACTAGGAAAATTACTTGTTTTTTTCGACTTACCATGTTAAAGATGGGCTAACTCAAATGTTTAAAGTGATATATTTTGGAAATTAGTTCGGCTACCCCAATTTTTTCTTGCGTTCATAATATGTTGCACAAGGAAATAATCTATTAATTAAAGCATATTTGTTCAGATATCTATCGGAGACCTCTACTTGGGCAAATGTATTATTTTCTCGACGAACTGATGTTCCCTGCTCCTGGCCGCCCCCCACCCCCTCTGTGTTCGACCAGTAGTGAATGGAAGACGCTTCATGGACCGGGAGGGAGGCTGGAGCAGATCTCAGCAGACGAACTTCGTGTTCCGCCCGCTTGTTTTGCGACCTGCTCCATGGCGGGACGCAACTCGATTACGTCTGGTTATGCAAAGACGTCGTCTTCGCCCGCCACAAACAAGATACAAGTCTGCTTTCTGTCTTGAGTGACTCTCAGGAGAAACATTAGGAAATAAAACACATTTTAAATTAATTGTAAGTGAAGAGTATTTTTGATATATGTTTGTGTACCCATTTTGTCACATTTTTGAATTCATTGCTCGAAATGTAAACATTATTGTGGGTCCATATCGTTGGCACACCCACCTGCGATTGTACAATTTTTTTAATTGCAATCGTTTGTGCCGCCTTCCTAACCCCCGTTTCTAGGGGTTGGGTAGTGGGTGTGCCAACGACATGGTAGCACACCCACTTTCAAAATGTGCAATTTTTATTTTTGCCATCGAAAGATCTTCGTTTGTGCTGGATTGTGACGTATTTTTTTCGTTTGTGCCGCAACCCTTCACCCCCCAAATAATTGATACAAAGGGGTGGGCCAAAATGCAAATTTTTTCTTTCGAAAGATCTTCGTTTGTGCTGGATTGTGCCGTATTTTTTTCGTTTGTGCCGCGGAAAAGCGGAAAATGTATTAAGATAAATAAATTGCAAGAGTACATAAATTACAAGTACAATGCCTACAGCAATTATGTGAACATTGTGTAGCTTTGAAGATTTCCACTTTCTTTTCCCCCGGAAGTTCAGTGACGATTTTGACACTGGATTCCTCTTCACATTCTGTGTGGTATTCCAAGTGTCAAAAACCACCCTGGAATGTCTCCACCCCCCCCCCCCCTCCCCCTCCCCTCCCCCCGAATATGCTGGCGCGCGAAATTTCACAAGAACTCGCGTATATCGTGGACGAATTCCGCGCCCCCTTCTGGTGGCAAATCGTAACTCTTGGAAATCTCTGTGCCGTAAATTACCGGTCGCATAGTTGCCCAGGCCTGGTAGTTACATGCGGCCAGGCCTGACGGCTGCACTTCTTGCAAAGAAAAGCACATATCACATTTTACACTTCGTGTGTGTTACTGTTCAAAGAACATTGTTTTGTATTTTTTTATGAGTCCAATGTGCCTATTCTACATCTGTTTTTTGATCTCGTTTTGACCGAATTAATTTCGGCGTAATGATATCTTAATGAGAGGGAAATTAATTCATTTGAAACGAGATAAAATAAAATCGACGTCTCAATTTCCCAAAATTTGAACATCGCCATAGACTAATTTTTATTCTACTGTAAGGCTACAGGAAAAGAATTACCAATTTCCTTGGACTGCTATTAGGAAAATGTGAGTAAAATTTTATATGAACTTATTTAAATTTTCGTATTTTTCGTGTTTTGAAAAATATAACTTTTTTTCTTTGATAGGTATTTTTTCTAAATTTTCTTAATAGTCCTAGTCCACATGACGGGTATTTAAAACTACCTATACTCTTATACTCTTATACGGAACAGGTTGGGTGAGTGGTTACCGCTCTGAACTTGTATTCCGGAGGCCCGGGTTCGATTCCCGCGGCCGTCCGTCCTGACTGGGTTTTTTCGTGGTTTTCCCTCTGTCGACAGGCAAAAGCTGGGAAGGTAACCTAGCCTCCTTCCCACCTTCCATCCTTACCTACTCTTCACCATCATCTCCCAATCGTCATCATAATCATTCATCCGTCGCCATTAGCCTCGCTGCAAAACAGTGCGACGTTAAGCCCCAGACAAAAAAAATAAAAAAAATAAAACTACCTCCCAAAGTTGCGTTACAGTAAAATACAAAATTAGCCTAGGTAAGTTCGTATTTTGGTGAATAAGCAAAATATCAACGTTTAACTATTTAAAAGAGTGTGAAAAACTCATTCATTCAAAAGTGTATTCATTCTCGACCATTTTATTGCTTCCATATCTTATTCTTCAATATCTTGTTCGAAAAATAGCAAATACAATATTGGTTTGAAAATGTGGGTCTTTGCTAAGTTTTAGTTGTTCCTTGGAGTTTTCGATTCCTCCCACTCTCTATTCTTTTCTATAAACAACTTTCATTAACTTTATCCCAAGACCATAATCTCAATTAAAAAGTTACTCCTCCCGATTCAATTTATGCCGTTACTCGATGGCCGTGCAAAATATCTCGGAAAATATTTCGCTAGCAGAAGACGCCACCAGTATTTTTCCGCATGACGAATTTCTTTAAGATAATGAATACGCAATTTTTACTGTTTTTAACCGATAGCAACTTTATTAACTTTATAGAGTAGCTTATTACTTGTGTTGTTTTATGGAATGTTAAGAGATAGGTATAGTAGGTATAATGATTTAAGATTTTGTACTTACAATTAAATTAAAATTGAAAGTACCAGTAGATATATACCTACTTTTCAAACATTGTCTTTTAAGAAAAAACGCGTTTTTATTTACATTTTGGGTAAATACAAACATGTTTTTTTCCTCTTTTAAGAAAAAAATTAATATAAACTGTTTTACTGAAGTGACAAATCAAATTACAAATTTTTTTGATTTGGTTAATGATAATTTGTTGAATAATATGCATATAGAAATTAGTTTAAAATACAACAATTAATTTTTTATAACTTCGTATTAGTAAGAAAAATTATCTAAGATAAATATCATTGTTGAGAAAACACAATCGATGTAATAAAAAATAAGGTAGATAATTTTTTTCATTTCTTTTCTATGATCTTTAGTTTTGTTATTTAGACCCTAAATCCAGAAGTACATTGAAAAATTAAGTAAAAATATTTTTTTCTAGGTCAGTAATTAATGTGTACAATAGAAATGTTGTCAAGAAAAAAAGTATCTTTCATTAAAAATGAACCTTTCCAGTACAGAATCACGGATATTTGAAGACATTGTTGTGGATGTATTGTGACTCTAAACACTGTGCACCTTCCAATCGGCTCCAGGCGCAATCAAAATGCACGTCGTCTGCAAAACAACCCGTCTGTTGCCATCTCATCTCGTGTATGCAGTTTAATGTGCTCGGCATTGTTCGTGGCGAGCGCATCTGTGCGGTGTTTTGGGCCGCGTGTGTGTTGGGGGGGGGGGGGGGGGGGCAGAGAGTTTTGTACTTTTGTAATGAATGATACCAGTCGACCTTAGTTTCAAGCGTGTTTTTGTCGGTGCATGTACTCGAGCGGGCCCAGGCGGTTGTCTCGCGACGAAATTCAGGGGAAGCCAAAATTTGAAAGTGATTTTTATTGCGGTCATGTTTGTGACATTTTGGCGTTGGGGGCGCTGCGTCCCTCCCTCTTCCATTTTAACATGAAGTATTCTGTATCTATACGAAAATAATTTGAATTTAAAACATATATTTTTTGTTTTGATCTACTGATTTACTTTAAAAGTACTGAAATCAACACATAACGAAAATAAATCATTTAATACGCACACTTGGCACAACTAAAATTGATCGCTGAACAAATTTGAATGACTGTTGTGTTGGTCATGTTCCATAACAATCACTGATTATTATTGTCATTGAAATTACAGGTCGCCTACTAGAGTGAGACAAGGAGATCGCTTGGTCTGAATTCTGATGGTGAGATCTAACATTTTTCAGTCAATCAGATTTGATGAGCAATCAATTTTAGTTAAAAAAAAAAAAAAAAAAAAAAAGAGACAAAAAAAGAGAGAAAAAAACATTAAAAAGAGACAAAAGTGAGTTTTAAAATAAAACGTGTATTTTCCTCATTTTATCTCAATTCTAACAATTTGCAAGCGTTGCGATTTTATTTATTTCTTATCAACAAAAGTACACTGCAGGTTATCAATCCCCTTTAAAACTCGTAGCCTTTGATCAAGTATTTATACATTCAAATCAAATGTGGCATTGATGTTCAGTTTTGAAGAGGTTCGTTCATGTAGTAACCAAAGTACGCTTCTGATTCGGTTTTTTACATTTGCAACATTGCCTTTCAAAGGTAAAATAATACTTTTTGTACAATTCTGACTCATATAACACAGTTTCCACTTCAATTCTCCGCAATTAAAGATTCGTTTTGACAATTTCTACCTAGTGAATCAAACCAATATCTAACTTTGCAGTCGCAATAAATTTAATTCGAATGACTAACTTCCAAGTTTCAACGTACTCGGTTGAGTTGTTATTCATATATCCCCTCATTTATAAAATACGCACTCTCTTCCTTCTTTTTAAATTCGATTATAGATGCACTGTCATGCCTCGACATTTGCATAATGATAATACATTTCGCACTTTTATGGAAGTTTAGTACCGTGGGAGAGAAAGACAATTGTGAAATATAGCCTGTTTTTCTGTCTGGTATGGGAATTGTGGTACCCAAGAAAATATGAATACGTTAATGTGCCCTAGATGGTAAATTTATCCTTATACGTATGCACGTAATACTGAAACCTTTGTATTAAATGTAATATTTTATCTGATAAGGCTGCTTTCATAAAATAAGATTATTATTATTTTACCACTGCTATTAGCCATAAGACGGCTGAGTAGTGAGCGTGGCCTTAAAGAGTTTTCAAATCGATTTTTATCAATATCTTTTACCAATGTAATTGTTAATAAAATTGGCTCTGTACGAGTCTTCAGAACAGTTCAATGAAAATAATTCCATAGCTTGTAATGGTTTATTAGATTTACTTTATCCTACAGACGTTTAGTGCCCGAAAATTAGAAATATTATGGCACTAAACATCTGTAGGACAGAATAAAAATAATAATCCTTTCCAAGCTATGAAATTATTTTCATTTACTGTTCTGAAGACTCGCACAAAGCCTTATTTTATTAACAATTACATTGGTAAAAGATATTGATAAAAATCGATTTAAAAACCTCTTCAAGGCCACGCTCACTACTCAGCCGTCTTAAAATGTAAAAAAACGTGTGAAGTTTTAACCTAAAAAGTTGAATTGGACTTTATTTTTGTGCCTGGAAGGGTGATTGTGCCTGGTCAAGTGTTGTGATTGTGTACGGAAAGTGTTTTAGACGTAATGTGTGTCTTGTCTTGAAACGCTTCTACTGCGTCATGCACAAGTAAAGTGCATCTACTCAGGTTGGTATTGGTATCCGAGAGCGAGCCAAAGCGTGGTAGGATATTATTTACTGCTACGCCGGCAGTAACACCCACCTAATCGCTACTAATGTAACAATGTAATATAAACACCAGGCAACTCCCCTGGTTATTAACTCCGAGACAGTGAACTTTGTGCACAAGCTGAAATGCAGTCGTGGCGTCATCATTAAACTTGTGGTAATACTTGAAACGACAAGGAGGTCCAAGTTAATATGCGACAAATGCTCATTTTCCTCCCCATCATAATCATTTCCATTCTTATTTCTTAACATCTTAAATAACCTGCACAGTGATATCTTATTATTTTTTGTGAGTTATATTACATACATACATGGATCTGAGACCTGGGAAGTAACGAAGAGGGATAAAGAGAGGTTGATGGCGGTTGAAATGGATGCGCTCAGAAGAAGTTGTAGGGTGTCAAGAATTGAGCATATTAGGAATGAACAGATACGGAGATGGATGAAGAAGGAAGAAACAGTGGTAGAGGAGATAGAGCGAAGGAGATTGTGCTGGTATGGACACTTAAGAAGAATGGATCCCCATAGGTGGCCCCTGAAGATATGGCATTGGACCCCTCCAGAGAGGAGGAAAAGGGGCCGACCGCCGAGAGAATGGCAAGAAGAGGTAAAGGAGGCAATGGGGAGAAGAAACTTGCTGGAAGATGGTTGGATGGACAAGGAGAGGTGGCGATTGGGGTGTGAGAAACGGCCTGTGCTGTAAAATACTCACAATATATATATATATATATATATATATATATATATATTACATACAAAAAAATTAAAAAATGTTTTAGGACTCTTTAGGTTTCTCTGTCAAATACGAAATGTGAGTTTCAAAAGTTCTAAAATTTGACTCAATATTTTTTTCATATATACATGTGACATTTACCTCCAGCCAGAGGTTATGAATACGTTCCCCGTGCTATGAAATTAATCTCGTACCATTTTCACACACATTATGACACAATTATGACGTCTTCAACGTCTCTTAAGACACAGTTATGACGTCTTCATAAAATTGAATCGCATTTCAAGACAACAATGACTTCTAAATCGACTTTCAAGACACAATCATGGCATAAGTTGCCTTTCAATAAATAATAATAATTTATTATTCACGTCCAGGCGCGTAGGAACTACTTTCGTCATGAGGGGGGAGGGGGGCGCCCCGCAGGGCGTTATTTTTTCTAATTTAAACAATTTTTAAGTAATTCTGGGACGCTGAGACGCTAAACTTAATTTTTTGTAATGAATGGGGAGTATACTGCTCGAGTGGGGGGGGGGGGGGGGGGGGGGCCGTCCTACGCGCCTGTTGACGACACCTGCAACGATGCAAACTGTTCGCACCATT